>JAKSZT010054544.1:8062380-8122417 GCA_026826555.1 Tolypeutes matacus
GACAGCAGGGAAACCAGGCATACGCCCTCACACCCCCATATCTCACCCCTGGACTAGGTGACCTCCAAGGCCTCTTCCAAAGCTGAGGCTCAACAACAACTGAGTTAGAAGTTTCTGACTTCCTGAGAGGAAGGTTTAGGACAACACAAATCTCCAAACCCACCCTCATAAGGCCTCCCTCTTGCAACTCCTTGACTAGGGAGGGCAGAAGGCTGCTGGGTGAGCAGATCCTAGAGCTTAAGGAAATGCTCAGAGGAACATGACTAGCATTTGACCTCAAATGTTCTTGTTTCTATTTCTGCCCTTGAACTTGGAGGGAAATTCTCAGCGGCCCAGATCCCTGGGGGACTATGTACCTTCTTATGTTCAAAAGCCCTGGATAGCTGACCTCTATGCTGTATTTCAGATGCTGCCTTAGAGCGACCTAACCACAACAGAACGTAGCTTCTAGAAAAGGTTAAACACCGAAAGCACAGACCCGAGACACAGGATTCTCACAGCCTTCAAGACTTGGCCAGTGAGCCTCCAGGCAGAGCACCCCCGGCTGACTCATTTTTGGATTTCACGCCTGTCTACTTGTGCTGACACTGAGCATCTCTCAGCTGCCCTGTGGCTTGGGCTCTGCTGACTTGGCCTTGCTGCAAGGAATCTATGGTTGATTTGGGGGTAGAAGCTCACCCAGTCTTTCAACAGCAAGCTCAAGAGCAGGAGCTGAGGGGTCTTTCTAGTGGCAGTTTTTGCTAAGCTGATCTTATGAAAAGGGTACACAGGGTTAAAACAAATTAACAGGGCATACCCATGAAATACCCCACAATGGTGTCCTCTCTTTTTAAACGGACTTTAGAGCCCCTGGCCCCCTGGAGCACCTATCTCCTTATGCCACAAGAATGGAGGCTCAAGTCAGACCTTTGTTAGGAAGAAAGGGTTCTTGGGCTCTGCCTGCCTGGGCCTTAGTCTGCTGGTCCCGTCCTCTCACCGCTGACGGATCCTAAGACGCGAGTTGTGTCTTGGGTTCAGGGACAGCGACACAGGGTTCTGGGAGAAGCAAGGCAGGCAGGTGAAAACAAAGAACTCGTCCAGAGCAGTTAAGAGGCAGGCCTGTGGGGTGGGTGTGTGGCAGCTGCCACTATTACTGAGATCCCCGACAGTAGAGAGGTATAAGAAAACACCGCCCTGGGCATGGGGAGTGCTGGCCTCAGTCGATCTGTAAAGGCAAGGTGGACCAGGGCACTCTGACAGCCCTTTCAGCTCTGACCAGGACCTCCTACTCCACCCCCAACCCCCAGGGGCACCTGGAGACTGGCAGGGAAAAGCCAGTATTCACAATGGCAACAAACACCCTGCAGGGGCCACAAGCTGTCTTATCCATTGCCTTTTGATTCCCATCCTGTTTGCGGTGTGCACAGAGCATGTGAATCTAGCAGGTGCTTGTTTCATCTCTAACTGATGCGCACAGCAGAGCTGGGTGCCATTATACAGATGAAGAAACTGGCAGTGGGCTGCTCACAGAGCAGATGGAGAGCTAGACAAGCAATTGTCAATAAATGCCTATTAACTGTTAATTAACTAACACCCCATGGGGATCCTGGCTGAAGCTGGAACTGAGCACAAGCAGGGATCGAGCTCCCACCCGGTACCAGGCATGTTACTCATCTCACTGGTCCTTACAGCACTCCCCACCTTACCAGAAGGGAAGACAGAATTCCAGAGAGGCGTCTTGGCTCACCTGTGGACATACAGCTGGCAAATGACAGAGCCTGGGCTCTAACCTAGTCTGTGAGTCCTAAGGTCATGCTCTTGCAGTTGGGCCAGGCCGCCTCCCAACTTGACCATCATCTCACAGGAAAGGGTACCTGGCATTGCATCGGGGGGGAGGGGTGGGCTGGCCCCAAGTCAGTCTGGCAGTAGCCATTCCCCCTCTTCTGGCATAATCATGGCCCCCTCCTCATCCCAAAACAGGCCAATCTGAGTGAGAAGGCAGCCCGGGAGGTTTCCTGTTCACTCTGTGCAAACAGGCACCAGGAGCCGATACATTCTGCATCTACTTCCATTCTGTCCTTGTTTTCCAGAAACACTGCCTGAAATCAATAAATGGTATAAGGGAAAGTTTAAAGAAGCATTCTGTATGGACAACCCTTAGATTATTTTAGAGGTTAAAAATCGTGCTTATTTATTATTCTTAGCCCCATCTATGGCCAGTGGGAGCATCTTCAAATTGGCTCCTGACACAGTCCCAATGGTCTTTCATATTCCTTCATTCCTAGTTTGACAAGAATTTCCAAGCTTATCTTGCATATTTCTTGTTCTGCATCTAGAATTAATCATTTCTACAAGAAGCCCCAGTTCCTGTTGGTGGGGAATGGCATTAGAGATCACAGTCTGGGTCTAAGGGTGTTTATTGCTACTGGGTTGGTCATTGTTTGTAGGCTTTTTACAAATTTAAAAAAATTTTTTAGTGGATAAAGCTAGGAAATACTTTTTTTTTTCCTGAAAAGAAAAATGTATCATGAGTTCACAAGGATACTTCCAAAACATTTCTAGGTTAATAGGATTTTCACTTGGATTTTATGTATATCTTTTCTCTTATGCTGAAAATACCTTGGCTCCTAACAACATTAACATAATCACAGATTTGCTTGGACGTACTGTACGTGTGTTTCTGTGTAAATATATACCGTGTAGGTATGATATATACTGAATTAATGATACCAGTATTACTTCTATCAATATGATTACTTAGAATAGATACACTTTCTGCAGGCCTTTTTCTTCTTTGTATATAAACTTCTAGTAATGTACAGTGCAATTACTGTGCTTTTTAAAAATAATTTTTTAAACAAATCAATTTTATTGATACACATTAATAAAGCATGCAGTTCACCCAAAAAAAAAAAAAAAATCATGCTTAAGCAGATGTACATTTTTGGAAATGAAAATGAGTCACTCCAATCTGTGTTAATATTTAACTTATCAGAGGCAGCCCTGGCCCAATGGTCACATTCAAAATGGCCATCCCTGAAAGATGGAAAAAGCAGCAGAGAGAGAAACGCGCTGAGCTGTTCAGGTTTGGTTATTGTTGTTCACTTTGCTTCCTTCATTTGTTTGTTTGTTCTAAGAAACTGAAAACTCTCAACCTGCAAACGGCAGCTTTTTCATAGACAGTACAGTCCACATTCCACTTTCAAGGACAAACCGGCTCAGTTAAAGACCCTAAGCTACCAAATCTAAAAGCGAAACCTCCTAGCTCTGTACAGCTCAACACAGCCAACTCGTTTACCTTGTAGAAATTAATCCAGAAAGTGCCCCATGGAACAACCCTTTCATGTAGAGTGTAGACTTTAGAGCTGAGTAATTAAACACTGACCGCGAGGGCTTATAATTAAAATGCTGACAAACCTGAATGGTAGCAGCAACACAAGGAGGCCTGCTGGAATATTTTTACAATTCCTTCTTATACATAATGTATGATCCTTCTGCTCAAGTTGCTTCTACGATCTTTGCCTGTGAAATAATCTACATTAATAAATAATTTATTACCATAACTCCTAAAGTAATTATGGGTTTCCATCCAATTTTTTTAGCATATGAATTGTTTGTTCTCTGTTCATTGATTTGTATTTACAAGGCTCTTCCTAGTAGCCTTTTGAAACCATTGGTACAGCATTCGCTCTCTCACAGATTATTTGATTTCCAGGCCTTCTTGCCTGAGCAGTGAGGAAAATGGAATGTGTAGTGTCCATTGTCCCTACAATCCAGAACTCACTTAATGGCGGCAATTAGCCGAGGCTAGTGAATGAAGCCTGCTCCCGCCCCACTTGCCCTGTTTCCCTGACAAAGATTGAACGAGTAACCCGTGACCTGCAGCTCAGCGTGAAGGGGCCTTCTCTCTGCACATGGCGGAGTCCCCCTGGCTGGGCACATGAGGATTCCCGGGTGGCCCGACCTCTCCCCACACAGAGCGATGCTCTCAGCCGCAGCCGCAGCCCCAGCCCCTTCGTGCACCCTCTAGAAACCACAGGCCAGGAAAATGGGTGGCTCACAGGCTGGCCGGCTGGCGGGCCACGCCCGAGAGGCTGCCCCTGAACAGTGTTCCAACGTCCTGCACACAGCTGCCCACATAGACGGCTCTTCCCCAGAGAAGCCAGTGACAGGAAATTCTGGGTCCGGAGCAGCAGGTGTGCTGGCAATGGTCTGGGAAGTCAGAAGGAAAACCAAGAAGCAAAAACTTCATTCTCTGCTAGCAGGGACGAGACGGGGCAGGACAGGCTCCCTGCTAAGGGGTGCCTGGCAGCCGGCCAGCCAGGCCTATGGCCTGGACAGCCAGGGCGGGCAGCGGCTCAGCTCCACGCAGTCCAGCCCAGCGCCCACCCACACCTCAGACGTGCTTTGTTCTCCCCTACCCTTTGGAAAAGCACAAAACTGCTTCTTTGTATCAGGTTCCCAAACTGGGGTGGGGGACAGACATGGGGAGAGGCCTGTAATCCAGCTCCTAAGCACAGCGCTTGAAGTACTTAAAAAAAACAGAAAAGAAAAGAAGAGAACCAAACACACTGCGCAGAGCACTTGATTGCACAAGCAGTAGGTTTTCTCTGAGCCCGTGCAGAGGTGGCGGCGCTACTTGAAAGGGGGACATTTTCAGAAGCGCGAGGCCAGCACTCCTTACCCTAAAACACTGCCTGGATCTCCTTAAGAACCTTTAGGAAACTCAAACTCATCTTGGCTCCCGGCTAGGATCCTTGTGTGGAGGCTTAGGAGTGAAACAAACCCTGAGTCCCAAGGGCCACGCTGTCCCCAGTTCTCACAGGGGACACTGATCAGGCCAGAACCTAAGTCCTTTATCTCCAGGAGACAGGCTGTGGGGGGGGGTATAATAATATGGCATTTTATCTTTGCTGAGCATTGTCTAGCCTGGGAGAGGCCCCCAACCCTCCTGACAGGTCCTGCCGAGCCCCAGGGGTGCCATCTTCCCCACTACTGAAAAGCAGGTACACCTAAGAGGACATCTCGCTGCCCGGGGTCCACTCACAGTCCACGGCACAGGCTGGCTTCCACTTCCACCGACAAACAGTGGCTGAGCTAAAGACCCAAGGCTACATAAACAAACTGGTGTATTCACACAATGGAATATTATGCAGCTGTAAGAAGAAATGAAGTCGTGAAGCATATGACAACATGGATGGACCTGGAGGACATTATGTTGAGCGACGCAGGCCAGACACAAAAGGACAAATACTGTGAAGTAAATTTATTGTGTAACCTATTGTATGATTCCACTTATATAAAATGTAAATATAAATCAATTTATAAAGATGAAATTTGATTAGTGGTTATGTAAGGCCGGGGAAGACATGCTAAGGGGTGTGGAGTTATTCTTTTTGGAGTAATGAAATAACTGTAAAATGTTTTGTGATGATGAATGTACAACATCGTGATTATACTAAAAGCCACTGATTACACACTTTGGATATATTGTATGGTGTGTGAATATATATGAATAAAACTGCTTAATAAATAAATAATTGTGCAAGAATAGCCAGAAATAGCAGTTATGTACAGCACAGGAAACAGAGAGATTGAGACATCAGGAATTTTTTTTGTCTGTTTTATTATTATTATTGAAATAATGAAAATGGTCTAAAAATGATTAAAGTGATGAATGCATAACTATGTGGTTATACCAAATACCACTGATTGTATACGTTGGATGAACTGTATGCTTTATTAATTGATTTGTTTAAAACAAAATAATTTTAAAAATCAGGGAAAAAAAAGACCCAAGGCTACCAGGGATCGCCAAGCAACCTACCTGGGCAGGTGCAGGGAAGGGCACCTGCTGGGTGCTGCTACCTCTTTCAATCCCATGAACACCTCGCCAGGCAGACACTGCATTTTCAAGATGAGGAAACTGAGGCTTTGCCTCTACCTCCCAGAGCCCTCAGTGTCAGCATACAGCGTGGTATGTAGCCTGATTCAGAGTGAACCAGCTGTTCCTCAATCTTGCCTCCTCTAGACGGAAACCTCCTGGAGGGCAGGGGCTGAGTTACTTTACTCTACCCCAGCACCGAGTGCCTGACACTGGAGGCACCCAATCAGCCTCTGTCAGAACCAGCCACTGAAATGAGCCCCACGTGCATGAAAAGCCCTGGAAACACACTGTAAGGCACTCAGGGTTTTACTGAACTGAGGTTGGGGCTGAACAACAGAAAATGAGGGAGGCAGAGAAGAGAGCGATGAGGTTGCCTGGACCACCACCGGCACATCTCTCCGCTCCTCCCTGTGCCGTCTGGCGGGCCTGGAGGGAGCAGGAAGGCAGGCCCTGTGGAGGGAAGGTGCAGGGGACCTGGGGCTGCTTCCTGCAGAGCCACTCTGCACACCTGAGCTGGGGTGGGGAGCAGCACAGCTCCTCTGGGGCTTCACTTACAGCAACTGCCCCGTGCTCCGTGGGCTCCATGGGCTCCGCGGGCCCCCGCAGTCTCGGCTGTGAGGTCTGCGAGGGAGCGTCTCCCCAGGCCTCCCTCCCCCGGGGCTTCTGCTCTGCCTGGGGCTTGTGGACCTCCCTCCATGAGAGCAACTTGCTCACCCGCCAAGGCGCTCCCTTTGTTTGGGCATGGGGCCATCTTCAGGGGCAGCGGGGTCTCCACTCAGGTCCCCTCCCTCCTTTTGGCCTGTATTTATGGAGCACTCAAATGTTACCTCATGTAGTCCTCACAGCAAGCCTGCCAGATAGGTGCTATCGTAATTGCCACTTTGCAGATAAGAACACTGAGGCTGAGACAAGTTAAATTCGTTTCAGAAGGACTACTGAGCCCCAAGACCGACCAGCCCACCACAAACCTGAGACCTCCACCTCGGGGCTTACACACTGCAAGTGCCAAGGAAGCCCAGCACCTGGATGGCCTTGAAAGGGAGGCCGGACATCTCGCCCACCCAGTTTAATAGTGTGGCCCAGTTTGGAGCTCAACTCCTGCTGTGTTGAGGGGGTGGGCATGCCTGGGAGGCCACTCTCCTTCCTGGGCAGAGCAGAGGCAGCTTGCAAGGGAAGAGGTATGGCCACAGGTGGAGGAGGCAGGCTCTGGGCCACACGGCTGAGGCGCTGGAGTTTGTTGGAAGCCGTTAACCACGGGGGGAGTTCGATCACACCCACTGTGGGGACAAGCCTCGGAAGTGTGTCGCACAAGAAAACCAAAGAACCAGGCGGTCTCCTGTTTCCATTTCCTCTGGGAGGGGGGATGGCATCAAGAGGACCCCCAGGGTGCTCCCACAGCACTGTGGGTGAGACTGAGAAGAAAACAATCTTCCTTCCCTGCCACCTGGGTCCAACGCTGACTACCTCGGTTTCCCCATTTGTGAAAGGAGCACCACCGCCCCTGCCCCTGCAACTGCTGGCAGAGCCCAAGGCTCGTGCATGTAAGAAGCCCAGCCCAGCGCCCACCCAGTGCACAACAGGACGCATCCCCAGTCACCATCTTTTCTGTGGGCATCAAGTCTAAAGAAGAGTACTAACACTGTACAGAGAAAAGGGGCAGAGAAAAACAGGCAAGGACAAAATTTAAATCTGCAAACCCAGAGTGGCTCTCTAACCAGACAGACATTACGGAAACTCATCTGGCAAGGTGGCCCCAGAAGGGACAGGAGATTCAGGGGTCTCTGCCCAACCTCCTGGAGAAACAGTGAAAGGAGAAACCCTGCACAATCATCTGGAGCAGAAAGAAGCCAATATGGTCATCTTTTCTGCCCCCCTTAAAAATAAGCAGTAATTCACACTTCATGGAAACCTAAGAGACAAAGGCAACCTTTCTGGAAAGCACACCAACAATATGAATCAAGAACTTTAAAAATAGTGCTGCTCTCTGGCCCTTCTCTTCCACTTCTGGCAACTGTCCTAAGGAATAATCCAAGAGGCAGACAAAGACTCATACCCTTAGACAGCCATGGTTACCCGTGGCAGCAAATAAAAGAAAAGAGCCCTTCTAGTCAACAGCCAAGAAAGGGTTAAAGCATTACATTTTGATCCATCCACACAAGGCAGTATTAGAGATCCATTAAAATGCATGGAGTGAACAATTTTAATGCTGTGGGGAAATTATGTGGCTACAACCAAGTGAAAAAGACATAAACCATCTAGGTATATTTTTAATATAATTTTATATCATTTTATGTTCATCATGGACATATGCAAAGAATCTAAAAATACACCCAAATATTAACAGTAGTTATAACTAGCTACTATGAAAGATTTTGACTTGTTACTTTATATTACAGTACATTTTCTGACTTAAAAAAAACAGACCAGGTATTACTGTAATCAGATGGAAACTCCCATTGGTATCATTAGAAATTGAATGTGTAATCCACACACCCAGTGCCTGGCCTCTCACTCAGCCTGCCGCACCATGTGGGGTCAAAACAACGGCTGCTCCTCTGGAACGTATGTCCAGAAGGTGCTTTCGGCGTCTCACCTGGAGGACTCATGCCCTGGATGAAAGGACTAGAGAAGGACTGCCGCCGATGCCTCGGTTACTTACCCATAATTCCACAAGAGAATAGTGTAGGTCCTTGACTCATCTTCTTTGGCGTGTGCTGAAAACAACCAGAAAAGCTATTCACTTCTTCAGGTCATAAGAAGCACATTTCACCTGACTGCACCAATCACTCCCCACGTCACAATTACAGGGGTAACTGCTCTTTGCCAACATCAGATGAGGGAAAAGGAGCAAAAAGTTATTCCACTTAAGAGACAACTGCACATCATTAGGTGTGGACTCCCGATCCAAAGTCTCCAGTGAGTGGTAGAGTCTGTCAAGTTAATGGGCTCTTAAAAACACGCCAGAAAGCCCCACGCCTCCTGACACGAGGGGGTTTTTCCATGTCAGTGTGGAGGAGGCACAGGAGGAGGTAAGCTGGGAAATAGTGGAACAAGCTTCATGGCCCAGGCTGGGAGAGGAGGGGTCCTCCCCCATGACAGGAAGAACCTCAAGCGAGGAGCAGAGGGCCCCCCCCCCCCCCCCCCCCACCCCCCCCCTCCAGATGCAAGCTTCTCTACATAGAAGCGCCAAGTGAAAGCTCAGGGGGCCAGCTCTCTCTGCAGGCTGTTCTGTGGCTCCAACAGGGCCTCCGGAGGCATTCTGTCTGAACCGAAAGAGAAACTCAAAGGTTATATTTGGTCTCAACATAACAGCTATGACTTCTGAACTCCCTGGCACCCTGTTTCCATGATGGCCTCTCTTTCTACTGTACACATTCTACATCTTCCCCCAAACCCCATATCCATTATCAGCTGAATGCTATGGCTATTGGGTGATGAATAGGCCAGTGAGGCCTCGAGAAGGACCAGGTCTCGGCCACGCAGAACACAGAGTATGGAGAATTCTGGGGGTTCTTTGTGCTCGTCGAGGCCCAGGTCAAGAGCCCTGTTCTGCCCAGTCAGGGCCCAGGAGGAACGGGTTCTGCCTCAAGCACTCCAAAGACCCATTCGCATAGTCATTCATTCAACCAACATGTATAGGGACAGGGGTGGTGCTGGTGGGGGGGTGGGGCACATAATGGTGAGAAGCAGCCCTCTCGGACCAGGGGAGTCAGACTATCATGATAGCTGTACCTCCTAAGATGAGCCCCCAAACCCCCAAATGGCAGGGACACACGCGGCTTCTAGACCAAGTGGCAGAGCCCAAGCCCTGGCTCTTTAAGGCTGGAGAATGCAGGTGCGGCTGACTCGGGAACATCTGACCCACCCAGATAAGAGGGTGGCAGTGCCTGGCAGGAGCTCCCCACCCCCACCCCAGCCCAGGGTGAGTGTGCTGGCGGGGGGGGGGGGGCGGTAGATCAGGCAGGTTCCCTGGAGCTCACAAGGGTCTAAGCGGGTGGGACCCCTCACTCCCCTGACACCCGATGCCATGGTGACATAAACCATCCAATCTATAGCCATCCACAGAATCTCTGTAAGAGAGTTAAAGCAAGCTGCTGCCCCTCCCAGCTGACACGGAACACACAGCTGAAAGCTCACACCAAGGCCACCAAACCAAGAGCAGTGACAACCACGTGAGGCCCACACCCATGGGCTCTGCTGCCACGGGGAGGGCTGGGCAGCAGCACGAGCCCCAGCACAAAGAAAACGCCCAGAGGGGAGCCATGGCCCCCACCCCTCGTGACTGCTGGAGGGAGACAGGGCCCAGAATGGAGCTCCAGAAGTCCACAGCAGGGTGGGAGCGGGGAAAGCATGGTAGCAAGCGCGCTGGAGCGGCCTCTGTCCCAGGCTGGCAGCAGCTCGCAGAAGGGCTTGGGGTACCGAGGCCAAAGCAGGAGAAACAGCCTGAGGCTGGAAACACCGCTCATCGGAACGCAGCCAGCATGTGCTGAACAGAGCGGCACCTCAGGGTCCTCCCTGGGAATGTGGGCACCCCGGGAGAGGGGCAGCACCTGCAGAGGGAAGCCACCAGCTGGCACCCAAGGGCTGCCCAGCCCGCATTCACTCCTTCACCGGCTCCTTGGGGGCTTACCAGCACTCCCTACACAGGCACATGCCCGTCGTTCCCCAGCTCGAAGCCACCACCACCTCCACAGAAACCCACCGTGAGCCTCTAAGGAGTGAGTGCCTTTGGCCCCATTCTCCCTTCTCCACCCAGAACCCAAAGTTGTCTCTTTAGAGCCGAGATCAGACCATGTCGCCTCTCCACTTACAGCCCTCCAACAACTTCCCCCAGCAATCAGGTTCCCATGCGGGCCTCCCCACCCCCACCCCAAAAGGACAGGGCCCAGGCGAGCCACCCAGGCGCCCTCCTCAACCTCGTCTCTGTCTGCAAGCCTCTCCTCAAGCAAGCTGCCCGGCAGGGAAAGGCCAAGCTCGCTGCCACCGCAGGGTCTCTGCACTCAGGCCTGCCCTGACTAAAGCAAAGCAGTGCCTCCCACCCCCAGTTTCTCTAGCACTTGGCCTTGTTGTGCATTTACGCAGCATTTGTCTCTGTACTGATTCTCCGTAAGAACCTAACTTCTTGAGGAAAGAGCTGCTGGCCTCATTCCCTCAATACCTCCTGGACAAAGCATGGATCTGGTGAATGGCTGACTTGAGGCCTCCTTGGAGCTCAGCTCGCCTTTCTCCTACTAGCCCAGGCAAGTGGAAATGGGTTTTCTCTGTGCTCCGTCTGCAGCCTGCTCAAAATCGTTGGGTTCCTGCAGAGTAGAAACTCGGTGGGGAAGTAGCGATGGCCCCAGCTGGGAGTCAGGCTCCCCCACCAGCCTCTGGCTCTGCACCCAAGGGTGCAGGAGGACCAGTGCTGGCTCAAGGACTGACAACTTGAGGGAACAACTTCTCCATTTCCCCTGTTCTAGATGAGCTAGGTCCCTGCACCACTCCACGAGCCTGTGAAACGGCTCACAGGCCTGGTGCTCATGTGCCCATATGCCTAGGGGTGCAGCAACCCCTTCTGCTGACAGTACCCTGATTTTGCATTGGGATACCCCACCCTCCCTCACAGTCTGGCTGGGACTGTTGACAGAGGTGCCTCAATCTCCCCTGACCAACAGGTGGGCTAAGAATTTGAGCTGGCCAGCAAGACGCTTGCTCGCCCTGGGGCTCTGACTCCTGAGTCAGGGGAGGCCCTGAGCTCACCCGTTAGCTCCCACTTCCACAAATTTACCGAGCTGCCCTGTCCGTGCCCTTTCTGGGGCCTGATTTGTCAGCTTTCCTCCAGTTCTGAGCTCTCACCCATCCTTCTCTTCTGGTATGAGTTATTAGGGAGAGGCAGTCTCCGCTGCTTACAGCTGAGGAGCCTAGACTGGCTTTGCGCCAGCCCCCGGCCACGTGGCCTTCTGGGCCCACCCTGTGAGGTGGCCCGCAGTGGCCTGGCTAGAACACGGCACACTTGTCAGCTCCCCCGCGTGGCAGGACCAGGCTCGCTTTGACCAGCTGGCAGGTTTCACTGGGTCAACTCCATACCCCAAAGCAACACCATGGAGTTCCTGTTTGCTTCCCAGTGCAGCCAGGATATCATAAAATCCCTGCTGGTTTGTTCCGTTTCTGCAGCCAGGCTTTGGAGCCTTGCAAAACCTCTGCACCCAGTGCAGCAGGATTGGCAAACCCTACGTGGTACGGTCCGATAGGGCCTGAGGAACACACTCAGCCCTCTGCGTGCAAGACGCCCCATCTACATACGATCAGCCCATGGCTGATGTTTCAGCTAAGTGCAGACAATAAGCAAATCTCCCCTTTTGTAGTCCTACTCTGAAGCTTTGGTTCCAAGCCCTTCCCAAGACAAGGCCTCGTCTCTGGAAGATTGCTCAGATCTGGAGAGGAGGTTTTTGGAATCAGATCCGCCAAAGGAAAGGCACAAGCTGGAAATCAAATCGAGGCTTCTGGGGCCATCTGTCTGACTAAAGAACAAAGTCCTGACTTGAGGACACAACTAAGGCTCTGAATGAGGAACCAGCACACACGGAAAAGACCAGTGCTCATGCCCCCACTTCTTGGGAACTTTCCTAAGCAGATTATTGCCTAAGCCCTGGAGGTGCTGCTCCCTTCTCCTGGCACAGACACAGGAACCACAGTGCAACCTGGAGAAGCTCACGCACTTTAGGAGAAGGAGGGTACCCAGGCCTCGGAAATGAAACTCAGTGAGACCCTGGCAGTGGAAAGCAGAAGGGACAGCCAGGCACTGGCGAAGAGAAAGAGACACTGAAAAGGGAATCGCACCTTAGGTGGAGGCTCCGAAGGATGCAGGTGCAGACATAAGGGGCCCTGGCTCCCGAGGCTTCAGGCTGGGCCCTGGCACAGGCAGGCCTCTCAGCACCTCTGCTGGCCCAGGTGAGAGGTGTTCAGACTGCCTCGGCTCTCCGTGCACGTTTGAATTCTAACCTCAGGCCAGCTCTGGGGCCAGTGCTGAGGCAGGGGGCCCGGGAGCCTGAAGGACAGCGAGGCACCTCAGGGCCCAGGCCTCTGGGTGCAAGGCCTGGCATGGCCACCAGCTCTAAGACAGGCAAGTACCTTAATGTTAGCATATCTGTCAAGTGCAGACAGAAGTGCCTGCTCCACCTACCTGGAAAGCTCCTCCAAAAACCTATCGTTGGTGGTTGTGGGAAAATACCCTGAGGCTAGGGAAAGTGAGGCATGGGGGGCCTGCCAGGAGCAGCCTCATCCCCAGCTCTCCTGGGTCTCCAGCCTTCAAAGAGGCTGGAAGACTTGCCTGGGAGAGGAGGCCGGGCCTGGCCCAGGAAGGTGGTCACTCTGGAAACGAGAGACCAGGCCCTCGGCCTGAGCGTGGGCGGCAGGGAAGGAGCTGGGGGAGAGCAGTGCTCCTGAGGTCAGCTGTCTGGGCTGTCTTCCAGCGACAGCTAATGTTAGAACACTTCAAGGAAGGGCCCTCTCGGCAGAGCAAAGTGCCAGGGCCGAGCGGGGAAAGGGGAACTGCGCCCGGCTATGGCTGCCGATGGTGCAAGCAAAGCCAGGGCTGGGGCACAGCCTGCACCCGCAGGTCTCGTTCCCTGGGTCCAAGCAGACCCCCACATCAGGGAAAGGTGAAACGTGGAGGGCTGCCAGTCCTCTTGCTTTTTTTCTACACCTCTCTCAGGGGGAGGGACAGTAATACTGTCAGAGCATATAGGCTTTTAAAAAAGTAGACAAGAGAACCACCACCTGGACCTGACGAGGGCGGGGAGGAGGGCAGGGAGGAGGGCAGCAGGAGGGTGGGGAGGTGGGCAGGGAGGACGGCGGGGAGGTGGGCAGGGAGGAAGGGAAGAGAGGAGGGTGGGCAGGGAGGAGGGGAAGATGGGCAGGGGGGAGGACAGAGACAGGTGAGCCTTGTCACTCCTCTCCCAGGCCTTGGGGAGCGGGTATCGCCAAGTGTTCCGAAGGACCCTGAGTGACTCTCCTTGTATTTCTTCTCTCTCCTCTCTAACTGAAGCATGAGCTTCAGAAGTACTGTGCCTCTGGGGACTGTGCCCCGAATTCCAAAGCAGCCAATAACCATCCTTTCTTTTAATTCTTAACATCCCCCTTCTGTTATCTTCTTTGTCTGATTAGAAAACAAAGAGAAATTATTTTCCGTCTTTCCTGTTGTTATCTTGATGGTATTTACGTGAGGATGATGTTACCAGTTGAGGAAGCTGAAGCAAAACCCGGGTCAGCTTCCTGGAGCCTCTGCCTGCTGTTGAGAACCGCTCTCCACGCCAGTTCACCTTCACCCCCCCTCAGGGACGCCCACCGGGAGGCCCTGGGATCTTCACAGTCCCCTCTCTCCCAGAGGCCTGGAGGAGCCCGGAGATAGCGCTGGCTTCGGGAGCGAGGCGGTCCAGTGGGGAGGGCCGTGGAGAGGGGCCGAGGGCCTGGCCGGCAGTCTGGGTCCCGGCGCCTACTCACCAGCGGGGTGACCTAGGCAGCCCTGCGCGCCCTGAGCCACAGCTTCCTGTCTGGGCGACGGGGCAGAGGCCTCAGCAGGGTGGCGGGAGGCTCCCAGGAGCGGAAGGGTGTGACGGCGCCCCTGTAAGCTCAGCACAGGCGACGCCTCCCTCTCCGGACGCCTTCCGCCAGCCGACCCTGGGCCCCCACTTGCCCAGAGCAGGCAGACCAGAGCATCACCGTGTGAGTAACAAACCAGTGGACAAGAGAGCTGCTCTCCAAAGGAGCCTGTCCCTCCTCTGTTCCTGCCACACAGCTAAGGTGCCCTTCTGGAAGTCAGGGAAGGGAAGGAATGGACAGGGGACAAGCCAGATGGGCCCCGGGTCCAGGGCTGCGGGGCCCGGGGTCCAGAGCAGCAGCAGGACACGCCCCAAGGAAGGGAGGGACGTGCTGGAGAAAGCACCAAGCGTGCAGGCGAGGGAAGGGCCGCAGAATCCCTTCAGTGAGCCTGTGTTCTTCCCTCAACTTTTTTCCTTTTTTTTCTGGAAGACCAGTTTTCCTTACCTGGCTAGGGCCAGAAGGCCACACTCCTCCTGGCAAGCACTCGGGCCAAAACCCTTTCAAGAGTGCTCAGTGGACCCCTGCCCCACGTGCCCTGGAAGCAGCTCACGGCCCCTCCCTGAGAAGGGACTGACGCACAGTGGTGGCTGTCCAGGCCAGCGGCACTGCTGGAGCCAGACGGGACGCTCCCTCGGGCCCTGCAGAGGGCCCCTCACCCCTGAAGTCATTCCACCCCGGTCAGGGCTACTCTAGGCGTGTGCTTCAGATTTCACCAGGGAAAATGGCCACGAACATGAGCAAACAGAGCAGCTCAGTCTGTACCACTCGGCCCTGGACTGGAGCAACCCCCAGAGAGAGACTTAAAACGAGGCCGCGTGAGAAAACAGGTTAGCCGAGAAGCCGGGCTCCAGGCACCAGGCATGCCCTCACTCTGCCAACACTCACTGAGCACTTTGCTTGCACTAGGCCCTGGTTTTAGGCACTGAGTTGAGCAACAAGCAAGAGAGATGAAATTTCTTGCCTTCATGAAGCTGGAATTCTAGTGTGGGGAGTCATTCAATAAGCAAGATAGAGAGATAAAGGTTAGAAAGTGGTAAGAGCCTCTGGGGGTGGGGGGGAAGATGGGGAAAGGGGACAGAGTAGAGGCGTGGGCAAGGGTAGAATAAAATTTTACACCAAGTGGCCTAGGAAGGAAAGGAGGGAGAGGGAAGGAAGGAAAGAGGGAGAAAGGCCTGCTGAGGGGAAAGTATTGCCAGGCTGAGGAAGAAGCACAAAGGCCCTGAGGTGGGCTCACGGCTGGCATGTGTGATCAAGAAGGCCAGTGTGGCTTGGGCAGCATGACCGGCAGCATGGCAGAGATGAGATCAGAGAATCAGAGGGGGCCAGAGCACATGAGGCCTGCACATCCTGGCAATGCTCTTCACGAGATGAGAAGCTGGTAGAAGATTCTGAACAGGAGGGACAGCATCTGACTTACATTTCCTCAGCTGCTGGCCAGAGAACAGACTAAAGGGGGCAGAAGCACGGGGGGACCAATACTACAACAGTTCAGGCGAGAGGGGATGGCAGGTTCGACATGGGTGATGGCAGTGGAAAGGGTGGGAAGTAATCAGATTCTGGCAAAGCCTGATATGTAATATACTAAATGAAAATTGGAAAGTCATAGTGATGGGCAGGAGAGCTGAACCGTCAAAGCAGCTCTGTACTTGCTGCAGCGACCAAAGCTGCCTGCCCTAGGCCAGGCCCCTGGCAGTGCTGGGGAAACAGGGGAGACAGAGCCACTCCCTGCCCTGGATGCTTCCAAGCAGGCCTCACAGGGGAGGCTCAAGCGACAAGCAGCACCACCACCAGATTTAGGTCAGGTGAGGGCCTAAATTAGGTCCAGCGAGGGGATGCGGCCCAGGGCCTGGAGTGGGGCTGGTGTGAAGTAAGGGGCAGAGCCAGTGAGGCAGTCGCTGTCCTGTTCCAAATCTCCACTGCCTCGTTTGTAAAATGAGGAGGGTGGACCCCACTATTTCTAAGCCACCTCAACTCATCCTCCAAGGCCAAATCCACCTCTGTGAGGTTTTCCCTGACGCCTACACCAAGCCAGCCAGCCACCTCCACACCCTATACGGGTCACTATGAATGGGGCCCCACAGCGTTGTGACAGTCAGATCTGCCCAGACCACCCTCCTTTCAGACTAAGAGCTCCCCAAAGGCACAGGCAAGGCCCAACTCTGATGAGACTATTGCCTGAATTTGTCCAGCCCAGGGCCCGACATGGAGAAGGGGCTCAGCCGAGGTCTGTGGAATGAACACAGGTCTCACTGGTTCCTCTGGGGGCTGCCACCCAGGCCTCTCTGCTCTCAATTCGGATTTCACTGGCCTGGGATCAGGGAAGGGAGCCCAAGGTTGCTTAGTGTGGGTTCTCGTAAGGTGGCTGCAAAGGGCTCCAGGAGAGGCGCTGGGCTGGTGGACAGGCCCACACTGACCACGGAAGCTGCAAGGTTCTGGGGACTTACCCACTTGAAAAATCCCTCCACAGAACTGTTGCTGCCTGGGCATGATGTTCCTGCTCCCTCTCAGAACAGCAGCCTTGCTTACTCCTGAGGAATTCGAGCTTGGAAGAGGGTGGGGTCTGGTGATGGGACTCAGCTGTTCGAGGGTACTTGGTTCCCGGTCTGAGAAAGCTGATTTATCTGCCTCTCTGCCCTGGCCCACTATGCAACATGCAGTGGGAAACTTAGGCCGAGGACCGAGCCGAGGTGCCACCTTGGCCGCCAGACTGCGCCTTCTCTCTCCACCAACCCCCATTCGTTCCACTCTGAGGGAGCAGCTCTCACTCCCCACTCCTCCCTGGAAGTATGGCCTTATCTCGGCCCCCCACTTGGGCACCACCCACTTGTGGAAACGGCCCCCCTTTACAGGGTAGGGTCTTGAGGAATGCTGGTCGCGGGCAGGGCCGAGGTGGCAGAACGATGCCTGGCATTGCTGACAAGGGTGGTGGCTCCCCCCTCCTCACTCACCAAGTGACCCCTTGTCTGGGCCGGGCTAGTATTTATTCAGGCTTTGGGCTCATGTGACCTGTCACGGCAGCCTGGACTGGCTCACTGAGCCCTCCTCCCAGGCGCTCAGAACGCCTCTGCTAAGGCCAGATGCTCATCCACAGCCCGCGGGTACAGCAGGCCTCCAAGGAGGCCAAAGACACACGGTTCCCTGGGACCTTACCAACTCAAGGCTGAAGGTCCTGCATGTCATGGAGTCAGCACCCTGGTTGTCGAGACTCTTACTCAAGATCATCACCATGGTAAGACTTCAGGCGCTGGGCCCCGGCCCACAGTGGGCACGTGCCATCATCTGCCGGGCAGGTGCAGGCGGAGCTACGTCCTGGGCACCTGCCAGGTGAGTGACGTCAGCAGAAACGGCTCCCCATCAGCCTCTCCACCTCGGGGTGGGGCCCTTCCAGAAAATGGCCAACCGTGGTTAACTCCCTGGACAGACAAAAGAAAGGCAAAAGGGTCAGACCTATGGAAGACCAAGACCTGGGAAGCTGCCCACTGCCCCTGGTGCTGGGACCCTGGCAGGAATGGAGACACTTCTGCCCAAGGAGACACCTTCTGGGAGGGCCAAGAAGGCCCAGGGTCACCTCACAGGGTCCCCACCCACCCCCATGCCGACTGTGGTGTGTCCCTGAAGCCAAAGCCCTGTTTGGTACATAAGTAAATTTGGGTCTGACCACGTGAAACCTTTTCCTTTGAGATCTCTTAAGGGGCCTGGGGCACTAACAATCTGCTGTCCCTGAAGTGTGCTCAGTTGTGGGACCTCTTACCACTGAGCTGGCTCCACCCCAGGGCCCACAAATGCGGGCTGAGAGCATGGGCCGTCCCCCGTGTTCCCACTGACGGGGCCACACCAAGGCTCCTGGCAGGACTGCTCACAATCACCAAGAGACGAAGCAGCCCAACTGTCCATCAATGGATGGACGGACAGACAAGTGTACGAGACACACACCATGGCCTATTAATCAGCTGTGAGCAGGAGCGAAGTCCTGATGCGTGCAACAACAGATGAACCTTGAAGACATTACGCTGAGTGAAGTAAGCCAGACAGAGAAGGACAGATACTGGATGATTCCACTTAGACGAAATATCCAGAATAAGCAAATTCCTAGAGATAGAAAGTACTTACAGGTTACCAGGGGCTGGCATGGGCGGGGGGTGGTAGCACTGCTTAATGGGGATGGAGTGTCTGTCTGGGGTGATGAAAATATTTTGGTAATAGATGGTGTGTTATGAATGTAATATCACTGAATTGTATACATGAAAAGGGTTAAAATGGGAAATTTTGTGTTGGATACATGTCACCTACCACAATAAAATTTTTTAAGAAGCAAAGCCCTGTTTAGAGGATGGAAAGCTGAGGGTTAACTTGTGCAGAACTGGTAAAAAGAATGTGTGTTAATCTTTGGAAATGAATAGAAAAGGTGAAAGCCCAACATAATGTTATTACGTGGATATGAAAGTGTGTTTAAAGAGAAAGTCTAAGGTCATGATTATCACAAAAAGGAAAGCTAAAAAATGTAACATGGGACTGCATAACATAGTAAAAATGCATGTGAAATATGAATATGGGTAAAATTGCATATATAGGACTGTTTTTCTTTGAGGCTGAACAAATGTATGTTAATACTACAAAATGGTAATATCAGACAAAAAGCCATTATGCTAAGTGAAAGAAACCAGACACAAAGTACTACGTATTATATGATTCCATTTATATAAAATATAAATATATATCAAATTTTTTTTTATATCAATTTATAAAGATGAAATTAGATTAGTGGTTATGTAGGGCTGGGGAAGGAATGCTAAGGGGTGTGGAGCTTTTCTTTTTGGAGTAATGAAATTGTTCTAAAAATTTTGTGGTGAATGCACAACATTGTTATTATACAAAAGCCACTGATTATATACTTTAGATAGATCATATAGTATGTGAATATATCTCAATAAAACTGCTTTATAAATAAATAATTGTGCAAGAATAGCCAGAAATAGCAGCTAGGCACAGCAGGGGAAACAGATTAAGAGGTGAAGAATTGGGAAGCGGCTGTGGCTCAATCAGTAGGGTTCCCGTTTACCATATGGGAGGCCCCGGGTTCGGTTCCCGGGGCCTCCTGGTGAAGGCAAAGCCCGCCCACATGGCGTGGTTAGCTGACCCAGTGAGCACAAGCAGCAAGGCGGGGAGAAATGAATAAATAAATAAAATCTTTAAAAAAAAAAAAAAAAGAGGTGAAGAATTTTCTTGTTCATTTGTCTGGTTTTTATTATTATTGAAATAATGAAACTGTTCTCATAATGATTAAAACGACTGCACAACTATGTGATTATACCAAATACCATTAATTGTAGACTCTGGATGAACTGTATGCTTTATTAATATGTATCAATAAAATTGATTTGTTAGAAAAAAAAGGAAAAAAGCAAACCCGTGAAGGGTTCAGTCTGGGGCAGTTCAGTGGAGCAGGCAACCCAAAGCAAACAAGCCGGCTCTCCTTCCCCACCCCAATTCTGAGAAGCTACATGAAGGACTCACGGGGACATTTAACTGCACACATTTCCTGCCCTCCAGGTGCCACATTCTAACAACCTATTTGCAACACTGGGGCCTTTTGTATCCCTCCCCTAGAAATAAACCAGATCAAGTCCAGAGGCTTTATGGGGCCTACCCCCACAACTTTCCTGAGTTGGAATCCAGCTCTGGAATGTCTTACTTGGGAGACTGTTGCCAAGTTACTCTCTGAGCCTCAGTTTCCCTCTCTGTAAAATAGGGACAATAGTACCAGTCGCATAAGAGTATTGTAGCCTAAGAAAACAGAGCTCAAGCCCTTTGCTCCATGCCTCACTCCCGGGAGTAAGTGCTCAAAAGAGTAGCTACTGTTACTAGTTTCATAGGGGAGGTGGTAGGTCCTGATCCTTTTCTCATCAATGGACACAAGCATCTGTCCTCTCAAAAAATTTTTTAATGGAAAGAAGCTAACCATGGTGGAAGTCTCATTGCCATGGAAACGTGGTACCCCATCCAGGCCCAGCTGCTAAGCACAAAGCACAAAGCTGGACTGAAGCAGTGGTGTGGAGCCTCCTGACTACCACCAGCTCCGTCCCCACTCAGCCCCTACCAGCAGCCAGGCTCGCCGAGACAACCCCGGAGCGCTGTGAGATCCTCGGCAGCTGAGCGGTCAGCAAACATGGCAGGCACAGAAAAGATGAAGAAAGTGCAGCACAAGCCCTGGCCCGGGTCGTGGAGGGCGAGCTGTGGAGGCATACACTGCATATCCCAAAAGCAGAACACAGAAGGCCAGACTTGCAGGCAGGAGGAGGGGCTGCTGGAGCTGGGCCTTAAAGAGACCCCCCTGGCACAGGGGCCAGAGAAATGGAGCCTAATCAGGGGACAACCTGGATGTACATCAGCAGGGGACAGGGTGCATCAATTATGGCCTACTCTAGCACAGAACACCATGTTGTTTTCAGAAAAGCTGTAATGGGGCCCTTCTAAACAAATGTGCAGCCAGGAAACAATCTCCATGACACTCTGTAAATGAGCAAAGCTAGGCCCAGAAGAGGACAGCTCGGTCCAGTGATGGCACTGCCTCCAGGAAGGGGGCAGAGGCTCTGGAGTGGGAGGAAGCGTTTCTAATTGTACAGCCTTATATTTCAACATTTCACCCGATGCATGTGATACTTTTTATTGTAAAAAAAAAAAAAAAATAAGCAACATTTCAACATGAAGAGAGGGGCATCCCAGGCGGGGGTGGGGTGGGGAAGGGGGCGCATAAGCAGAGAGAGGCAAGGTGGCTGGCCCCGGACACAGTAGGTGTGGGAGCAGTGAGCAGAGCCATGGCCTGTGGAAGGGTAAGTGGAGAGGGACTGGCAGTAGGACAAGGAGCTAGATAGGCAAGTTCAAATCAGACCGAGGGCTCTAAGGGCCAGACTGAACGTAGATTTTATTAGGTGGCCACAGAGGTTCCCGAAGGTGTGTAAGGTGCCGGAGCTGACCATTCCAAACTACCTGGAAGACAGTGCTTCCTTCCGAGCCCTTGCAACACCTAGCACAGAGCCTTGCATACATCGGAGCTCAGTGCGTGTTTCTGGAATCGACCTAAATCACAGCGGCCTCTGAAATGACCCAGGCACATTCTCAGACCTTTGGAGGAGAATGCAGACCAAGGCCTGATCCACCTGGGGCTCCCTGAGATTCCTGTGGCCTATGGCATGGGTTTGGCCACGTCCCTTGGGGAATGCTGTCACCCATCCAGAGACTAAGAGCCCTGTGTGAGCCTGGAGCAGGGGGCTTAGGGAGGAGCCAGGGGTTCAGCCTTTGAAAGGACAGCAACTGGGTGCATATGCTCTGTCGAGGTAAAATGGAGGTGGCTCCAGATTCTACAGGAAGCATGGTGACAGCCTGACAAAGCCAAAGGGACCTCTAGGGCACAGAGCAAGCTTTTGGCCTGCTGGTTTTTTGGGTTTTTTTTAATTCATATTAAGAATATTAGGAGTAGTTTCTATCTATTGAGCACTTAACTGTGAGGGCAAGGTAATTTATACACATAAGCTACAAGACAAGTTCTGTTACTCCATTTTACAGATGGATGAACCAACCTGGGCCTAACGGGCGAGCTTAATTTGAACCCTGGGGACCAGTCTCCCAGGCTTCTGCTTGCCACCTGTTCCCAGCTGCAGCGTGGCCCTCCCACCTGCCTCTCTATCCCAAATGCATCCTTCAAAAGCCCACTTGTGCAACTACCATCTGACCCAGCAATCACACCCTTGTACATTTATTCCAGAGAAATAAAAACATGTTCGCATAAAAACCTGCATACAAATGTCCACAGCAGCTTCATTCATAATAGTCAAAACCTGGAAACAACCCCGATGTCCTTCAATGGGCAAATGGGTAAACAAACTGTGGTCCACCCATACCACAGAACACCACTCAGCAACTAAGAGGAATTAGCTACCAAAACCCATGACAACTGGATGACTCTCCAGAGAACCAGGCTGAGTGAAAAAAACTCAATCCAAAAGACTACCTATTATATGATTCCACTGGTCTATTATCCTTGAAATGACAAAATTATAGAAATGAAGATGATATTAGTGGTTGACAAGGGTTAGGGATGGGGGCAGAAACTGGAGGACCTGGGCCAGGCTATGAGAGTGCAGCATGAGCTCCTGGTGGAGAAGGAGATGGTCGGTATCTAGACTATGGTCAAGGTCAGTCTTCTGACTGTGACACTTAGCTACAGCCTTTGCAAGATGTTACCATTGGGAGAAAGAGGGTACAGATGATCTCTACTGTTACTTACAACCACATGTGAATTTACAATTATCTCAAAATAAAAAGTTAAATTTTTAAAAAGCCCACTCAAACAATGCATTTGTCCCAGAACTGAACACCAAAAAGATAGAATTGTATGTAAATTTTAAAAATAAAAGGGGGGGGGGCACTTGACTGCCACTGCTGCTACCAAGGAATCGCCATGCAGCGGGATTGGCAGCCCTGGCTTTCTCTGTGAGCAAGGCACTTGCCTTTAAAAGGGAGGTGATAGTACCTTTGCCCTGGGGACTGCCAGGAGACCTATCCAAGAAAAATGGGTATATAAAAGCACTGGGCCCACAGGAGGCCGCGGACCCTGGCCGGCCATTCCCCTCTGCACAAGCAGCAGCTATGGTCAGCACTTCTCGTCTGCAACAACACCCTGGCAGCACCTCTGCAGTCCCCTGGGCCTGTCCCTAAATCCTACATTGTCACTTCCCTGTGCCACGTTAACCTCTCCTCTGCTGGACACGGGGCCCCCACCCCGCCCCCCCGACACCTGCCCAGAGCTGCCCGGGAGGAGGGCTCAGTAAGGGTCTTCCTCGCCAGCACCCCTGCCTAGTCATGGGGACACATGCTCTCCAGGAGCTTCCACACAGTGACTCGTTTTCACCAGGACTTCCACTGAGAGAGGAGATGGCAAAGTCAAACTTTCCACTGATCTGTGAACCACATCCCTGCTCATCCTCCTGTTCCGCTGGGGGGAGACAGTGGCACAGGGCCCCCTGTCCATCCACCAAGTCCTACCTGAACGGTGGGTCTGCCCAAGAAGAGCCCAAGCTCCCCAGCACTGCACCCAAAGCACCATGGCACCTCTGCCCCAGAGTCCCCCTCCGCCCGAGCATTCCAGCATAGGCCCCGACCCTCACCTCAGCCTCCAGGGGCCGACCACGCACTGGGCACTTCTCAAGTAATCCTCTCGTGGTCCTATCAAGGAGCCACTGCTCTTAGTGGTGGTTCCACTTCCCAACCCAGAAGACCAAGCAACGCTCCAAGGAAAGAATTCAAGTCTTTCACCCAACATCCCCCAGCCAGCAGGGGCAAAGGCAAGACTGGAATCCAGGGCTGCCTCCCCAAGGCTGTTCTGACACCATGAGGACAGGGCACAGCTTTGCTCTTTCACACGAGTCATACCTAACAGGAAACCTCACTTGCTTGTGTTCTGCAATCTTCAATGTACCTTCATTTGTTTGCAACCCTTGCACACAGGTGTCTGATATCACTGCAGTCTTAGACTCTCAGCTTCTGATAAATGGAAACCTTGCCTGGTACATCCACTTCAAAAGATAACTGCATGCTAAATGAACTAATACATGCAAAAAAAGTTCTGCAAACTCAAAAATTCTATATAAATATTGGAAAGATAATAGGAGCTTACCAAATGCTTCTGCAATACATTTTGGAGGGCTATCCCATAAAAAGAAACTGCCCACACTGGAAGCCATCAAGACAACTGCACTTTTCCTTCTTTAAGAATCTTTACTTAGCCTGCATTTACTGCTTGCACAAGTTGCGTGGCAGAGGAATATCTCATCGCCTTACACACAGGACTCAGAGCAAAACCTAAACATGAGCCCGGCCACTGACACTGATTTTCCTGATGGCTCAAGCAAGTCATTCTCTCTAAGCTTCCAATTCCCCTCCCACCAAGCAAAGGAAACAAGAGGGAACGAGCAACTGCACCAGGTTTTCACGAAGGCCTCCTGTACTTTTCAACTTCCGTAGCTTCGGTTGTTGATGTGACAAAAGCAATCTGCAGATAGGATCAAGAAGCAAATTTATGAACATTTGGGGAAGTGCATTTCTCAGTGGTTCACGCTGTCTTTTTTCCTGCCAGATCCTGTGACAAACCAAAAGTGCGAGGAGCAGGGAGAGGGGAGCCGGATCCTGTGGTCGGCAGAGTCAAGGTTCATATCCGCCAAGAGAGGAGAATTTAATCTGCTTGGCGATGCCTTTTGCTGGCTGTTTTCACAACTAAGTCATTTGAGTTTAAAGGACAAAAGTTAAAAACCACCTAGGAACTTAACCGAGAGCCCATTCTTCCCAAGACCATGGTGATCCTGGAAGGAGGGCCTGCAGCTTCAGTCACAGGGCACGTTTTCACCACTTGCATTTTCCATGCTGCACAGGGACATTTAAACTAACTTCCTTGCCCAGGTTCCTGGGTCTGCGGTAAGAGGTGGATATTCCTTCCCCATCTTCAACATGCAGAGAGAGAAAGAGAGGCAAATGAAACCTCTTTAATCAACACCTTAACACGAAGGAACTGCTCAACACCAAAAGGCAGTGATTTGTTGAAAGTAGCATGATAGAGAGAATATCCCAAAAAAGTGCTTTTTTAAACCATTTTCCTAATTCTTCTCGGTCTGTGCAGAAATAAAGGGTTACAGCACCTTTTCACACAGCAGGAATAAAATAAGGATGACTCCAGCAGCATCCTCGGGGCCTCCCTACATGTGGGCACCACCCTTATCCCATTTTACAGAGGGGGAAACTGAGGCCCAGACCCAGGGCCCCCACATTATGAATGAAAGAGCAGGGTCTCAATTTACATCTGTTCAACTCCAAAACCTGTCTTTGCCACCAGACTCTTCTACCTCAGGATGTGAGTTTCATAATTATTCGACTTCTTGGTTAAATGGATTAATCACTGAGGTACAAACACTGGGTCGGCAACATCCCCCGTTCTTCGGAGCCCATTCTGAGGTACCGGAGGCCAAACACCCACCTTCTAGAACTTAATGCTGAAACCAGGGAAAAGGGACCCAAGGTTGCCCCTTTCCACCCTTAACCACACAGATGTACAGATGAGTGGGGTCTACAGGAGGTGAGGTGTCTCCAAGGAACCCCAGGGCACCTTGCTCCAAGCCAGAATCTGCATCCATATGCCCCCACCTTCCCTGAGCTCTGCCCATCCTGCCTTCTCTCAGAGCCCGTTTCTAGGGCCTAGTGGAGAGCCTGGGTGTGGACCAGGCAGGCCTCCGTTATCCTCCCAGCCTCAGGGCGGGAGCCTAAAAATTGACTGTCTGCTAACTCAACAGAGTTGGGAAAGAGCACTGGACTTCAAGCCCAGAGGCCATGCTTCCAGTCCCAGATAAGCCGTGGGGCCCTGGACAAGCTACATGATTTTGTTAAGCTTCTTCCTTTGTATATGTAAGAAGTAATCTTGGTTCTGCCCACCTCAAGTATGAGAAAGTTGAAGGAGGGTGGGCGGGAGGCACTATTAAAATGTACCTAGCAATACTGATGTTGTTAGGTGGGCACAGTTCCAGCAGACAAAGCTCTGGTCCTCCCATGCTCCTGGGGGCAGGGACTATGATTTTGCATCCTCTGGGCACCCCCCTCATGGAATGGGGCTGCTGGATACTCTTAGGGGTGTGCACTGTGTTCTTGCTGCAAAAATACAGAGTGGTCCTGTTCCTCCCACCCCAGAATAGGCTGTGCCCTGGAAAGGACTGCTTTCTTCAGTAACTGGGCTAAACATACATTCCTCAGCCTAGTCCTTCAGGTAACAAAGTCCACCAAAGGCCCACACTTAGGAAAGGAAGGACAGGCCTTCTTAGTGGAAATAGTTTCTCTAAGCGACATTATGCAGCTAGAAAGGACCTGACCCGTGTCCCTGGCTGAACAAAGCGGCCCAAGCTCCCTTATGAGTCCCTCTTACTGGAGGAAAAAACAAAGCAAAACAAAACAGTAAAATGAGCTGCTGAACCAAATCGGGACTCTGTTCCCTAGGACTTCTCACAGTCACTCGCACAGTGTTGTGGGGATTTTCTGTTTTTTTTTTTTTTTTTAAGCAAATAACATTGCAAGAGGAGAGGGAGGAATGACATTATTCAGGGACATGAAAGTGTTGGGATCCAAAGCCAAAACAAATCTGAACATGGGAACGAGACAGCCCATGCTGTTTCTTGAAACTGAAGCCAACTGCATGCATGACTTGTCAAGAGCTCATTTATCAATGAGAAATAACTGACAGACGAGTTTCCCATAAGCACTCCCGTAATTCTTGCTACCGTTCATGTCATTTTTAACCCACCAAATGCTAAAAAAGAAGAGTTTGCTATGGACTAGAATTAGCTGAACAAATTCAAAAAGGCAGGAAATGAAGGAAGGAGATAAAGAAGGGAGGAGAACTAATACTTACTGAGTGAGCACAGAGCTAGAGATTGCCTTCTCCTCCAAACCAGGATGAGGGGAGAATGGGCAGGGAACCAGAGGGCAGTGAGACACAGCAAGAGCCTCCAGAAGATAATCTACTGTAATGCTAAGCCTCTTAGCCCAAGATGCCCAGGACCTGCTCTTCAGTCAGACCTATTTACAAGTACACAAATTAAATCAAATCCTGATCAAAACCAAAAGCAATAAGGAGTAAAAAATGAAGCAAAGCAAAACAAAACACAACTTGCAAAGCTGAACAGAAGGCAGTGTGGCCTGTGTTACCAGAATGGGACTTAGGATTTTCTGGCCCTGGCTCTGCCACTGACTAGCTCTGTCCTGCTTGCCAAGTCATTTCCCTTCTCTGGGCCTCAGCTCCTTCACCTGTCAAATGCAAGGCTGGACAGATGAGCTCTGTTTCTGACTACTGAGCGTTTCTGTGCAGCCCTGCACCAGCTGGGTGGCTTTAGCCAGGTCATTCTCTGAACTCGCTGAGCCTGAGCTTCCCCACCTGTCACATGTACATGGGAACCCCGAGGGAGCATGAGAACCAAACAAAACAATGGATTTGCAAGTGGTGTGTGAACTGTGAGAAGGGACTTAAGAGCTGATGACTCTGTCCCAAAGCAACTGCTATGGTGACCTGCAGTTAGTGTTCAAGGACCCAGGAATCATCCAGCCCAGACTGGACAACAGCAAAGACCAAGTCCTCACTCATCTCCATCGAGAACCTCAGCTAAGAACTTTTATATAGCCAAGCCTGAAGCAGGGGGCTGTGTAGATCTTCTGATCTGCTTGCCATCTCCCAGGGGCAGGCAAGGCCTCAGGGTGGGGGTGGGGACCAGTGTGGGGGTGGGGTGGGAAGAATGGGGGTTTGCAGAAGCTCCAGGTCCTTACATATCTATGGGGTGGGGTGCATCTTCCAAGCACACAGAGGCAACTTGTCTTTCAGTGACGCCAACAACCTTTTGAATTAGAAAAGCCTCTGGGGGGCCCATAAAGGTAGTCAGACACCTGTTTTTACATCTTCATCTCCCACCTTCCACAACAAGAATATCCTTTTACTTTCCAAAGTGTTTAGGGACTCCTAGGGCCCCCAGACAGCTATCTTCTCTCCCTCCTTCCTGCAAGACGCCCCAGCCCCAGCACAGGCCGGATGCCCGGCCCTGCTTATGGCTGAATACCAGTCTGGCTCCAGACACTCTGACGAGCAAGGAGAAGCAGCCAGTGCTCAGGATCCGACGCCAGCACTGCTGCCACAGAAACTCCCCAGGCCACTGCACAGAGCGAGTGTAATCTTTCAGCAGCTGGCCCCTGCCGCGCAGCTGGGAGGGCAACCATCTCTTTATCTCAGGGGCCTAGGAGCTGGTGGCCCCAAAACGTTGGTCCACGGCAGTGTCAAAAGTATCACACGGAAACACTAGCGGAGATGCAGGAGGGGACCACCGAGCTCTAGGACTGTTAGGGGTGCTAGAGCCTCTGGGTTTCCCATCCGTCACCCACCCCAGATGCAAGTGAATCATCTCTCCCACCCATCTTACAGGGTCAGTGTAGAGATGACTCAGACAGGCTAACCAATCAGACTTTTGGCCTCTGCCTTTCTCTCCCCATCCCACAATGCAAGCTTTCACACTTTCGAGAACACCATCATCTGCCAAAACAAAACTCAGAGAGACCCAGAGCTGCCTGACAGGTGTGTCAGAGTGCCAAGGACGCCCAAAGTCCGTGGCACCTCACAGGTCAAATCCCGTGGCCTGATACCTGTCAAGGAGGTCTGAAGGGTGGGCACAAGCATGAAGGCCACGCTCGGTTGTCAGCCGCAGCACTGCTGCACGTGTAACCATCTGTCTGTGGAAGGATCAAAATAGACCGGACCAGTGTCTCCTTATACGGAGAAAGACTCCCAGCAAGAAGGGCTTCGCCAAGGGCCGAATTCAAAGCAAAGCCAAGGCATTCTGCTCTAAGCCATCACAACTGGCCATGGAATTAATATAAGGAGTTCGGAGGAGCAGCTGCTTCTTGGGGCTTGAGCTGCTTTTTTATTTTTTGGCAGGTGAGGCGGGGAGAAGGGGTGCCTCATTTGCAAACAAGCCTCCGCTTCCTTCTAAGCTCTCTGAATACCACATCCCAGCATGCTCGAGCTCAGAGCAAAGGCTTTGGGGGAGGGGGGCAGTTAAAAAGAAAATGGCCTGGCCAACCAGATTCTCTGGAGGAGAAACAAGGCGCCTGGGAGCGCGTGCTCACCTCTCCCAGACCCCGACGCGGCTATCTTACAGCTCAAAGCAAGATGCAACCGGCCTTGAAAGAGTTAACCCAGCTTCCAAAGGTGAACAGATCAGCTTACTCATCAGAAATGGCCTATGCCCTAGAAGCAACAAAGATTCATTTTACTGTTTGTCCACAACCTCCCCTGCCAAAGGCACCAGCCCTGCTGCCATGGTGTTATTGTCATCATCCCAGCAGTGGGGCCATTTGAATTGGGATCTGCTGCAGAATCCCCCTGCTTTTAGGAAGCACATTTCCCAAAGTCAGCCAGCAAAACTCTGCAGCACTTTTCCATGCATCTCCCCAGACAAGTCACTGGTCAGCGTTCACCCTGCTGTGGAAAGGGGGCCTTTTCCGGGGTCCCAGGCATCACCTGGGAGGAGTCAGAAAACTTCCAGAGGAGGAAGGCTACCCACAAAACCATTCATGCCCGTCAGGGGGGATGACTGGGGAGGAGGGGTAGATTGTTAACATTGTCAGAATTAAAAATAATAACTAACTTTAAAGGGAAAAAAAAAATGCTGTGAGAGTGAGTGGATGGGATCAGATCAGATGACATCTAACAGGCACCAGTTAGAGGGGGGCACGTGGGCCCCTGGTGAGCAGTTAACAGCACACGGCCAGTCCTAAAAAGCCTACCATGATCCAAGGGGTCACGCGTTCAACAAATCCTTCCTGAGGAATTCCCTTGTGGTGCTGGACCGTGCTGGCTGCTGAAGACACAAACCTAAGCAAGCCATAGTCCCCAGTGCCAAGCAAGTGAAAATCAAATTAATGACTGACGCATGAGTGAAATAAATAAAATGTACCAAGCACATTTAGAAGAATAAATAACATGATAACGCACTGAGCCCTCTAAAGTTTAGAAATGGGCATCATTATCTGGGGGTAGAGGGGGAACAAACCTGTACTGGGGTCTATCCGCCCCCCACCTCTGGCAGGCTCTTGCTCACTTTAATTGTTAATAAGTCGATAGGAGGTTTACTAGAACCAGCCTGTGGGTCCAAGTCTGGCACAGGTTCTCAGGAAGCAGACACACCCCAGGCAAGCAGTGCTTTTCGGGTCCCCAAAGCGGGACCTGATCTGTCCTACAGAGCTCATGTGCAAAATAATACACACTGGCTGGCGTGGCTGCCTAACAGTAGAAACAGGTGTGATAAATGCACACAAAGGACAAAACGTAGCCTTGCAGAAAGCTAAGAGAGATGGAGGTATAGTGACAGGAAACCATCTTCTGGCCCGGTGTTAATGAAAAAAACAAAAACCTGAACGGTGGATACATTTGGGTAAAACTAAATAATTGTAATAATAATTTAGAAGTCTCTGGAAGGATACAAAAGAAAGTATCAGTGGTCTTTGGGGAGGGGAAATGGGTAGGTGGAATAAGGGACTGAAAGGAGAGTCTTCAACAAATACCTTTTGTATACTATGAATTTTGAACTACATGAAGGAATGACATATACAAAATATATAATTTTTTAACAATTAAAGTAATATGTATCTGTATATACTGCCACAGGCATGGAATTATCTCAGGGGCCATAAACAAGAAACTGGCAACAGGAGCTTCTCCAGAGGGGGGAGGAGATGGTAAGCAGGGGACAGGGATGGGGAAGAATTGCTTTCCACTGTCCCACTGTGCACCACATGCTCATGGGGCCTATTTTTTTAATACCCCAGGCTGTTTCAGGCCTCTAGACCCTGGCTGGAGCAGATCCCTCTGGCTGGAGCCTGCTCCCTCCCCCACTGCTGCTTCTCCCCTGCTCCCTGCAGGCCCTCAGTCTCCTGAACCTCCCTACAGGCCAACTATCCTCATCTTTTATTCTCAACTCTGGTGTCATCTCCTCCAGGAAGGCCTCGCCCACACCCCAGACCAGGTGGGGGCATCTGCCTCTGTGCTTGATGCCAAGCGCGATTCACAGGGGCATGAAGTGGACCAGCAGTATTTGCCTCCCCCAGGGACTGGGGGCTTCTGGAGGGCACCAGCCCAACCTTAGTTCCCTGTGTCCCCAGCACCCGACACGAAGGGCTGCTCAGGAAATGTTTGCTGAACCAAAAAATGCATTTGCCACATTAAGTCAAGTCTCAATTTTCCTGGTGCCAAAAGCTATTGAAATTGCTCCTGTTTGAAGGGGGTTTCCCACAGATACCAAAATTGTGTTGTTAACACTAATTTGAAGCATCGCACCTCCCGAGTCACAGAGGCCCTGGGCTCCGAGTCACAGAAGTCCTGGGCTCCAAGGCTGTGTGGGTTCCCTAACAGTTGAGCATGAGAAGAGAGCTGCAGCTTCCAGAATCTGTGGTCAGTACGAAATCGCTGTATCACTATCGCTCACACCTCCTCAGAAACCTGTGAACACTCATCAGAACCTCTGCAGGAGGCGGGTGGATGTTCTCACACTGTTCTCACACCCCCTGGCAGGAAAACCCTGAGTCCCAAGGCCCTTCCCTAAAGACTTGTTCACTACGCTCTGCTTTAGGAGCAAGAGGCCTCGCTGCAGTCAGGCCAGGACAAGGCTGCACTCCCAGGGCCAGCCCCCTCGCCTCTGTGCAGCCGGAGGACCAAAGTCCCCTGGGAACAAGGAGGCCCGAGGTCCTGGGAGCCTGCCTGTGAGCAAGGAGGGCCAAGGGGACAGATGCACTTGGGAGGAGGTGAAATGTGTATTAGACACCGTGCTCCCTAGAACAGAGCTCAAATTTTACACTGAAACAAACTTTTCTAGGGGACTTGAGCTTCGCAGGCAGAGCCTCTGCACACCCTGTGCTATGTTGCCCTTTTGCCATTATTCTTTCCTCATGGTATCAGGCTCCTTCTGGGCTGGCTATGCGAGGGACTGAGGGTGGAAGGCAGATATACACAACTAAGTTTACACAAATAACCAAGTGTTTAAATGAATACACCACAAGGTGGGATAAGTGCCCTAACAGGATGATTGCCACAGGGACAGAGCAGTGAGTCTGTGTTTCCAAGTGGGCAGGTTAAAATCTGGGGAGGTTTCCTAGAGGAGGTGGCATCACTATTGGGCCTAGATGGATGGGCAGGAGTTTAAAAAGCCAGGCAGGGTGAGGGCATCCCAAGAGGAAGCTGCTAAGTGACATGCCTGACCCCGCCCCCCCAGCAGGTGGAGGGGCAGCTGGGAGCCAAGGGAGGAGCCCCTCACCACCCAATAGGCATGGCAACACAGAAGCCCAGCTGACGCTGGGGCCCTTGTGAGGCCCAGGAGGGTGCACTGTGCCATGCCACGGAGTCTTCAGTGCCACTGGCCTCCCCGCTCCTTGCCTGGCCTCCACCTTACTCTGCTGCTCTAACTCTACCAGCACCGTCCTGCCTCTCACTTTTGCCAGTGAGATCGCCAGGCAAACAGGCTGGGCTAATGAGGCGCAGGCCATGGTGAATAGGAGACCCTAAAAGGGCATCCCAAACCATCCCTTCAAAAAACGGCAGCATAAGGGCCCGAAGCCACAAAACAGTTATTTCTGCCTCCCCTACACCAACAGCTCTGCCCTGCCCCCGCAGCTAACCCAGAATGCCTGTGACAATCAACGACTGCGTTCTCCCTGGGGAAGGGGAGTGGCCCCACGCAGCCCCATATGAGAATGTCACGGCCATCTCAGACTCCGGAGTCACCAATACGTGATGGAGGCCTGTGCCGAGCGCGCTCCCCACGTGCCACGCGCCTATGAAAGCACAAGGGCTGCCACGCCACAGCTGCCTGGGACGGCGAGCTGCAGAGGCACAGCGCTGGGACAGCGAGAAGCAAGCTAGGGCAGCACTCACACAAACGCTTCATTCAAAACCATGACTGATTTACTGTCCCCTAGTTTTTGAGGAGCAGAAGCGGAAGGGGGTATACTCCCTTACAAAACACAGCGGCGAGGAACGCTGCACAGCTAGGCGGAGATGGCACGTGCCACCTCCCAGCCACTCCACCTGAAGCTGAAGCCGTGATTTCAGATTTACCGGGGGATTTCAGATTTACTGTGGATGCATGAAAACCAAACAAGAGATGGAATCGATACTACAGGCAGCCACCCACCACCAACGGCTTGTATCTGACTGCCTCTGTATGGACTCAGGCACGTTACTCCCTGGCTCTGGGCCTCAGTTTCCCCAGTCATAACAAGGTCTCTTTTACCCCTAGAAACCCAGGCCAGACTCATCTTGTCTTCTGGTAAGAGAAAGAAGCGACAATAAAGCAGCTGATTCTGGGGACTGTTGGCACCCCGGTTTCTATCACTGCATTGGAACAGACTTTGAGGTACCTGAGGCCAAGGGCAGCCCGGCCTGGGGATGGACACGAGGAAGGGCTGCTGTGGCACATCTCAGGGAGCAAGAGCACTCTAGCCACCCAGGAGGAGTGCCTGCACACCACCTCTGCGAGCATGGACTCAACTGGAGCCTTTCTTTGATGAGAATGGGTCAAAGCAACCCACCTAAGCTCAAAGCCAAAACCACTGATGTGGCTTCCTTTGGCACCCAGGGTCCAGATAAGGGAGGCGAGGGGCAAGGGTTCCTGGAGGGGGGCATGCTGTAAAAGCAGGAGTCACCTACAGGCAGGAAAGACATTTCTCTAACAATCACCATGAGAGTTTGAAAATAGTTTCCCACAAAAGCAGCTGGCTGGGAAACTAAGTATGTTTGGGCACCTAGGGTCAAGTTCCCCAGAAAATAAGGTGCTAAGTTTTGTGCTTGTGTCCCACTGCACAGCTAGCAGGCATTCGGGCCAACCTACACTCTCACTGGGCTCAGCATCAGGCTCCTGACACCTGTTGCAGTGGTTCTCAAAGGGGGTTCCCAGGCCTGAAGCAGCATCACCTGGGAACTTATTAGAAAAGGCAGTTTCAGTCGCCACCCCAGACCTGTAGTGTGGGCCCAGGAGTCTGGTGAGTCTGGTGCTCCCAAGCACTTAAGGACCACTGCTTAGTGGATTCTGATACCTAGAAGCCTGGTTAAGGGAGGAGGAGTTTGCAGGTAAGAAAACCGGGGCCCATAAAGGTAGAGTCTCCTGCCCAAGGCCTTTCCTCCAGGCCAAGCCCTGGGTGTCTAAAGATGACCCAGTCCCTGTCCTTCAGGAGCTCCCAACAGCCCCTAGAATGCGGCCAGGATGGCCAGGGCCTTTGGGCACCTTCCCAAGAGTCTCAGCCCAGCAGAACAGGGGCTGGACCAAAACCCAGCTGCAGAGCGGACCAACTGGAGGGGAGAAGGAAGCAGAAGAGGATGCCAGATTTCCACTGCAAATCAGGGGAGTAAGGAAGGGCTTTCAGGCAATGGGATTTAGGGCCCACATTTCCCAAGTTCAGCAAACAAGCGACAGTCAGAAGCCCAAAGGTGGACCATGTAATGAAATGTTTGAGAATCAGAAGGAAAAAAAATGTTTTGCAAGTATGCCAAAAGAGGAGGAAAAAACAGGGTTGACCTAAAAAGGTAAATAAAAGGGATATTATTAAATACTTGGGGGGGGGTGATTCTGACAAAAAAAGAGTAAGCCAGCACACATTGAAGAAGCATGTTTCATTTACCCTGAGAAATTTTTCTCCTTCTACCACCAAAAGAAATTATCCAATTGATACATGGTAGCTAAACTGCCTGTCCAAAAAATTTAAAGAATAAATCTTTAATTAAAAAAAACAAAACAAAAAAACCTGCATCATCTGTTGAAATCAAGTAGGCACTCCTGGACTAAGAAGATTAAACTGGGGTGAGCCAAAAAGAATCCCTGGCTTCCAGGGCCACCTGGAGCGAGCACCTGCCGGAGGCACCCTGGGCTGAGTTGGCTTCCAAGAGGTCAGAGGCAGGTCCATGGGAGCAGCAAGGACTGCGTTCCGTGGGCACGAGTGCGAGCACGCCCCCCCTCTAAGCACCACCTGCCCTCAGTTCACCTGCAGACAAGCAGGTCTGCGGTATCCAGGACCTCAGCTGAGACACAGTGGCTTGGGCACTTCTGTGAGGAAAGGCCACTCACCACTGCTCGCCCTGCACCACATACACTGGATGGCCAGAAAAGGGGAATCAGTTGACAGCCAAGCAGGGCACGTAAATGAATGACGCTGACAGGCTGGGAACTGCAGCAGACAGCTCCTCAGACACAGCCAACTTGTGGGGTTGTGCAAAAGAGAGGGCCAGGTGTAATATTGAAATTCTTCTGATGTGTCAAGAAAGGCCAAAGATCCAGACTTCTATGTAAAACCCTCCGATTTTTAAATGTTATCAAAAATTTCAAAAATTCTCAGAGCATCCTGTGGACCAAACAAATCATGCCTGAGGCCCACATGTGGCCCAGCCTGCAGGTGTGCGATCTCGGGTCTCGACCACACTGACTATCGGACCCCAGAAACGACAGGACGACCAGGTTTCCCCTCGCCTTGAAGAGCGGTGCAGACTTGGCCTCAGGGACCATGGGCGCACCCCCACCTGGCCATCCCCTGGCTCACTCTGTGCATTAGCAGGAGGCCCAAAGACCGCTAGAAAGCTCCGGCTCTCAGCAACTCCACGCACATCTGAGGAGCGCCATCAAATCCCCATCCAGCCTCGAACTTGGAGAGTGCTCGGCCCCACGGAAGCTGCAGCCTCCGCTCTTGGGTGTGGGGAGCGGCATTATCTGGAGGGGAGGAAGGTCTGGGGTCCACCTTGCCCTCGCCAGGAGAACCTCCTTCTGTATCCTCCCATGAGGTGGGACTGGCGGATGGTTTAAACACATGCAAGCAAGCCCAGCAGATGGCAGAGATGATTCTGGGTCCCTGCCGCCTTCAGAATGCGGGCTTTGTCAGGTCATCGTGAACAGAACAGCTGCTTCCTCAATCACGACGACTACACAGGACAGAGAATTCCATTTCGATGACTTTTATGCAAGATATAGAAACGGGAGGGGGGGTTCCTGCCTTTTATTTCAAAATAGCCCGAGACAAGCGAAGACTTCTTGTACTGCGACAACATGCTCAAAGGGAAAGTTGGGCAGAGTTGGTTTTCTTAGATGTCATCCCCCAGAGCCATGTGCTTCTCTGCCCAGTGACCACAATGACAAAGTGATCAGGGAAGCCACTCAGAGGAGAAGTTAGTGGTATGGTGCCCGATGGGGGATGAAGCAGTGCACTGAAGAGACACGGGCTTTGGGACAGGTGGACGTGAGTTCAAAGCCCTCCCAGCCACACGCCCAAGGATCTGGCCTGAGTGCAGTCCCTTCCCTGGGAAGTGGAGCTAATGACCCAGCCGCAGGCCTGGAGCTGCCGACCAGGCAAGATGCTGCTCTGGGCCCACTGCCAGCTCCCTCGGTAAAAAAACAAACAAGTTCCACTGAAAAATTATTTGTACCAGGGTTCTTTTGGGGCACATGCAGTTTGCCCCCCTTTCTGAGTGCTAGGACAGCAGTGGGTAATTCTGGGCATAGCCCAATCTGCCATGATCTTGCCCCACCGCTGGCTAAAGAAAGAAGGCATGGAAGACCACTCTGGGCTGCGGGCTAGAAGCAAGCAGGGTGTCAAAGGTGGCAGTGGCATGGGAGGGGGCATGCAATCACATCTGGCCTCTGGGGCTTTTCCTTTCCCTTTTAAACCATGAGAAAAAAAAATTTTTTTTTCCATGCACGCTCTCTTAACTTCAACTTCCTCCTTAGCAAGCACTTCTTTCATGCAACTATTCTATGGCTAAATTCACCAGGCTTATCTTGTTTTCTCCTTTTTTCCCTCTTGCCCAAGGTCCTGAAAGCTCCTCCTGGTATCCTACTCTTGCACTTTATAAATGCCTTTACCCTGATTGCAAAGGGAGGGGACTGTCCAAGCTGTGGGAATTGGTGCAGACCGTTCCCGTGTAAACCCGACATGTACAGGCCCAGCCTCCTGACAATACAGCACCTTTTGTTAAGAGACCTGAATGCAGTCGGCCCCCAGTGGCACACCTGTCCACAGGGAGCAAACTGGGGGTAAGCAGCCAAGCACTTCTGCTCCCCAGTCGAGTCCCCTTCATGCGTGAATGGGGGAGAGACGGTTCCAGCACTGATATGTTTACGACCAGGTTCGCTGAGCTGAAAATCCATGTTCTCCATATTTAACTCCACGCCTCAAAATGGCTCTGCCTCTCACCGGCTTCCAAAGAGATTCGTATTGGGAGCACATTCAAACCGAGCTAGGTGAGCGCTTCGGTTCAGCCCAGCTCCCAGCTCATTGATCGACTGCCTCAGTGGTTGCAGCTGACAGCAGTTTAAGGAGAAAGCAATGTGAAATCAGCTGGCCAAATCATCTTCCTTCCTCTTGTCATATAAGAGCCACCATATTGGATGAATAAAGTAGTTCCTTGCCTGTTGCCCATGAAAAACACAGCCGTTTCCTCAGCACAGGAACCCTCCCCTCCCAGCCCTGCAGGAATAATAGTATTACCCCTCACGGCCTGATGCTCCAGAACAGGGTGCGAGCACATACAAAGGGTCTGCAAGGCCCAGCACGCAGACACTCAGACAAGGGCTAGCGGGCAGGCTGCATGCCCAGCGGCGTCAACGAGGCCCAGCAGCCCAAGTGGGCCAGGAGCTGCTGGGAGAGGAGCTGCCAACCAAAGGAAGGACAGGCTCAAGGTTCCCTCTGTCACATCACACATCACCTCCGAGTCACTGGACCAACTTTCAACTCTGTGTTTCTGGGTCGGGAAAGCCCAGTGTCCTTTCCTTCATCACAATGCTTCTTCTGCACTTTTGGTCCTCTCAGACTCGGGTTCTCCACACAGACAGGCAGTTGTGCACATGGCTACCCAATGGGACTTTCCACAACAATGATGATGTTCTCCACCAGTCACACACATGTGGCTACAGAGCACGAGGATATGTGGCTCGTGCAACTTAGGAACATTTCATTTCATTTCATTTCGAGTATTTAAATTGAAACAGTGACATGTGGCTGAAGGCTACCATATTGGACAGTGCGGGTCTGTAGCACACAGCCACCATTTAGAGATGGGGCCAGCATATTTTTTCTGTAAAGGCCTAGGTACTAAATATTTTAGGCTTTGTAGACCACACAAGCTCTGTCATCACTACTCAACCCTGACATTACAGCATAATGGCAGCCACAGACAATACGTAAACAAATACACATGGCCGTGTTCCAATAAAACTTTATTTACAAAAAAAAAAAAAAAAAAAAAAAAACAGGCAATGGGCCAGATTTGACCTGTGGGCCAGTCTGCCAACCCCTGATACACAGTATAGAGTTAGGAGCTCAAATCTCAGATCTACTGCCCACCAGCTGGATGACCATGGACATTTTTTCTTACTGAGCCTTAAATTCTTCAGCTATAAAAAGGGAACAGGGAAGCAGATGTGGCTCAAGTGACTGGGCTCCCAGCTACCATATGGGAGGCCCCGGGTTCAGTTTCCGGGGCTTCTTGGTGAAGGCAAGCCAGCCCACGCAGCGCGGAGGGTTGACTATCCATGTGGCGCGGAGAGCTAGCACAGCAAAATGATGCAACAAAGGGAGACAAGCAGACATAGAAAAATGCACAGCAAATGGACACAGCGAGCAAAAGCAACAAGGGGGGAAGGATAAAAAATATATATATATATATTTTAAAAAGAGAACAATAACTGATATATTTTTTAAAAGGAACAAGAACAGTACTTGATTTTCAGGGTGATTTTAAGAAATCAATGAGAGCCTGGAACACACAGCATGCCCAATGCAGGGCTGGCACACTCTAGGCAGTGTTATTCCCAGTCTACAGATGTGGAAACCACAGCTCAGAGAAGTTACGGGACTGGTTCAAAATCAAAAGCAATAAAGGGGATGGACTAGAACCCAGGCTTCTATTTCCTATTTCTTGCCCTTTTCACTATTCCTCTGAGGCCTGTTCAACTGACCTCAGCCCCACCCAAGATTCTGCCTGGTCTCTGAGGCTCAACCAGCTGTTTACTCCAGACTGTGTGGGCTCATTTCTATTTCCTTGACCTAGAAGGGGCTCCTTTTGGGAAAGAAGATCATTTAGATGAACAAAGTAGGCACATTCTTAAGAGCTCTAAGACGTAGCGCCCTCCTGAGCCCTGGTCTCTAGACTGTTCTGAAGCCCATGTCACCAGCAGTGAACACAGCAGTGCCCTCATCTAAGGGCATCACTCATCAGCACACCACAGGAACCCCCAATACAAGGCAATTCCCTTTACTGTGCAGGGATAGAATGGGATTCAGAATACTAGAGATCCACAGGAAGTTCTGGCCATCAACTTTCAACACAACTCCTCTAGAACTGAACATCGCTGTCCCTGCCTGGTGACAGAGCACCACAAAGAGACATGCTCTTCAGTTTCTTACAGAGTGGGACAGATGTCCCAAGGAGCAGGTCCAGCTCAAATACAAAGGAAATGGTAGCATATTTTCTCTTCCGTTCAAGACTAACACAACTGCCTCTCAGGAAGAGAGAGAGCCATGGAGGCCTTCTCCCCACTCCCCCCACTTTATTCAGGTCGGCCAGGATCATCCTGAGCAGAAAAAAGGATGCTCAGGATTGCTGTCTTCCCCTCCAGCATGCTGGCAATGGCAGCATGGTTCCCTAACTGCACAAATCAGTGGGATGGACCAAGAACTGGGCAGAGGCCAAATCGGAGCTGGGCAACCAGCACAGCAGTGAGCTACTGCACCCGAGCTCTCTCCTCGGCCACAGCTGCTGAAAACTAGGCTCTCCATCTCCAAAAGCAACTGAGGCCTGGCCATTGCACTCAGTGCCTTCCTCTGAGTATACCGCCTGGTCTCCCCAAGGCTCCACTCGCTCCCCCAGAGCTGTTGTGCTCTGGGGTACCCTCACAAGTACAGGGAAGGAACTGACCAGTCATTTCTAAACATCAGTTCAAAGCCAAGCAGCAGCTGGCTGGCCAGGAGCGCTTCTCAGGGGAACACAGAGCAGGTACGATGCTGGCAATGCTTTTCCGTGGCAAAGCAGTGGGACTTCTGGGCCTGGCAGAGTGGTGGGGTTCCTGAACTGGGACACTGTATCGGAGAGCAATGACTTCCACAGTCTTTTCCTTAACACACAGACATGCCTGAACTTCATACAACTTTAAAGGCAAGTCAGAACCCATTCATCTGCAGAGTATCACACACTCTTGCCAGTTGGGAACCTGATTCACATGGGGTCTCGACTTATTTTTCTTTTGCCTCAGTTTGCAGTTCATCTTTGGTCTATTTAGCCCAACTTCTTTACTTTTCTTTCTAATAAACAAGGGGAGATGCCAAACTTCCTGGGAATTAGATATCTTAGGAATGGAGAGGTTTAATGACAAAACTATGACCATTTGCACTTAACTTACTTGTCTCTTCAGGACAAGAGGAGGATGAGCAAAAACCCTACAGGGCTTGGAAAAGACACTCAAAAATCCATGATGTGAGCAGGAGACCCAGCTGCCATGAAGAGAGTGCAAGGTCTGCAACTCAAGCAGAGACAGTGAAGGTGGCCAGCAAATCGCGTGCTAAGTGCGACCAACATATTAAATTTAGTGCTTCTGGGTGAAGCAGTTTGATATTATTGAAGAATTCCAAAGAGAAATATTAGATTATGTTTGTAAACTGGTCTTTTCCTCTGGGCATATTAGAGTATATTAGATTCAGAGGTTTTACTTTTATTTGATTAAATAATGATTAAGGCTTTGATTGGGCCACGTCAGTAGGATGTTAAGTCCCCACCCCCTTGGTGGATGGGGACTCACAGAGAAACCGCACCTCAGAGAAGGGAGTTTGGAGTTTTGAGCTGGAGCCCAGGAACTGAACACACAGGAAAAGAACACAGAGGAATAGAGACGGCTCCTTAGACACGGCAGAAGCCCCGGGGAGAGAGAGAGAGAACCGTTTGCCTGATAGTCTACAGCTGGCCTTGTGGAGCGAGCACAGCAGCTGAGCCCGGAGAGAAACGGAGCCCCAGGAAGAGAAGAACCCAGGAAGCCTGAACTTTTGGCAGATGTCAGCAGCCATCTTGTTCCAACACGTGGCAACAGACTTTGGTGAGGGAAGTAACTTATGCTTTATGGCCTGGTAACTGTAAGCTTCTACTCAAATAAATGCCCTTTATAAAAACCAACCGAGTTTTGGTATTTTGTATCAGCATCCCTGTTGGCTGACTAATACACCGGGCGACCAAGGTGGTGGTGTAAGATGCTTCAGGGGACCATTCCCCCATAGAATCTTTGAACAACTAGCAAATACATGCAGTCATCTTCCACAAACCTCCGGAAAACAGTTCAAAGGTTGCAGTAACTGGGCGAGGACCAAATCAAGAACATGGAGCTTGAAAAATGGTAGAAGCTCATGGCACCTTTGCTGGTCCCTTCCCCACGGTTCCCAGCAGTGTGAAGCCAGCCTGTACTCCCATCCTGGATCCCTGACCCTGTTCCGCAGGGGGCAGAACCACCCCTCTGCACATCCTGGGCATCTGTATGTCGGTGTCAGTCTATCAGGTGGCACCCTGAAAGACAGGACCAGGAAACTCCTCTAGCTCACCCTCCCAGAACTTGCCCTGCAGGCAGAAGCAGCCTGCTAACAGCTAAAGCAGTATAAGAAAAAATTAAGTCGAAGCAGCTTAGGGCAAAGGATTACCAGCTTTAAGACATACAATAAAGCACCAGGGAGGGGAAGCAAGTCTGTTTCATAGGGAGCAGAGGGGACATTCTGGTTCCTGTAAACAGAGAGGCCAAGGACAAGACACAGGCTCAGAAGAGACAGAGAGGACCCTGCACTTCACTTTCACCTTGGGCTGATCTTCTTGATAGGAAGGATAAACCCTGAAGGAGAGCACCAGTCAATGCAGAGTCAATTTTGAAAGACTGTAAAAGTTTTTTTCTGCACTGGTTTGTTTTTGTTAGCTCCTAGCACTCAGTAGGAAATCTCTATTATAACACCAGCTGGATATAAACTTAAGGAACAGTCCAGCTCAGGGACTAAATCCCAGAGTTAACACATTAAAATATTGAAATACACAGTGTACAATAAAAAGATTACAAGACAAAGAAACAGGAAATGATGGCCCATCCAAAGGAACAAGATAAAAATTCATAAACCACCAATCAAGAACACCAGACTTTGGACATATCAGACAAAGATCTTAAGAAAATGATCCTCACTATACTCAAGTAGATAAAGGAAAACATGGAGAAAGAACTAAAGGATATCAGGAAGATGATTAATGAACAACATGAGACTCTCAATAAAGAGGCAGAAATTGTAAAAAGGAACCAAACAGAAATAATGGAGATGAAGACCACAAAAACTGAAATGAAAAATTCACTAGAGGATTTCATAGCAGATTGAAACTGGCAGAAGAAAAAAACTGAGTTAAATCGAAAACAAAACAACAGAAATGATTCAGACTGAGGAACAGAAAGAAAAAATAATTTTAAAAGGCAAACAGACAAAATAAAATAAAAATAATAAGACAAAAATAAAAGGCAAATAGAGCCTAAGAGACCTGTGGGACATCACCAAGCATACCAATATTACATATTATGGGGTCCCAGAAGAAGAGAGAGATAAAGGGGCAGAAGGAATATTCAAAGAAATAATAGCTAAAGGCATGGATACACATACTTAAGAATCTCAACAAACCCCAAACAATAAATTCAAAGAGAACCATGCCCAGATATATAGTAGTCAAACCATCAAATCCCAAGGTCAAAGAGAATTCTGAAACACACAAGAGAAAAGCAAATTGTCATGTACAAGTGTCATTAAATGCCAGTTTCTCATCAGAAACCATGGATGCAAGTAGGCAGTGGGACAAAATATTTACAGTGCTGGAAGAAAATGATTGCCAACCAAGAACCTCATACCCAGTGAGACTGCCTTTCACAAATGAGGGAAAGATTAAGATATTCCCGATAAACAAAGCTGAGGAAGTTCATCACCACTAGACATGCCATACAAGCTAATGGGAGTTCTTTAAACTGAAAAGAAAGGACCCTAGACAGTGGATCAAAGTGGCATAAAGAAATAAAGACGCCCAGTAAATATTATTGTATTGTATTTTTTGGTATGTAACTCCATTTCTTACTTCTTACAGGTTCTAAAATGGAAATGCATAAAAAGTAATGATAAATCTATGGTTTGGGGACATGGAATGTATAAAGATATAGCTTGTAACAAATACAACAAAAAGGTAGGGGCATGGAGGCATATAGGAACAGTGTTGTACATGCTATTTAAGTCAAGCTGGTATCAAATCAAGCATGATTGTTACAGATTCAGTGTGTTAAATTTAAGCCCCACAGTAACCACAAAGGAAATATCTGAAAAATATTTACAAAAGGAAATGAGAAAAGGACTCAAATGGTACACTATTAAAAAAAAAAAAAAAATCAAATATGAAAGTGGACATTAATGGAAGAATTGAGGACCAAAAAAGATATAGGACTCACAAAGACCAAACAGCAAAACAGCAGAAGAGTCCTGCATTATCAGTAGTTACTTTAAGTATAAATGGACTAAACTCTCCAGTCAAAAGGCAGAGATAGGAGAATGGATAAAAAAAGCATGAACTATATGCTGTTTATAAGACATTCACCTTAAATTCAAAGACACAAGTAGGTTAAAAATGAAAGGATGTAAAATATATGCAATGTAAACAGTAATCAAAAGAGCTGGGGTAGCTATACTATTATCAGGTAAAACAGACTTTAGGTCAAAAACTGTGATGAGAAACAAAGAAGGCCACTATATATTGATAAATGCACCTAACGGCAGTCCCAAAATATATGAAACAAACACTGACATATTTGAAGAGAGAATGATGGTTCTACATTAATAGTAGAAGACTTCAATATACCACTTTCTTTTTTGTTGTTGTTGTTGTTCTTTCTTCTGCTTTACTCTGTTAATTTGTATGAAATTCTGTCCAGTACCACTTTCAATAACAGAAAATCTAGACAAAAGATCAATCAGGAAATAGAATACTTGAATACTGTAAAACAACTAGACCTAACAGCCATATATAGAATACTTCACCCAACAGCGGCAGCATACACATGCTTCTGAAGTACACATGGGTCATTCTCCAGGAAGGTCACAAGTCTCAATAAACTAAAAAATATTGAAATCATATAACAAATCTTCTCTAATCACAGTGGAATGAAGCTAGAAATCAGTAAAAGAGGGAGATCTGGAAAATTCACAAGTATGTAGTAATTAAACAACATATTCTTAAACAACCAATGGGTCAAAGAAGAACTCACAAGGGAAATTAGGAAATATCTTGAGGCAATTGAAAACAAAAACACAATACATCAAACCTTATGGGATGCATCAAGGGCAGTGCCAAGAGGGAAATTTATAGCTCTAAATACTTAAAAATGAAGGCAGATCTCAAATCAGAGGCCTAACCTCGCAACTGGAGGATCTAGAAAAAGAAAAGCAAACTAAACACAAAACAAATAGAAGGGAGGAAGTAACAAAGATTAGAGCAGCAATAAATGAAACAGAGAATAAATAAAAAACAAAAGAGAATCAACAAAACCAATAGTTGGTTCAACCAAGGGGTGAGGTACAAGATCAACATACAAGAATTATTAGGGAAGCGGCTGTGGCTCAATCAGTGGGGCTCCCATTTACCATATGGGAGGCCCCGGGTTCGGTTCCCGGGGCCTCCTGGTGAAGGCAAGCCCGCCTGCACGGCGTGGTTGGCTGACCCAGCGAGCACAAGTAGCAAGGGGGGGATGAATGAATAAATAAATAAAATCTTTTTTAAAAAAAAGAATTATTAGTGCTTGTAGACATCAGTAATGAACAATCTGAAGAGGAAATGAAATTGACAATTCCTTGGCTAGACTAACAAAGAAAAAAAGAGAAGAAACATAACTAAAATCAGAAATGAAAAGAGGAGCACTGCTACTGACCCCAAAGAAATAAAAAGAATTATAAGAGGATACTATGAATATACCAATTAATTAGATAACTGAGATGAAATGAAGAAATTCCTGGAAATACACAAACTACATTAATTGACTCAAGAAGTAGAAGCCCTCAAGAGACCAATAACAAGTAAAAAGATCGAATCAGTAATCAAAAACCTCCCAAAAAAGAAAAGCCCAGGACCAAATGGCTTCACTGGTGAATTTTACCCAACATTCCAAGAAGAATTAACATCAGTTCTGCTCAAACTCTTCCAAAACTTGGAAGAAGAGAGATTTCCAAACTCATTCCACGAGGCCAACATCATTCTTAATACCAAAGCCAGATAAAGAAACTACAAGAAAAGAAAATTACAGACCAATTTCTCTTATGACTACAGATGTAAAAATCCTCAACAAAATACTAGCTAACCAAATCCAACCATACATTAAAAGAATTATACACCATGATGATCAAGTGAGATCTATCCCCAGGATGCAAGGGTATGTTCAACATACTATACCATATTAATAGAACAAAGGAAATAAACCACATGATGATTGCAACTGATGCAGAAAAGACACCTTTCAAAATTCAGCACCCCTTCTTGATAAAAACACTTAGAAAAGTAGGAGTAGAAGGAAACATCTTCAAAAAGATAAAAGGCATATATGAAAAACCCACAGCTAACATGAGTTCAATGGTTAAGGACTGAAAGCTTTCCCTCTAAGATGAGAAGAAAACAAGGATGACCACTGTCACTGCTGTTATTCAACATTGCTCTGAAAGCCAGAGCAATCAGGCAAGGAAAAGAAATAAAAGGCATCCAAATTGGAAAGGAAGAAGTAAAATTTTTCCTATTTGCAGATGGCATGATCCCATATATAGGAAATCCTGAAAATTCCACAAAAATGCTACAAGAGCTAATTAAAAAAAAAAAAAAAAAAAAAAAAAAAATCAACCAAGGGGTGAGGTACAAGATCAACATACAAGAATTATTAGTGCTTGTAGACATCAGTAATGAACAATCTGAAGAGGAAATGAAAAAAAAAATTCCATTTACAATAGTAACTAAAGAATTAAATATCCTAGGAATAAATTTAACCAAGGATGTAAAAAATTTACACATGGAAAACTACAAAATATTGCTAAAATAAATAAAAGACCTAAATAAAAGGAAGGGCATTATGTGTTCATGGATTGCAAAACTAAATATCATTAAGATGTCAATTCTACCCAAGGCAATTTACAGATTCAACACAATCTCAATCAAAATTCCAACAGCCATTTTTGCAAATGGAAAAGCCAATCATTAAATTTATATGGAAGGTTAAGGGCCCTGAAAAGCCAAAACCATCTTGAAAAAGAAGAACACAGGTGGAGGACTCACACTTCCCAATGTTAAAATTTATCACAAAACTATAGAATCAAACGGCATGGTACTGGCACAAGAACAGACACATAGACCAATGGAATTGAGAATTCAGAAATAAACCCCCACATCTATGGCTAAGAGATTTGGAACAAGGGTGCCAAGTCCTCTCAAATGGAAAAGGTGCTATGAAAACCGAATATCCATATGCAAAAGAATGAAGGTGGTACTGGACCCTCCCAGGTGATTGATGGGTGGGGTAATCAAACAAAACAGCAAACAGCTGGGACTCCTCCCATGCCATTAGCAAAGGGGTGGAATAATTAATGGCTTAAAAAGCAGGCACAAAAGCCCCTCTTTAGCTTGCTCTCTCCTGGCTTCAGCTCCCTGCTCTCACCGTGTACCCCCACATGGATCAACATGCAAGTAAAACCTGGGCATTTATAATCTACAATGGGAAACTGTAGTCTATAAATCAGTCATCTTTATCACTAAAGCCCCTTACTCTCTATCAGGGACCCATGATCTGTTATTTTCTCCCATTTCTCTTCCCTCCCTACCTTAAAAAATTACTGGCGTCGCTGAAAAAAAAAGAAAAAGAAAAAAAAAAAAGAATGAAGGTGGATTGCTATGTCACATCATATACAAAATTCAACTCAAAATGGATCAAACACCTAAACATAAGAACCAAAACTAACTGCTAGAAGAAAACACAGGGAAGCCTTGTGCTAGGCAATGGATTCCTGGATTTTACACCAAAAGTACAAGCAACAAAAGGAAAAATGAATAAATGAGACATCAACAAAATTTAAAACTTTTATGCATCAAAGGACTTCATTAAGAAAGTGAAAAGTCAAAATACAGAATAGGAAAAAAATATTTAAAAATCACATATCTGATAAGGATTTAATATCCAGAATGTATAAAGAACGGCTTCAACTTAAAAACAAAACAACAAACAACCCAGTTTAAAAATGGGCATAAAGACAGGAATACACATTTCTCCAAAGATGATGTACAAATGGCCAATAAGCACTTGAAAAGATGCTCAACATCATTAGCAATTAGGGAAATGCAAATCAAAACCATGAGACACCACTTCACACCCACTAGAATGGCTACTATTAAAAAAATGAAAAATTGCAAGTGTTGGAGAAGATGTGGAGAAACAGGAATACTCATTCATTGTAAGTGGGAATGTAAAGTGGGGCAGTCTCTGTGGAAAACAGTTCCACTGTTCCTCAGAATGTACGGAATTACCATAAGATCCAGCAACCCACTTCTGTGTATGTACCCAAAAGAACTGAAAGCAGGAACTCAGACAAGACATGTACAGACCAATGTTCACAGAGGCATTATTCACGACTGCCAAGAGGGAAGTAACCCAGTTACTGGATAAACACACAATGGAATTTATTTAGCTGGAAAAAGGCATGCAGTCCTGATACATGTGACAACATGGATGAATCGTGAAGACATCATGCTGAGTGAAATAAGCCAGACACAAAGGAGAAATAGTGTATGATCTCACTGATATGAAATAATTAGATTAAGCAAATTCATAGAGACAGAATGTAGAATACAGGTTACCAAGGGCCAGGGTGGGGTTAGGAAATGGGGAATTGATGCTGAATTGGTACCGAGTTTCTGTTTGAGATGGTGGAAAAGTTTTGGAAATGGATGGTAGCGATGGTAACACAACACCGGGAAGCACTGTGGACGTAATTAACACCACTGAATTACATATTTGAATGTGGTTAAAAGGGGAAATTTTAGGTTGCATATCCGTTACTAGAATTTAAAAAAATGTTAAATACCATAGGACTGTGCAACACAATGTAAACTATGGACTACAGTTAATAGTATAATTATAATAATATTGTATCATAAATTGTAACAAAGGCACCACACTAATGCAAAGTGTTAATAATAGGGAAAACCAAGTGTACGACAAGTGCATTTGGGAAGTTTCTGCATGATTTTTCTGTAAACCCACAACTTCTCTAGTAAGAAAATACATAAAAGAAAATTAAAAGGGTTGTGATGGGCTGCTGGACTGAAAGTCCACCTGCCTCCTCACCAGTTCCTCCTTTTCCTTAGTTCTCCACCTCCTGGGCCAGAGGCCACCCGGGCCTGGGAGCTGCACTGCTACCTGCAGGGTACCATCAGCAGTTAGGTGGCCGCAGGCAGGCCGCTCCCCAGGGCTCCTGTCAGCAGCTTCCCCACCCTTTCAGCACACAGGCCTCCACCTCAGCCCTCGGGCACTGAGGCTCCTTGTAGAATAACCAATCACGCCAACAGGCCTAAATTCAGTTTACTGTGAATCAGATTTTTTCAACCCATGGACTGCCACAAAGTTTTGTTCATTTTATTTTCTTTAGTTCCAGGGCAGGCCCAGGTAAGAAAACTGTGGAAGTTTTTGGGAATCCCCTGTGATCCACTGACTGCAAGAGTCAAAAGAAAACAAGCAGAGGCCACCTCCCTGTAGCCAAGTACATCGCACTTAATGGAACTTCAGTCTTGCCCTTCCCAGGTGATCACTCAAAGGCCAAAAGGCCTGGGCCCCTGAGCAGTCTCCTCCTGGAGCCTGGGGAGGATCCCGGAGAAGGCTGACCCTTCTGCTCTCTGCTTCCTCGCCAGTATCGAGCTAGTGACCAACTGCTGCTCACCCTTTGCCCCGATCCTGCCCTCGAGTGCCACCTTGCTCCTGGGTCGCATCCCCCCACCCCGTCTCCTCCAGCGCGCTTTGCCCTGCCACTCCCGTCTCCAAGCCTTCTAAATTGCAAGCATCAGCACATGATTCCACCCAGCCCTCTGGGTTGAAGTCCAGACTCTTTCCCTTGCCCTCCACTGCCATCCTGACCTTCACCAGCCTGGCACCCCCTCCTATCTTATACTCTTCTCACCCAGGCACCCCACATTCTGGCTATTTAACCCACTGCCAGGCCCCCAAATGTCCCAAGAGACAGTGTCAGGCTACTGTGCCTTTGCACAGTCTGTTCCCCTTGTCTAGAGTATCTTCTCCCCACTTCATCTGTCAAAACTCCTGCACACTCTTCAGGACTCAGGTCGGCTACCACTGGCACCTCCTCCAGGAAGCCTTCCCTGCCTGCTCCTTTCAGAACCTTGTGACTCCCACAGTATCACGTGCACACATACCTCCATTACATTTATTACATGTGTCCTGCACCCCAACAAACAACTGCAGTCTGACTGTCCATATCACAAGCCAACGAGCGCCTTCAAGCAGGGCTCTGATTTACTCTGGGTTCTCTGGGGCCTGGTGAAGTGTCTGGCACACAGAGTTGGTGTTTCCTACACACTGACTAAACTGAACTGAGCAGCACATCTGCAGAGGGCAGAAAGCACAAAGAAGCCACACTGCACTCTGCAGAGGAGCTCTGCCATGTCCACCGAGCCCAGGGGCTGCCCAGAAGCCTCGGTCTTTGCCCTTATATGGCCACAGATACAATGCTTCACTCCTTTATTTGCACAAGAAGACGGTCTGGGTCCAGGTCACCCAGGTGGAGGGGGGTCATGTGGAGAGGGCTCTCTAAGGGAGAGCCCCAACCACCTGAACCAGCCTCAGTGGGGAGAGTCCTGTCTTCACACCCCTGTACCCACGGGTCTCCCCCCAAAGCTGTCCAAAGTACAGCAGGAAATCTCACATGCCAAGACGCTCCACCCTGTTCACCCCACGGGGTGCTGGGCGGGGGCCAACCAGGTGTGAGGCCAGAAGGTGCAGGGGTTGGAGACCAGCAGGGACCAGCCCCCTGAGCAAAAGCAGCACAGAGCCTACGGGGAGGGCCAGGCCCCTCAACCGTCACCCTGGTCAGAGACGCCTTTCAAAAGCTTCGACGGGCTGAGATGAGCTCCTGCACCTGGAGAGCCTAACCAGCACCCGGCAGCCGGCGAGGTGGCCGAGCCACCAGCAGCAGCGTCAGCCAAGCTGGGCGAGTGCTCCCGCTGCAGCCACGTCTGCACCACGGGGAGGCTGACTGCAGCTGGGAAAGGCAGCTCCCCAGCTGGAAAGAAGGGGCAAAAACAAACAAAAGACATCAACTGCAAAGAATGTGAGCCGAGGAAGGTGGCAAATAGACCCCTCACTTGGTCCAGATGGGTGTGCGGCCATCAAGTTTTTCAGAGCATTCACTCCCAGAAGTTGTCAGCCAGAGCAAAGGCAAGATTTCAGGCCGCAACAGGACACTTAGACGCACTGAATTTTCTGTTTGGGAAGCGGATGTGGCTCAAGCGACTGGGCTTGCGTCTACCATACGGGAGGTCCCGGGTTCGATTTCTGGGGCCTCCTGGCGAAGGCGAAGGCAAAAGCGGGCCCGCACAGAGAGCTGGCAGCCCGCGCCAAGAGCTGATGCAACAAGATGATGCAACAACAACAAAAAAGAAACACAGAGGAAAAAGACGAGACACACAACAAACCAGGGAACTGAAGTGGTTTAAGCGATTGAATACCTCTCTTCCAAGTCAGAAGGTCCCAGAATCGGTTCCCGGATCCTCCTAAAGAGAAGAGAAGACAGAAGACAAGTAGACACAGAAGAACACATAGCGAGTGGACACAGAGCAGACAGCAAGCGCAAGCAGCAAGGGGGCAGAATAAATAAAAATAGATCTTTTTTAAAAATGTTTTTCTATGTTTAAGACTAAACTAAATCACTCCAGTAAACAGAAATTTCATTTCCTAAAGGGAAAGCTTAAATGATTTCACCCGTCTGAACTCCTGTTGAGAGATACACTGCACAAGGTGCTGGTGGCGGGGAGATGCATGAGACCCTTGTATAATGATACGCATGTTTGCTCAAAAATTTTACTAGTTATACTATACATTTATTGTTTATGTATGTTCATTTAAGAACAATATACTTCAATAAAATTTTAATTGAAAAAAAAAGAGAAACACACTACAAATTATAACACATGCTTTCAATTCTTCCTTCCAGGGGAAAAAAAAACAAAGGATATTTGAGAACTGAGGATGCTGGGTGAGAAAAGGCTCTACTTGGCCCTGGCTGACCTGTCCGGCCAAGCTCAGCTGAAGCATAGTCCCCTCTGCTCTGTCATCCTGTCACCCACAGGGCCATCAGGGCAATCGCCCAACCTCTTGTTCTCCTACCAAGTGTGCCCACCACGGGCTGCCCGAGATGCTCACCAACGTCCCCGGGCTCCCTATGTCCCACCCGTGGTCTCACTCAATGCCCCACAAACTTACGGGCCAGATGCTACAGTGTTGCCATTTTCCAGATGAGCAAACTGAGGACAGGAGACACAGTCCCCTGCTCAAGAGCAAATGGTCAGCAAATGGTAGACCTGGAATTGAACCCAGGTACTCTGATTCCAGAGCTTCATGCAGCCTTTGCCGTAAATGATGTCGAGTTGGGTTTCACCTCCTCTCTGCCCAAAGCTTCTGGGTGGTGCTGAGCGGTGCAGGTTCTTCCTTGACAACAGAGGGCCCCTGTTGGCCCATGGCCTGCCCTGGACCTCATTAGAGTCCCATCACCTGCCTCATGTCCCTCCCCCATGGCACTGCACCCTTTGCAAGGGGCTCCTGAGACAGGCTCTCAGCTGAGCCTCATGAAAACGCTGGGTGGCAGGCCCTGCAAGAGGAGAACACAGAGCTGGGAGAGAGTAACCTGGCCAACGAGGCCCAGCCCGCAGGCAGCACTGTGCCCACTCACTTCCAGCCAGGGAAACTCCCCCATGAAACTGCCAAAGGCCTTCATGGCAGGTGGCTCTGGGGCCCAGCCCCCCCCCAGGCCATGTCACAGCTCCGTGGCATTCCACAACCCCCTGGGGACTCAGGACACAGACCCTCTCCCCTTCCCCCATGGACCCAGGGAGACAGGCCCCCAGGCTCCCTCTTCGTGCCCACTGTGTGGAGTGGCAGCTGCAGAGGACATTTTTCTTCTACCTCCAGACACACAGAGAGGCTGCCAGCAGCCAGCAAACGGGACCTCCCTCCACCCCCAGGACTCTGGCCAAGGTGAATGTCAGAGCAAGGGGAATTCCAGGCGCAGCCACAGCGCCTCTCCCAGCTGGGCTTTGTTTGGCAGGGTGCTTCTACCAGAGGGCCTAGGAAGGTGACCTCCATGGGTACAGAGGACGGGGCAGGCAGCAGCAACTAGAGCCACCTGAGCCACCTCGATCCTGCTGGGAACACAGGAGGCCCAGCAGGCCCTGCTCTCCAGGAGCCGGCAGGCCCGCCTAGCGGGCCCTCCTGGAAGCAGCAGGCTGGGGCCAGTGGGTAGTCGCCAGGGAACACCCTCTGGTCAACACCACTTGCAGGAGAACAGTGGTTCCTCTGCACCATGGCCAGTACGGGAGGAAGATGAAGGATGGCACGGTGGGAAGAATAAAGGATTGAGGTCAGCCACACCCGAGTTCGAATCCCACTGTTGCTTCTTGCCTGGGAGATCTCTTTGAGCATCAGTGTCTTCATCAATAAAAGGGACTGTTCAAGGAGTGAGTGTAGCTCAGTGGCTGAACACCTGCTTCCCATGCACAAGGTCATGGGTTCAACCCCCATTACCTTCTAAATAAAAGGGGGAGGGGGGCTTGTCCCTCAGCCGTAGACTGTGTTAAGGGTTAAACGAACTAATAAAATCATGTGCCCAGCTATAGGAAGGACACTCAGGAAGAAACAGCTGGAGAAAATGACAACAGTTCCCTCCTCTTTCCTCACTCGGCCCAAATCCAACTCCCAGCAGAGTGGAAAGAGCCCTTATTCACCACCACCAGCAACCACATGCAGAAGAACAGGCTGACGAGCGGGCCAAAGGGGCCAAAACCCTTTCCACCAAGCTTGTCTTCACAAGGTGCCAGCACTTCCTATTACAATCTGTTTTTCCAGTGAGGGAAACCGAGTCCCAGCCTAGTGCAGAGAGCCATATACTTTCAGCAACACTTTCAGGATACTTGCTGAGCATGCCCAAGTGAAGGAGGTCAGAAACGGGCTGGGCCGTCAGGGCCAAGCAAGAGCGATGGAGATCACATGCCAGTGGCCTGCGCTTTGGATAAAGACCACTCTGAACAATGATTAAGTCTGCCTGCTGCTCTATGTAAAAGCAAACTGCCCTGCTAGCAAAATAAGGTCACACACCAGAGACCACGGCTCTCGAGCAGGAAGACTCAGGAGACCCAGCTCTGGCCCCTGTGCGCCCAGCCAAGGGATGCTGGGAAAGCCGCCTCGCCTCTCTTGGGCTGGATTTCTCTTCTGTGAGGGAAAGGCAACAGTCCAGAGAAGCGTCCCTCTGCACGGTCCCTGTTCATCCTAAACATGATTCTATGAAATGCAACCCCACGAACGTCTGTAGGAGGGTCGGCTCTGAGCAGTCAGGGACAAAAGGGTGGCTGACAACGTGCGGCTCGCTGCAAACCCTGGGAAGAAGGGCCCAGGGCTTGCTGAGAATTGCCAAGACACATGCGGGACGCACACTGCATCTTCCCCTCCTGGAACCCAGAGGGAGACCATGTGCCAAACCCCTGAGAAGCTGAGACCACCCAGATGGTGAGGACAGCGCTGACCTAACAGTCAATAAAACCTGCCCCCTCGGAGCCAGAAAGAGGGTGGCGCAGAGGGGCTGGATGAGGTGCCCACGTCCTGGCCCAGCAGAACAGACACTCCCTGGGTGGGCAGCTGACGTCCACATCAGGAACTTCGCCCAGGGCAGACGCCCTTCCCACCCTCCTTCTCCCAGACACGGCAAATGCTGAAAGTCCGTTGAGCCTGTTCCGCCTGCGGACACGAAGGTCCCCAATCCCCTGCTAAGCGAGACGCGTGGGGTCTACTCCAGCCCTCACTCCTCAATCTCAGATTAACAACAGAATCAACCCAGGAGTTCTGTGTATGTGGTTTTCTTTTAATACCAGTGTTGGGGCTTCCCTCTTTTCCCCAGGTTCTGAGGTCACTGCTCCTGGATGCAGCCTGGGTGCTGGGTTTTCCCAGCCTCTCTAGATGACTCTGATGTGCAGCTACGGTTTAAGACCACTGCTCTCGGGTCAGGAAACTCAGACGACTAGGAGCCACAGCCCCCTCCCACGAGCTCCTCAGAGGCAGAAAGGGCAGCACACCCTGCCAGGCTGGCCTTGCTGCGCACGGATATCCTCCCCCAGACACACACACACACACACACACACACACACACCGGGATCAAGCCGCAAAGAGCCATCTGTCTGAGCACAGAAGGCAGGGCCCCTGCACAGCCCTGGCTGGGGCACGCCAAGTCCCCACAAGCTAGAGGACAAACAACAGTGTTTGGTTATTCCATTACTTTAGAAACACGACTGTATAAAACTGGGGTGGCAAGCATCACAAAATAATTCACTCTGAGGCATGTGAATTACAAAAACTAAAAAAGAAAGAAAAAAGTTGGAAATCCTTTAAAAAAAAAAAAAACCTCTTTGAATGGAAAATGGGATGTGACTACATGGTGATGCTTCTAGTGAGCTGCCAGATTTATTTCCTGTTTCCCCCAAGAGGTCACTGGGAATAATTATATTTTCTTGTGAATCTGTCTTTTGTAAGAATGAAGCAAAACATTTCAATCTTCCCAACTGAGGCACTGCCTTTGGTTACAGTAGATATAGAATCAATCTCACTAAAAAAAAAGAAAAGAAAGGGAGGGGCAGAGGAAAGAGGCAGTTAAAATTTCTAAGTTTCCCTGTGGTGTTAACAAGACTAAACAAACTTTATTGTTTGAGATAAAACAGAACCCAGGGCCTCTATCTCAAACACACTGATAACACTGTGTATGGAAAGCAAGAAAGCTCTGAAGCCGGGCAGACCTGGAGAGTGCTACTGGCTACTAGGCCTCGAGGCTGTGTGGCCTTCTGCCAGTTACTGGGCCTCTCTGAGTCTCAGTTTACAGTTTACAGTCAGCTGTGAGAGAGGATACGCAAAGCCCCCCGCCCAGGATGGGCCTTCAAAAACCAGGGTGCACTGCTCTTCTCACTGGGCAGTTAGGAGAGACTACGTAGATAATCTGCACTTATTTTGGCAGCACCCAACTTTTCACGGTCTTGAATCTTGGGAACTTGGGAACTACATTATACCAGAGGAGGAAGAGAGTTTGTTTCTTTCTTTAATGGGAGAACAGAAAGAAGGAAGTCAGGAGTTAGCCCGCCACTGCTTTCTGGGATCAAATGGGCTCTTTACCAAACCTGCTTGGCTTTCAACCTCAAGAGTGGCACCGTGGAAAAATCCCCTCCACTTTGAGCTATTTGCTTACCCTCCCTGCCCGCTGGGGGATGGCAGATGCCTCAGAGGCGCTGCTGTTTCCATGATATTCCTACGTGGTTTGGCCACCCCCCACCCCCACGCCATGCAATATGCAGCTTCCCTGTGCAGCCCCCACAGCAGGAGAGAGAGAGAAATGTTAAAGAAGCAGTGGGGCCTGTCACACTTCTCCTTAACCCCTGACGTGATGTGAAATTCTACAAGGTGGACCCTTTGAAATGCAAAATCTTCCAGAGTCCTTCAAATGTGTTTTTATTTGCTCGGGCTCCTACGGCTGCTTTCAGACCCACCCATCAGCATTTCCCCTCTCAATCAACCCACATTTAACACACACACACACAGACACACACAAAAGGAAGGCTATTGCAAGGTCTTCTCTTTTTTTCTGAAAAGCTCAAGTATCTCCAGTCACTGCTAGGCAAAAAAAAAAAAAATCTTGTCCTCGGCCACAGCCTCCCCTTGCCCCCACCCCCACCCCAAACATCCTGAAGCCAAGTTTCCTCTGGAAGATTTCCTCCTCCTACCCTAACTGGCAATAGCATGCCTGTGCCACTCGGGGTCACAGAGGAATTTCTCGTACGAGAACCCGGGCTCCCTCCACCCGCGTTCGGTGAGCTAAAGACAGGCAAGGGCCCCAGCAAAACCACAATGCACGATTCCCAAAGCCCAAAGTTTGATCCAAGGCTGCATGCACAGGAGGTTTGGATTAAGCATCAAAGAAGAAGTCACCTTAAAACAAAGCTGTTTGGCAAAGAAAATTACCTCACCGTAAGAACCCCAGGGAATGGTAAATTGCTTTTGAATATAGACTTTTCAGCGGTGTGGCCGCTAATCACGTGACTATAAACTGCGCTAAAACAAAAATGTTCTCAGCACGTCTCTGCACATCAGCATCTCTAAGCCTCTCCTGTGAACGGGGTCAGCTATTGCAGTGCAGTCCCCAACCTTGAGCCATAATAAAGGTGACTCAGCCATGCAGAAAGAATCCTCATAAAGTTAGGCAGGAAACAAACACAGAAATTAATCAGACGAGCTTCGAAGAGTTTGGAAAGAGTATTCTTTGGACAAGTTTAAACAGCAGCTCTCCCTGTGCTCTCTGTCGTCTCAGGAGGGAGTTGAGTGAGACCAGCCAACCTTCAGGCAGCACCCAAGTCCTCTGGCCAGACCCTTTTGGGGAGGGTGGAGGCCATCCCGGCAGAGCCGAGCTGCGCCGAGCCCAGCCAGCCCCGGCCACGTGCTTGGCGTTGGCAGCGAAGCGGTCCTTTCGAGAGAGGAAGAGTCTGACAAAAAAGGACAGCTGCAGCTGAGCGAGAAGCCGAAAGGCAAAACCAGCCAAAAGCCTCAAATCTGGGATTCTCCCCGCAAGTCAAAAAGTAAAGTACTCATGCTATCATCTTTGGGGTTTGGAGGGCTAATCTATAAGTCCCCCCCCTTTGCTGGATCAATTAAAGAGAGCCCCTCCACATCTGGTTTCCATCTGAAACAGAAACTTGTATTATCAGCATATTACATAACAAATTATGCCTGCAGGTTTCTCTTATTACACATCACAGAGGTGCCCGTGGTGGTGATGACGGGGGCTGTGCTGATCTGAGCATTTGCTTATTTCAGCCTTTTTTGTTTTTCCTAAGGTCAAGAACAAAAAGTTTTTCATGCAGTGTGCAATTTAACGCAACAAAGTCTCACTACCCAGAAAAAACATCAACCGAGCAATAGGACCACGGGTCCACCGCTCAGTCTTGAATGCCCCTTGCATCAAGCAGGGGGTGAGGGGTGTGCTTTTGCAAAGACCTCAGAAAAGACACAGCAAGCGGCTCCGCAGCGTCCTCTGCTGCCAGCTCCCAGCCTTCAAACCAGGCTCCGTCCCCTCCAGCATTCTGAAGGGAAGAGAGCTGGCCGGACTTCCTTAGCATCTACCTCCGGTCAGGTTCCTGCTCACTGAACCCACTTAAAGGACACCCAGGCTTCTACAGACCCAGGAAGGTGGGGAGCCCCGAGGGAGCAAAGGAACCCGCAGGAGAGAAGAAAAAGACTAAAAGATGCTGGAAAAAAAGAGTCCAGGAAATGCCATGGGGGCTTCCTGTCAAGTGCCAGTTAATGTGCAGCCAGCATAATGACAGTGAGGTATCTAAAGCTCTTTCCAAAAGAACTTCATGAACTTCCAGGCTGTTCTGTGCAGCACGCCTTAGGTTGAAAAGAGAAGGGAGAAGCTGGTTCCGGACATTCTTAGAACAGTGGAACATTCTCCTATCCGCACAGGGCTGGCACAGTCAAGGCCACTTCTGCGGCCACCATACCACCAGCTTTTAGTTAAAGCTTGGCTTTGATGCTAACATGACTGCACACCAATCTCACCTTCTGAGGGGGAGGACAAAGAGGACTTGGACAAAATTACTTCAACTGGTTTTAAAATCGCTTTGTTCTCTGGATGGGGCATTTGGGAGAAAAACATGGGCCTCCTCTTTGCCTCTCCTTAGTGTGGCAGCCTGGAACAGCATCCAGGGGGCTGGATCAGAACACACTGAGGTCCACCGGGTGGGACCATCCAGAACCCAGCCAAGTTCCCATACCTGGACAGGGGCTGCCTAGCCCTTAACTTAACCAAACTTCTCCCACTGAAAGGGGCTTGTCAACTGGGACAAATGGCCGTTCTCTGTTTATCTGGGTGTCCTTAGCTAAAGCAAAACAAAACAAACAAACAAAAAAAACCCTGCAGACCTGCAATTCAGTATCAAAACTGTAACTAAGACAAGTTACTGTTAAGTGCATAAATTAAAATGAAACGAAAACCTGGCCAAGCCAGGAACAGTGAGTTTCACAGGGTCTGCTGCCTCCATTCCAATCTCCTGAAACCCAGTGGCATCTTTTAGCCCAGGGTCCGGGGGCTGGAGCGAAGAGGTGTCCCCCCTTCCTGCAGGGGAAGTGCAGGGGACACTATGCTGGCACGTCATTGGGAAGTCTGCTAATATGCTGGAAGCAGCACGGCACACTCGCCTGGTTTCCTAGATAATAAACGCCACTCCAGCTCCTGCAGTCAATAGGAAACAGTCCCTCTCCTACACCGTCCAACAAACATTTGTCCCTGTTGAACAACCGGCAGGCCAAGCCCCATCAGCGCTGCCCCGGCCAGGCGAGCGCCGCGGCGGCGGCAGAAATGCCCTGCCCGCGCTTCCCACCATGGGGGCTACTTCCCCAGCCGCGAGTCCGGGGACTGTAACGTATGGAAGACTCGGAGTGTGGCCTATAGGAGGCAGAATCCCATTCATCAAATACTGCAAAGGGCTTTCTTTGTTCACCATCGTACTAAGTACAGTACGTGTTAATGAACCTGGGCAGGCAGATAGGGGCCCGACTGTTCAGGGGGCGTCCGGAGGCGAGGGACCCTGGCAAGCCCGCCCGCGCGAGGCGCCCCTGCGCCGCCGCCGCGAGCATTGTTCCCTAAGTCTGCGGGCGGGGGTGGCGAGCTGGGGGGGTGCCGGAGAGAACACTTGGGGCACCGGAAACCTAGGGCCCTCTCCGGTCTCGGAGCGTCCTCGCCTCCATCGCCCCCACTCCATCCAACGTAAACCCCGAGCGGGGAACCCGACTCCCACCGGCTGGCAAAGCAAGCGCTGGCAAAAACGTGACTCGACCAGAGTGCCGGAGCCGGACGGCCCTTCTCGCCATGTGCAAAAGCCACGCCGGCGCGGGCGCCCCACTCGGCCAGCCCCGGGCGCGACCACCGCCGCCCCCGCCACCGGACAGAACACACGCCCCCTCCCGCCCCCCACTAACTGGAGCGCCCGCAGCCCGGGGGTGGCAAACGCAAACTTCCGCGAACAAAAGAGTTGTCGCCAAACGATGCGGGAACTTCAGGGCCGGCTCCCGGGGCTCGGCGCTTCGCCGCCGCTGCAAGCCGGGGCTCAGGGTGAGACGCGGAGGTCCGGAGGCCACCCCCAGGCGCAGCCGGCCCCGCGCCCGCCCGCCCGCCGGGGCAGCGCAGACTCCGCCGCCGCGGCCCTGGCCACGCTCTGACAAGCCCCCCGCCGGCCCCGGAGGCGAGGAGCTCGGCGCCCCGAGAGCATCCCGACCCACCGCGAAACCACGCGCAATCAGGGCAACCCGCAACCTGAGCCAGGACCGCAGCGCGCGAGCCGGCGGCCGAGCTCCCTGCAGCCGGCGCCCGGGACCGGCTCGCGAGGCGCTCGGGGCGGGCACCCCCGCTCGGGGCCGGGGTCGCTTACTGTGCGCGCCGGGCGCTCCGGGCCGGGCTCGCGAGGTCGTGGGCTGCCCGCCGCGCGCTCCTGCCCGCGCCGAGCGCTTTGTACCGCGGCTCCCCGGGAGGAGGAAATCGGCTTGTCACTTCCTGAACTGTTCGCAACTCGTCCCTCGAAGCGGCCCCGGGAGGGCCGCCCGCGCCCGCCGCGCCCGCCGC
>JAKSZT010054544.1:8122817-8256603 GCA_026826555.1 Tolypeutes matacus
CCGCGGCGCGCCGCCGGCGGGGCTAGAGGGCGTCCTGCGAGCCGGGCCGCGCGCCTGTCGCCGAGCTCGCGCCTGCCAGGCCCGGGACGCGGGAGGGGGCCGGGCCCGCGCCGTGGCGCCAGCGCTCCCGCGGCTCTCCAGGCCCCGGGTCAGGGTGCCCGCGGCCTTCGCTCCCAGCCCCCTGCACGAGCCGGGACGAAAACCCTGCGCCGCGTGGGCTTCGGATGTCTGGCTTCCGGGTTGCTGGGTTCTGAGGTTTTAAAGAAGCCACCACTTCGGTGGCGGGCAGGGCAGCAGGGGAAGGGGGACCGTGGAAGTGCTGTCACACACTTGAGGGAGATAAAGCGCTAGTTTCCAAACTCGGGGCGCTGATCGAAGTAAAAGAAAGTGTACTTCAGAAGCCACATCCAAAATATATGCAACTGCTGAAGGAAGGATTTGTGGTTGCTAAGCAGAGTCAGAGCATGTTTAGTTCTGTAACTTAGGATGTTGACTTAAGTTCAGGAATGTAGCCCTGATAGAATAAGCAGAGTATTTTCATTGTGCGGCTCACCTGGGGGAGGGGATTATTTTCCTGGTGAGAAGGAGATTTCCCATTACTCCTTCCTACTGGTGTAGGTTATTTTATTGTCCTTGTATCCAAAAAGAGATTTTTTTTAAGAGAAGGTTTAAAAACTCCCTAGGCCTGTTTTTGTGTTCTCCTTTGCCAAAAACACAAAACACCTCATTACTTTACATGGGTTGTGCCTGCGCCTTTTGAGTGGGTCTATTCATAAATCGGGAAACTTTTTCTGTTCCTTCTAGGAACATTTAATTGGTTTTAATCCAATGTTTCAATCCCAGTATCAAACATAAATGAACAGTTAACTTCTTGAGCTTGTATGCACTTGGGAAACTATTATATTTCAGGGCAACTGCTGAAATATTTCAGTTTTTCATCACACTGGACCCATTCTTTCCAGAGAAGCATGACCTAACATCTCCTCTCACACTAAATACAGCTCCCTCCAGTCATTTCTACTGCAGGATTAGGATAGACAACAATCAGCGAAAAGGATGTGAGTCTATTTATTTCAAATACATGATGCAAGATATAATCAATTCATTCTAAGAAAAAGCCCCAAAGAGCTTATATAAAGAATATTAAGGGGGGCAAGCACCTGCCTTCCACACAGGACATGTGGTTAGGTTCCCGTGCTTCCTGAAAACACAAAAACTAACAAACAAAACAACAACTCAGAGAAGCCGATGTGGCTCAGTGGTTGAGCACTGGCTTCCCACATATGAGGTCCAGGATCGACTTTCCAGCCCTCTCAGTACCTCAAAAAGAAAAAACAAAGAGGGTGCTGGGCAGATCAAGGGCCAACTTTGAGAGGCTCAAGAACCAAGTCTTCCTAGATTTAACAAAGGCAGGCAGGAGGAACAATCTGAGAATGCTGCTACATTTAATGAAAAACACCAATGTTTCCCTAATGCCATCTTATCAGAGTATAACCTTAGCCTTTGAGGGCTTTAAGGATATAGTTTAGTTTACTGACTTTTTATTAGGAGGCCTAGAGTGACTCCTGCTGGCAAACATTCAGTTTATTCTTACAATCACTTGTTCATCAGGTCAACTTAAAAAAACAAGGGACCTGGAAACAATTATTGCGACCATTATTCTTGTTGCTTTTGGGATGATTTTACTCAGAAAATTCCAAGGGCTATGGTTATGGCAAGCTCCTTTGCTGTAAATGCCTCCTTTCCAACCCAAAGCAGCCTGTTTTTCTGGTTCTGAGGCTTTCTGGGGAGTGTATAGAGAACTAAAAGACCTGCTTAAAGGGTTGTGCTACTAACCAATGAATAGCTATTTCTCATTTTCTAAATTTGAATCTCCAAAGGCTAAAAATATAAACATTAAGGCCTGTGTCACTTAATCTTTCAACTTCATGCTCTTCCCACATTATGTAATGTCTTACAGACTTATTATAAAACACCCCTGCTTTTCAGTGCTGTACTCCATAGTTCTTTGTTGTAAGAATTTTATCCATCAGGTTGTATGTGAGAGTTTTGCTTAATTCAGAAGAGTAGATATAAAGTCAAACTCTGGATTTAAAACAATGTAAGCTGCAAGTGGGGGAGGGAGGACTACTAAACTGTCTACCTTTGCCCAATCCTAAAATTGCCAAAAACAAATCAGAGCCAGATTTAGAGCACAGCCAGACACCTAAACGCAAATTCACAGGCCAATTTAGGGATAAATCCAGAGGTAATCCAAAAACAATCATTTGCAACTTTTCTATTACCACAGATGGACATTAACCTGATTACACCATGGAACACCCCAGGAAATACAAAATGTAGGGATTCGCGAGTCTCTACTTCAAGCCCAGTATGAGAAACACAGGAAGAAAACACAGCAACACTGGTTCTCCTGGCTCCCCCCAAAGCAGGACCACGGAGCCAAGAAGGAATGCTGTGTGCACAATATGCTTCATAATCCACTTAGACTTGCCTGTGAGACTGAAACAGAGTAGCATTCTATACCTGGGAGCTCCCCATTCCAAGTGTAAAGCTCTTAAGCAAGAGGAGACAATAAGGGTGTATTTTATTAAGAAAGGGTGTAACCAACTATAACTTGTATCAACAAGCTAATAAAAGTATTCACCTGAGTACATTTGTGCAAAGGAGGGTAAAGGTTGGGTTTTGATATACACTAAGGAGTGTCCTAGGTGGATGTTTTATTTCTCTGTCTTTAGAATCAGATAAATGTGATGTTCAAATAATAAGGAGGTAACATTTGAAGTTGACAAGTACCAGTAAACGGTGTTCGTTTTTCCCATCAAACGTTGGGAAAGTGTTGCTCATTTGATGGGAAAAATGTTTTGGTTGTAAAAAGAGCTCACCCCTAAAATATTATAAACTGGTTTGTGAAAACAACATAATACTCTTTTAGACTAACAAAGTGAGCTTAACAAACGTCAAGCGTGTCATACATTGGACCCAACAGCGGTATGCAGAAGCTTTCTTCAGCTTCCAAAAGCCACAGCCTCTTTGTCACAACTGTTGTATTAAAAGCCAGCCATTCACATTTCACACTGTTCTTTCTACGTTTGAAAAGATCTTTTTTAAAGCAGACCCTTTTAAAATTGCTTATAATAGATTATGGGAAGACAGTCATCACCAAATCTACCTGAAATATTTTCAAAGAGACTGGCCACTGGAAAAAATCTAGCAAAATGCACTTCTTTGGAAAAGATGGAATCCAAAAATCTGAACCTATCATGGGGGCACTTTTCTTATATGGCTCTTATTCAGAAAAAAAAAAGTTCTATAATTTTTCCCACATTTATGGTTCAATTACAACTAACAGCCCTATCGACATTAAGCATGTTATGACACACTAACTCTTCTCTTCTGTTCTTTGTATCTGGTGGTCTGAAACCTTTCTACTGATGAAAATGAGTTATAGCCCTGGCTATTTATATTTATAAATGTATGTATATGTATTTATATATAATATAAAAAACCTTTTAAGAGGCACTTTGGCTTTTAATGACAAAATATACCTATTGATTCAAGAACTAAATAAAACAAAATTTTTCATTGTAAAATAATCACAGCAGTGAATTTAATGATACCAATCTAACTCCTTTGATAGGAAATACAAGTTGAAAGTGGCCTGAAGGGGATGACTATTGAGATCAGCACATGTGAATGTGCACAGCTTTGTAACTGAATGCTTGCACCATTGAGGTACGAAAGCATGCCAGCTGGGTCGGCATTGTGCACCACAAAGTATGGGTTGTAAGCCTAAATCCCGAGCACAAACCCTAGTTTCCAAGTTGGCAGGTGCTGAAAACACCGCAAATGTCACGCTTGCAACTCACTGGATGGGAGAGCTCTGGGGAAAGTAAGCTAAAAGGAACAGAGCAACAGCTAAAACTCATTTCAATTCACTATTGCCTTTTTATGTTTTGCAAAGTTAACAGTAGCTATAGCTACAAGAAGAAACAAGCATGAAAAAACAGTGAAAAAAGCAAAAAAAAAAAAAGTAATGAGGATTTTTCACTATCTATATTCAAAGTTGCTGGCATACATAAAACTTATCAAATCTTTAATACTATTCTACTGCTAAGATTTAAAAGTATAACTAATTTCTGGCTTTTCCTTGATCTATTTCAGATCTGAGGTGGAGAAGACTGGTGTCACAGCATGTGGTTAGTTACCCATAAATAACCTAGTTTGCCTCAGCTACTCCACCAAAAACATTACTAAAAACAAATTACAGTATTTTCATATTTCTACATGTTGAATTCACTCTAAAAAATATTTCAGCTGCACATCCAGGCTAAATATTTATGGTATCGTCTTCAAATGGAAACTCTAAGAAAAAAGCTTTCAATATAACATTCTTCAGAGGAATTCAGATTCAGTATTTGAGATACAAGCCCAAAATGTAACTTATTTTGTTCTCTTCTGTCAACTCTCTGCCATGTAACTCATTGCCTCAAGAAAAATCTACTTTTAATTCATTCCTAGTGTTATGCTCAAAGCAACTACTGTCCTGCCTATCCCCCTAAAAATGAAATGGAGTGAATTTCATTTTCATTAGGTAGCAAGGAAAATGTGAAACTCAATACAATTTGTGATTTCACAGAGTTTAAATACACAATCTAAAGAATGAATCCTTTGAATTTAAGATATCAAGAAAAAAAATGAGTCTCTGGTGCCACTGGATAGACATTCCTGGGAGCACTATGAAAAAAGCATTTGCCCTATTATACTAGCCTGTGAATTTCTTAACAATTTGACATATTAATCAAAAGCAAAGCTTTGTTTTAATTCACACCCATTCCTCCATTGTATTCATAGACATGAATCAATATGAATGAAAAGTTGCTTTGCTATTTAAAGCATTAGTTTACAGTTCTCTTAACTTTCACAAGGGAACAACAACAACAAAAAAACTTGATCAAAACCTGGTTATTCAAATAAATAAAATAAAATAACTATCTGAGAAACATTTAAAAACAACAACAACAACAACAAAAAAAAAACCTGGGGGGGCGGATGTGGCTCAACTGGTTGGGCATCCGTCTGCCATATGGAGGGACCTGGGTTCGATCCCCGGGACCTCCCGGTGAAATGAAAAAAAAAAAAAAAAAAACCTGGTTATTCAACCATTGTTCTCTTAAACTACTTAAAGTAATGAAGCTTTGATTATGTTCTGTCCTAAAGATGCACATCATATATCTCATTGACCTCCTCTCTGTAGGGCTATCTTAAAAAATGGTTCAAAGACTAAAGCTCTTTGAGGTTAACTTGAAAAAGCAGCATGGCTCTGGCTAGCATTTCCATAGTCATACTTAGCTTCTCCAGGTATGGAGATATTCACTTAACTACCAGTAAAAAGGTTAAATAAACAAATCTGAAAGCCCAGTGTTTTCTAGATTAGCATAAAAACTGATTCATAAAAACTGATTCACTGTACTTTACATACTATACTGTCAGTTCCAGTACAAACCAAGGTAGAATTAGATAAACTATTTAAAATACGACCCAACATCAAACTTTAAAATGCTACTGTGGGGAAGCAGATGTGGCTCAGGCGACTGGGCTCCCGCCTATCACATGGGAGGTTGCTGGTTCGGATCCCAGTGTCTCCTAAAGAAGACAGCAAGCTGACACAACGGGCAGGCATGGCGAGACGATGCAACAAGATGATGCAACAAGAGACGTGGGGAGGAAAAACACGAGAGACACAACAAAGCAGGGAGCGGAGGTGGCTCAAGTGATAGATACCTCCCTTCCACATTGGAGGTCCCGGGTTCAGCTCCCGGTGCCTCCTAAAGAAACAAGGAAGACGAACAGACACAGCAAGTAAAAAACAAAAAAGGGACAGGGAGAAATAAATAAATAAATCTTAAAAATAAAAATAATATTTTAAAAATGCTACTGTGAATGGCACTGTTAGTTCAATTTACAGCAAGGAAAATAAATATAATCACTGATGAAAGAAATTAAATCTAGATGACGAAAAGTGGAAATGAATGATATAAAGGGTCAGTATAAGACCCAAATCCAACTTATCAACTTTCTCTAAACCAAATGCTACCAACTTCCTAATGCATAGTCATTTGGGGTATCTACTCTTGGTTCCCTTGCTCGATGTGACTTGGAATAATGCCTGGGCATTCCCACCTAATAAAAGAAAGTATCCTTGCCCATTTGTTTTCAATTAAAAAATGCATCCTATTAACATTTTTCCCACCATACCTACATTTATTACTGAATTTATTACCTTAAATAAGTATTGAGGCACTTTGCTAGCACCTTGAACATGCTCCAATTTCCCTGGGGGGGGGGGAGGGGAGGGGATAAGTAGTTATAGAGACAGATTGACAGTAGCACCGAGAGATACAGGGCATAAGGGCAGACCTAAGCGCTCTACTCAAGTATGGGGATCCATGTAGCTTAAAAAGGAAGATGTCTCAAAGCCCTGGGACTGCAGAGTGGTAAATTAGGCCATTTGTGAGTGTGTAGTTTGCATGTATGTGTTCAGGGCAGGGAAGAACCATATTAGAGAGATCCTTCAGATGGTCATGATTTTGCATAAGCCCAGTCTTGATTACAACTTAATCTTTCTATATATAAAATGGAAGTAACTAAACATTAAAATGTATATTTCCAAGTTCCTTGGATAAAATAGCTCTAAGGTCAAATGAATATAAACTGAGTTATCAAATACATAACAGAAACAATCAATACTCAAATCTAAAGTCTAACAATGCATGTACAAAGATGTTTTTAGATTGAAAAATACTCATCCAATTGCTTCAAATATTTTATTATAGGTTCATTTATTTTTCATATTTTATTCGATACTATGGTATAAAAGAATCATAGTTACTTAACAAATGATATTTAACAAATGGACACTTTAAATTCCCCATAAACACTGGAAATCTACTTTGTTAATCTTTCTCTAAGCCTCAATCAATTTCAAGGGTAGAAAAGAACTTTAAATATCAACTATGGAATGCCTTTGTTTTACAGAGAGAAAACTGAAGCCCAGAAAGGAAAGTGACTTGCTAAAGTTTCTCCAAAACTTAGTATTTAGGGTAAAAAAAATTTCTCTTTGGTATTTATTCCATTACTTAACAGATTTTAAGCATGAATTATCTGTTACTATAAAATGAAAAGGCCCAAAATAAATTAAACTAAATCGCAAGTTCAGAAAATAATCTGATCATTGGTCTAAAATTAAATCATTAATCAAATGGACTTAATAATGAAATGTTCTCTTCTTACTTCTGGCTATAGAACCTCTTTATTGTACAAAGCTTCCAAGAGGAAACCTCAGCTCACTAAACGAACCAATCTTTGGGAAAGAAAGACTTATTTCCTAATGAGGTCTAGTATGCAGAATTCCCCTCTGTTTAATTCAGTTACCTTTTAATTAAATAACAACCAGACAATTGGCACTACCAACTACAGAGCCATATAGAATTCTATCCTCTCTCTTGAACAAACTATATTATCAATTATTGTACACAACTGGCTCTCTTCTCTGAACCAGAGCTTTCCTTCTAGGCTTCAGAGCCCAGACTTGTATGCCTTGCTTATGAATGCTTCTCAAAAGCCAACAAATATTTATTCCCATTCAAAACACAACACAAAAGCAGTTTCACTGAAACACAAATGATCCTCAAAGGTTCTATTTATAAATAATACAATATGTAGTTTTCATTCACAATTTCAGGCCTTTCTTCCAAAACCTGCAATACAGCTTTTTAATTCAGCCCAGTATGTTTTATTAAATACCATATGATGATTTTCCCATTTCAGACTCCAACTAGGCTTCTTGTTGAGGACATAGACAGAAAACTTAATTACTGCAGCTTCAGTGCATCTAAATTTATTTCATTACCAAAATCAACAGAGTAGGGGCTAGATGCTGTCACAGAAAGGCAGAAGGACATGGAATGTAAACTGCTCTTTCCTCTCCTCTTCTCCCCACCCATCCCACCCTCCTTCCCCCAATGAAGTTCCATGGTTAGAAATCATCTTCACATTTTTCATCCTAACATTTTTTCAGCCAGGATGTACTAAAATTAGATGGGAACAAAGGAAACACGTTTTCATACTGGAGGAAGGGTTAAGAGGAAAATGTGAACCAGCAGCACCCACTCTCTTCTGCTTTTCGCCTCTTCCTCCCAACTCTTCTCTCCTCTCTGAGCTGAAGCAGTGGAGAAGGCAAGAGCAGGGAACCAGGACCCTGCCAACCCTCTTTTCTATTCTGCTACAATCACTGATGAAAATAAATTTCTTTGTCTGTAAGAATGTTAATCAAGAGTGATAAATACAGTTCACGGTCCACTTGTTCAACTAGAGTATTTTCAAATCTCTTTCTAAGCTCCTCAGATAATATCCTGGATATGCTAATTGCTGGTTCATGTGTAAATTTTTAAGTATTTGAGGAAACAAACGCGTTAGATTCAATTTTCTTAAAATGCTTCCAGATAGCATGCACAATAAAGATCACTCACAAAGAGACTAATCTTCCTGATGCAGTAATAACAATACATATTTTAAAATATAACATGGAAGGATTTTATCATTTCTTCAGGATGGGCCACTTAAAAATGTAGATTTTGATTTTTTTTTTATCTTCCTCTAATAAGCTAGGCAAGTAATTTTCAAATACTTCAAGGCACAATTGATCTCTTGGTTTTAAGCCTTTCTTACAATGGTACAATAGTACATTCCGCCAGCCCATAGATCCCAGTTTTTGAAGTTCTACCATAGAAAAAAGCAGGATATTGATATATTCAGGTCTTGGGAATTATTCCTATCTTTTTAATATGACTTCCCTGGGCCTTAACTATGCGTCCACACAGTGACAGCTCAAAAATTCAGTCAGAGAAGCCCTTTTAATGATTAGTCTAATGAACTGCATTGTAAAGATTTTTAAAACTCAGTAAGTACCAACTCAAGCTCTCTTTTTTTCTGGTTACTGGAGCCCATCTTGACATCTAAGCTGGAAATGAATGATCTTTCAACAACACTCCAGGGATTTTACTAAGGTCATATCCCATCATTCATTAGGCTTCTTACCCCTCGCTTTTCAGAGTTCCATTGTAGAGCTGGTTTTATTCAGCATTTATGTAGCCTGTGGGCTTGGGTATTTGTCTGCTTAATGTTGAGTTTCATTTCTATACCCCTAACATAGGAATCCATCAATTGGCCAAAGAATTTTAAACTATTCTTTTACTTTTCTAACAAATTGCACGGTGTGTATGAAGAATAAATTAGCATTAATTTTCTTCTATTAACTGTAATAAAACATGCTCATGAGCTCCCCCTTCTTCTAAGGACATTGCAGTTTCCTGCCTAACCAAGAGAAGCGATGAGGATTTCCCAATTTTTCCCCACTATGCACTTGTCTTCCAATCCACCGAGCTCCTCCCCTTGCCTAGGTCATGGAAAACCTCCCCATGAAGTGTACTAGATAAGACTCCTTTCAAGCCCATGGACACTCCTCTACAATTAGCAAGGGGTTCCTACTGTGGAATACAAAATATTTGGTCTCTTGTTCTCAAAGCAGAATGCTGTGTCAAGCCCACACACTCTAGCCTCGCAGAACCAGAAACAGGATATCAAACCCAGCTCTCCCCCGCAGAGTAGAATGCTGGCCTGAAGACCAACTGATTTTCACATTTGCACATATTTTCATTGCAAGCCAAAAGATATATATACACACACAAACATTACACATACAAATATAAAAGATAAAATTGAGAGAAAAATTCAGGATTCTATTAACATAAAATGGGGTACTCAATTTCTTTACATAGCAATTTAAGGAAAATTTCAAGGCCACACAAAACTTAGTAACTAACATTAGTTCCTTAAAAATTAAGGTTTCTTTTATTCTCAGGATGAATGTGAATTAAGATCAGCACACAGCACTGCATTACAATATCACAGAAGTTTAAAAATAAATAAGTGAATGGAAGCATTATTTTCATACAAAGACTAAAATTCTTTTGTATATGTTTAGCTCCCTTCTTCCCCCTCAAAAAAATAAACAGAAGATTGCATGCATGTCACAGAGAAGAAAGATAAGCTCATTGCTACTACAATGGGAAAAAAATCATTGAAGGACAGTTTGTACTTTTTTTTTTTTTTTTTTTAAAGATTTTATTTATTTATTCATTTATCCCCCCCTTGCTGCTCGTGCTCGCTGGGTCAGCCAACCACGCCGTGCGGGCAGGCCTGCCTTCACCAGGAGGCCCCGGGAACCGAAACCGGGGCCCCCCACACGGTAAACGGGAGCCCCACTGATTGAGCCACAGCCGCCTCCCAGTTTGTACTTATTTTTAAATGAGGTTACTCAAGCTGCCAAGAATAGTGTCAGGTTTGATTCTCATATGCATAAATGCCAGTCCCAAAAAGCAACTCTAACTTGTGCACCTGGCTTAAAACAAAATGTCCTGAAAACTTCCCATTTGTCCATCGGTGTGACCCGCCCGCTCAGGACTCAGTCCCCGGGACCTGCGTAGGCACTTCCTACACGCAGAATTGGCCTGTTAGGCAGCAATAGCGTCCTAATGAAGAGCAACAATTCTGTGCAGACTCCTGGGAGGAATCTCGTTTGCATTTCAAACAAGTTTCCTCAAAATAAGAGTCTTTTGATGAAATGAAATTACAATTCCAACTTCTTATCCACAGAAAACAGCATTCACCACATGAATTACTGCCCCGTCTTATAACTGCTTAATTTCTTTCACAGCTACCCACCTATTCATATGATTGAACAATGTATTTATGACTATTTCAGTAACTTAGGGACATTTGCAGCTTTTTTTTTTTTAACAGCTTGGTATTATCTGAAATATTAATTTCTTGTTAACATTTTTGGGTCTTCCATTTCTTTTGATTCCAATTCCTAAGAGGCTGGTCTCCAGCAGCATTAAACTGATAAGGGATGACAGCTCCCTTTTCCTAACTTTATCGGTAGCTCCATGATAAAAAAATAATGATAAAAATGAAAAAGCCTTCATCTTTGCAAATGGAACAAACATAGCCCCACCACGTGACTCAAGGAGCTTTTCACAAAGGCCTATTCCAAGTTATCTGTGAATCAAACCCAACATCTCATTCTGGTCACACAAAAGGCCTATTTTGTTGGATTGGGGCTATAAAATAGCATATAATTAACAACTCAAAATTCTAAAAAAGAACTTAGATACTATTATTGTATCTGAAATCAAAGTATATTAATGGGAAAAAACAGCAAAGACAGGATCTTAATAAATTATAAAACTATCTAAATAAACATATATATCTATATAAACTTATACATATAAACCACATACATAAATATGGTTTAAGAACCCATGTCTAATTTGAAAAACCAACACAATTCTTTAAAACTTTCTAATTGCATATATTTTAATAATTTCTCACTTTTTATATGTTGAAAATAAAATCTTTCCAAAAAGTATTATTTTTGTTGAAAGTTCATATAAATGTATTCTTCTCTTCAGCTATCTTAAATAAGTAATCTTAATGGTAGGTCATCAATACTGATCTAAATCAAAGACCCTACCCTCCAAAAAAAAAAAAAAAAAAGAAGAGAAGAGAGAAGAGAAAAGGATATATGCTAGAATTACTCATTACTGGAGTAACATTTGCCAAATAAATAAAAATTCTGTTAGTTTGACAATGTAACCCAACAGGCCAGACCCAAAAAAAATTGAAAATCATCAAAACTTATATCACTTTTAAAAAAATTTATATTGTGACTCTAATATTAAACTATTAGCCAAATACAAAACATTAGTATTAACAAATTTTATCTTTTCAAAAACATTAATAAACTGTTTCTCTTACTAATTATTAGCTCCTAACTAGAATATCTTTGTTCCCATATCCCTGAGGGCTTATATAACTTACACCATCCTTTCAAAGAAGAATGACACAATTCAGTTCTTCCTTTCTGGGAATAGGCAAGACAAGTAGCAAAGAGTAATGAAGGATGACATGAGATTGAGTTGGCTGGCTTACTCTTCTGATAGCCCACAGATGAACATGTCACCAACAAAGAGCCACACTGCTGCTATAAACAACTGCCCAACTTCTCTAACTGAATTTTATCTGTACCTGTCCTAGTTGCCCAAGTGAACTGCCCTAAAGGCAGAGACTTGGCACCTGGGAGGCAAAAAACATGCTGTGGGAAGAGAATGGGTTTCTGAACCAGACTAACCCAAAGAGAAATCCTGGCTCCATCCTGTACTGGATGTTTGACCTTGTAGAAGCAACTTCACTTCTCTCAGCCTTACTTTTGTTTTGTTTTGTTTTTACATATAAACAGGAATAATAAATACATACCTGAAGAAGATATTGGGAAGAGACAATGATATAATAATATAACCTAACAGTGTCTAACATACCGCAATATGTGTCATTTCTCTTCCTTTCCTACTTCCTGTTTATCCCTCACAATGTAATGAAGACCATCAGCCGTACAATACAGGCTTAAACAACTGATACATTTTTCTGATTTTGCTTAATTATGTACTTGAAGGCCAGGGGGCTTTTCCCAAATGATAATTTTAAAATAACACCATTACCAATATCTGACCCAAAATAGTATTTCTTATAATTATATTTCATAAATAATAGTCTAATGAAACACTAAGAAAGCTGATATGGTTATTATGCTGACCCTGGAACAGTTTGGTCAAGATTTCATAAATTGGGGGACGGATGTGGCTCAAATGGTTGGGTGTCCATCTCCCATATAGAGGGACCTGGGTTCTATCCCCAGGACCTCCCGGTAAAAATTTTAAAAAAGGAAAAATATAGAAGGCGTGCAGGCCACCAAGGCCCCGTGAGCGGGGATGCACCATCAGGCCTTGCAAACAGGTGAGCCCCCAGGCCCCGTGCGCAGGTGCGCCATCAGGCCCCGCGAGCCACGCAGCAAGATGATGACGTAACAAGAGAGTGACACAAGGGAGAGCCAAGATGAGATACACCCAAAAACCAGGAAATAAGGCGAAGCCACTCTCCCACATCAGAAGTTCCGAGGATCAAATCCCAGGGAAGACAGGAGGAGAAGGATGAGAAGAGAGGGCAGGAAATGGACACAGAGTTGCCCAGCGAACGGACACAAAAACAGCAAAAATGGGGGGGGTAAAAATGGATAAAAGTAAATAAATGAATAAATCCTTAAAAAAAAAAAAAAAGATTTCATAGATTGCTATATTCACTTCAACTTTACCATGGCCCAAAAATCAAGAGTACAGGCTTTCTGCAGATGCATTTACTGCTGTAAAGTCTTTAACTGTTCAGCAATTACAGGAAATTTTTTTTAAATCAAAAAGAAAAAGAGTTACATTTCAAATACATAAAAAAATAAAAAATTATTCTTAGTCAATCCTTATAACCCAAGCACTTAAATTCTCATGATTTTTTTTTATCATCCCATTATATCTATGCAACATGTGCATCCTGTGTACTTACTAAGCAATTATTTGCACTTGCATTTTCTGTGACAGGTTTACTTTGATGTGTAGCTTCCTAAGAAATCTAACTGAATTTGTCCAAGGAAAAGTCTCACGTTTTTTGGAAAACCAATGCTGCTACACTGTTTCCAGATCTGCCTCCAAAGCTGAACTTAGGTGTTGGCAGTTCTTCAAAAAGTTCAAATCCTGTCAGACAAAATCAAAATAGTTTTATTAGGGACTGAATGGCATGTTTAAGAGAAATGTATATTAATGCAATACTTTCAAATCCTTTAAAAACTATGTGATTCCAAAATTAATTGTGGCTAAACTTCATCTTATAATTTTTTAAATTCTACTACATGGGTATGATATATGCATGTACACCCAAAAACCCTTTTGAATTGAACAAGATACAAAACCACAACAAGACCAAAAACAAATTGCAGAAAGGAGGCATCCATCCATCCCCCATTTCCTCTACTTCCTGTTTACTATTCCTTTGCCTCTGCGCCTCCTTTAGCCCACTTCACCACTTAGTTTGTAGGAAGTAGTTTGTTTGAGTCACTGAGCTCTGACCATGTGCCAGGCACTGTTTTAAGTGCTTTACATGTAGTGACTCAATTAATCCACATCATGCATATAAAATCACTTAACACAGAGAGGCTAAATAACTTGGAAATAAAAATGAATTTGTAACCAAATGTGAAGACCTTTCAAACTGAGCTAGAGTGAAGGACTACTTGTTGTTTTTTTTAACTCCCTGGACCAACCCTGCATAGAATTGGGGTTACTACATTTTAACAGAGAATACATCAAAATATTAACAGTGGTTTTATTCTGTCAATGGATAATGAGTGATATTAACTAGTCTTGGGGTTATTAATACTTTTCCATTCTTTTCAGAATGCATTCAGATTACTTTTGTGGTAAGATATGATTTTTTAAGTCAGTAATTATTATAAGGTCAAATACTTTGGACATCAAATTGGAACACCCGCATTTCTGATTCAAGTAACCCTCACCAAAACAAACAACAAGGCAAGTACTTTAAAATATGGCTATAAAGGGAAAATGCATGATCCACTTCGACAATTTTAGGTAATATTTACATTTCAAATAAGGAAAGAGGCAAAGAATCTTTAAAAAATTGGTGAAGCAAGCTTTATTCTATGCAAAAAGAAACAGAGAGGACAATCCCAACTAAGCCAGTCAGCAGCAATGTGCGGTGGCATATTGTTTTAGTGTCCTGTATCTAACTCCAAAACCAATTTTCTAAGAGACTCGGGCCTTAAAAATGTCTTCAGTTGTATATAATTATGTCTTTAACATTTCCTGTTGTAACATTTTGCTTATTTAATTTCTGCATTAAGCTCTAAAACTGAACATAAAGAGTTTACTCAATAGTTCTCAAACACAGACACATTTTTAAGCACTCTATACCAGGATAAAGTCTGTTCCTCATTATCACAGACAAACATGTTTTTGTCTCGTGGTTCCAGGGGTAAAAGAGAACACCTGTATTTAAAACCAAGAAAGAAACTTGTCCTACGGAGTGTAACTCTGAGCATTTATTAAAGCTGTCAAGCTTCAGGAAGAGGGAAAGACTACTGATATGTGTGGCCTCAACAGTTCCAGAGGAAACGAATTATCATGAAAGATAATAAAATTAATGGCTTGAAATAAAAAAAAAATAAATCACATATACTTCTTATTTTCCAGAGGCAATAGTAATGAAGCCAAAAGCTCGCATTTCAAGCCTCAAACACATCAGGTTTTAAGTTATATAAACCGCCAAAGCCACTGACTGCACACAAAAGGACATGTGTTAAGTATTCTCCCTCCTTCTGCCTGTTCCCTTATTACCAAAAAGAAAACAAACTTTAAGACAAGGTGTGTGCACTTTGATTATAAATAAAAGCACACAGTAAAACTCCTCTCTTGAGGCAGTTCAGTTCCCATTAGCTTTTTTTGACAACTGAGGTTCACAATTTAACCAAATACTTAATACCATAATAATTTACTTAATACTCAGTCCTAAAATTTCCTCCCATTCCTTTAAAAAAAATTAATAATAATCTGAACAAGAGCCTAAGGAAAAAACAAGCAAATTACTAGTTCCAGATTACTTCCCAAGACACTTCCCCAGAAATGCCTATGCCCTGTATAAATCGGTAGGAAAAAAATATATTCTTTATGCAAGGAACAGTCTCCCAAAGAACACAAAATATTTCATGTATAAATTCTCAATTCTCGCAATATCCCCATTTAGTAGACAGAACACTAATTATATTTTGCCTTGGAACCAAACTCTTGAAAAAAGCAGAGATTTCCTTAAGAATTAGCAGGTAGTGATTCTACTATCAATTCCCTACATTTTGTTTCTGTGCAAGGTTAAAATAATTGTTCTATATACACTGAAAATAAGACAAATCTTAAATACCTAAATGACCTCTAGCAAGACATATAAAGTATCTAGAAAATTAAAACTCTCATCATGTAAGAATTTTTAAAATACTCCTTCTACTAGCACTATTATAAATACACTAGTAAATCAGTTTACTGAAGTCAGAAGGCACAATATATTTATTTGATCTCTAACAGGTTATAAAGGACTTAATATTTGCAAGCTCAGAGATTTTAGCATTGAAGTGCCAGGATTTCTTGGAAAATTTTTAAAAAGACTCTGGATCTCAACCTATCCTATTAAATTCATTGAGAGAAAAAAAAAAGCAGCCAATTTTCACAAAGAGAAAAGTAAAACACTGTAACACCAAAATTGGGGGGAAAAAAATCACACTTTTAACCACATTAAACCTGAAGTAAGCGCACATTTAAACAACATATAACCATTTACCTTCACTGAATTCATTTAGCAACTCTTCCTTGGTCCAATTACATGAGGTTATTAGAAAAAAGCCTTCTACTTTCAACACCCTGGAGAGAGATTTCACATATTGCTTTCTCTTCTCAATTGCATTGTCAGGATTAAGGCTTATGGCATCAAAAGTTCCTTTGTCAACACAAATATGAAATCCAGACAGCTTTGTGGAAAGATTCAAAAAGTCTTCCACCTGTATTAAAAATCAATATCTATATGAGAACAATTAACACAATCTTTACTGAATGTAAATTACAACCTGTAAAAGATAATCTACAAAAGGAGCTATTAATGATAATGAAATGTTACATTTAATAAACATTTTCAACTTTAAGTGTTTCATTCTAAGGGCATTAAAGCTAAGATTAGTAAGAGAGACAGATAGTGTTTCCTGGACATTCCAAATCTCTACAAATTTTGGAAACAAATCAAAGCCAGATGAACTGTCTAATAGTACCAGCACATTATGGAGTTCAAAAGCCCAGTTTATGAAAAGCGTTTCTGTAGAAAAGTAGAATATTTGACATATTCTTCAAAATGGCAAAATTTATCTGGAACTCAAATAGGTCACCAGAAATAAGATATTTAGCTTATTCATTTATTTTTAGCTTCGTTGTGTGAACCAAAGTAAACATGGTAAATCAAAAGTTCTTTTTACTTGATTCAGCAGCTTGCAAAGCTTCTAATGGATATGATGATCAGTTTAAAGCTTAAGAAATGAAATGACTGTTTAAACCATAATTATTTAATTTTATTAATATCACACACTTTAGATTTTTAAAGTCATACACCATCTCATTCATTTTCAATAACCTGCTGATAGATAAGCATCTGAAATAGTGATGTGCCTCAATTTTGTAAAATAGTCACAATAATTTAGCCATGAACATAATTCAGAAAAGGTACTTTGAGAAAATAATGAAACAATTAAGCTCATGATTATTCATAAAAACTTAATAAAGTAATCCTAAGTAGTGTACATCTAAAAAGCTCATTGCTTAACTTAAAAATGTGGGTTTTATGTTAATTTACATTTGGGGATTTTTTTTTCCCCTCCTTCATATCCAAAGTATTCTTTATATTTGAAGCAAAATAATGAAACTACCACTCTGAAGAGCTAAGTTTGGAGATGTTCCTTCATCCTAAATGCCTGTATAAAAGTACTTATTTATTCTACAAATATTTCTTGGGTACCTATTAAATGCAGGTACTTTTCAGGCACTGGGACAGTAAAAAGAATAGAAAAAGTCAGTGTATGTGTGTAATATATATTTTATATTCCACAAAGGGCAAGACAAACAATAAATAAGCAAAACAAATAATTTCAGGTAAAACGCTACGAAGAAAGTAAAAACAAAATGAGACACAGAGCGACTGAGAAGAGAAATATGTCAGCAACAACGTCCAGGAAGACCTCTAAGAAGGTAATATTTGAGCAGAGATCTGAATGGTGAGAATGGGCCAATTAAGCTAAGATCTGGGGCAAGAATATTTCAGGCAGAGGACAGCAGGGAGAAAGACTCAGAGAAGAACAAACTTGGCATGTTCAAGGAACAGAAAGAAAGCAAATATGACTGGGGTATTGCTGATAAAGGAGGAAAGAGGTAAGAAGTGAGGGACTTTGTAAGCCTGGGTTGAGGGTTTAGAATCTTCTCTTGCAATGGGGAGCCCTTTGAGGACTACGAGGAGGAAAGTAACATGATCTGATTTACAGAGGGGAAACAGTGAGGCCAAAGAAAAGGTGCCTCTAGTGGTCTAGGCAGGAAGTGATGGTGACATGGACTTGGGAAGTAGCAGTGGAAATATTCTATTTCTGGTCTACTCTGAAGATAGAAGCAATAGAAGTAGAAAAATTTAAAGGACAGAGAAGAATCAAGGATTGCTCCTTGGATTTGCGTTAGTGCAAAAGGGTGAATGGCAGAACAGAGATGGGAAAGACTAGAGAAAGCAGGTTTGAGGAAGACACCAAGGGTTTTCTTTTGGACTAATTAAGCTGACAGACTATAAGGTCTCCAAGCAGAATTGTAGAATAGGCAGTTTTTTACATGATTCCAGAGCTCAGAGTAGAGGCCAGGGCTAGATACATAAATTTAGGAGTCACCCTCGCCTCACAGACCATAGGACATAAAAATAAACTAAGTAATCTTTGGTGGCTTTATACTACTCTATGCTTTTACAACTGTTTCACCTGGTTAATCCATGGTTAGATATTATTCGTGTATGCTTGTGAACATAAGAGCATGAGCACACAAATGCACATGCATGGAAGAAGAGAAAATAACTCCCCCCAAAACTGAATAGGCTCAAAATTTTAAGAGTTACTTTTAAAAAGTTTAAATTTGGATTATTTATGATTGATCCTTAATTTATATGAGTTCCAAAAAAAAATGTCAAAAAATTAATGTACCCTTAGGTTTATTTGAACTTTATAACTTTTATTAATAAATAAAAATAATAGTAATAGTAATAATATAGTTACCTTCAACTTAATGTTAGATAAACCTTCTTTCTCTATAATACTTTCAGAAAGCTGTATTGCAGAAGTAGAGTAATCAATTCCAGTAATATTAGAGAAACCAAATTTTGCCTAGAGATGAAGAAATAATTTTTATTCTTTAGTTTAAAACAACTTTTATTATAATGTTTTGCCTATGAATTATAATATTCCTTGCTCACATATGGTGATTCTTGCAATGCAAGAAATTATAACAATGAGGTGGAAAAAAAAAAAAAAAAAAAAGAATTATAATATTCCTTTAGGCCTGGGGTTGTTACAGATTAAATAATAGATATTATCCAAAAATCTACAACGTTTAAATTTTATTGTACAATCTAAATAGAAACCAAAAGTTTTAATTTATATAATGTGGCAAAACATTTGCTTTTACAGTATTTGATTTCTTTTTCTAAAGGAAATCCATTTTCTCATGCATAAGCCCTCAGACAAAAAAATACAGTATTAAGTTCTGATGACAATATGCTCCAGATCACATATAAATTTGTCATACATTTTACTTAATACAATTATATGAATAAATTAAATATATGTGTAATAAGTTCTTGATAAAATTTCCCTTCAGTGTATTTACCAATTATGCAATTGCATAGTACTTTTTGGTTTTTGAAATATTTCATACGCTTCATTAGAGCTATACAGGGAACCTGCAAGGTAGGTTGAGCAGTTATTTAACACCCCCAAAGAGTATAGTAAGTACATTGGACTTAAGAGTTTTGAGATGAAAGCTCTAGTCCTGTTACTAGCCATTATGAACCCATCTGAAGCCTGTGGCAAAAGCATGGTGGCTGCTGCCGTCCAACTGTGCTTCACATTTTTAGATCAATCAGGCTAAAAGTAATTTCAAAGGAAATTCCAAGAACAAAAAAAGTTGCAAAGTACAGTGCAGACTGCAATGCCCTCCCTGTTCTTTGCCATTTGCTAAATGGTTACTTCCTTCAAAACTTAATGTTTCACAACTTTTACTATACACTTTTTGTTTATGTATGTTCATATATAAATAATATACTTCCAAAAAATTTTAATGGAAAGAATATTATATGGTTATGAACAAAAAATAATAGGATGAGTTGTGGGAAAAAAAACACCAAATGTTAGATATAGACTATAGTTCATAGTAATACTTTGAAGATGCTCTTTCATAATTGTTACAAATGTTTTACAACAATGCAAGGTATTTGTGGTGGGGTGATGTATAGGAGCCCTTATGATGTTATGCATGTTTGTTTTGTAATTTCACAACTTTTACTACACAATTATTGTTTATGTATATTCATGTATAAATAATATACTACAATTTTTAAAATTTTTAATTAAAAAAAAAAAAAAGCTTAATGTCCCCCCAGGAAAACCTAACCTAGACTTTACAACCCTAAGTAACTGATTCCAAATCTAAACATTTATACCAATTATTTTCTACAGAGCATTTTTGCTCCCTTTGATTATTTTCCTTTTAAATCTTAAGATCTAAGATTTTGTTATCTCACTCTCATCTCTTCTGGATCTTCATTTTCTCCTAGATTCCCCACAATTCCTTCTCTATCAGATCCAGAACCCAGGATGATTCTCTTAATTGCGTCTTAGCAGTTTCCTCTTCTCCAAGCCTGTTTATTCTTCCAGGCCAACTAATAAAAACCTCCCTAGACCTATCATTCAGAGCCTCAAACTATCTCCAACCTTTTTCCCATTCAATTTATGGCACTCAGTGAAAAATCAGCAGACATCCAAGAAAACAATAAATGACCAAAAACTAAAGTGGGTAATCTTGATATTAGAAATAGACCCATAAGACATTGAAAGAAAAGAATTAACAGAAGCATACCTTAAAAATAACTGAAATAAATAACAAGTTGGAGAATTTTGGCAGAGAAATGAAAACAAAGAACCAAATGAGGGAGGTGGCTGTGGCTCAATCGGTGGGGCTCCCGTTTGCCATGTGGGAGGCCCCGGGTTCGGTTCCCGGGGCCTCCTGGTGGGGGCAGAGCCCGCCCGCACGGCGTGGTTGGCTGGCCCGGCGGGCGCAGGCAGCGGGGGGGGGGGGGATGGATGAATAGATGGATAAAATCTTTAAAAAAAAAAAAAAAAAAAGAACCAAATGAATAAGGAACTGGAAAACACAATAATTAATTAATTAATTTAATTAAGAACTTCAAAGGATGGGCTTAATAACAGATCAGACACAGACAAAAAAAGAATTTGGGCATTGAATCAGAAGAAAAGTCAGAAGAAAACGTCCCTGTTAAGCATAGAATGACATAAGGATGGAAAATTAAACACAGGAAAGAACATAAAAAATATAATATGGTAAAGACTAAAAGAAGTAACATGTATAATAGGAGTCTCAGCCTAAATGTCTATCTGTCAATTACTGGATAAACAAAATTTGATCTAGCCATACAGTGGGATATCATTCAGCCATAAAAAGGAATAAAGTATTGAAACGTGCTACAGAACGGATGAACCTTGAAAACATTATGCCAAATGAAAGAAGCCAAACACAGAAGGCCACATATTATATGATTCTATTTTTGTGAACTATCCAGAATAGGTAAATCCATGGGAGACAGAAAGAGCCATCTAGGGATGGGGAGTGACTGCTAATGGGTACAGAGCTCCAGAGCTCCTTTTGGGGCAGAGGTGGATGAAAATTTTTTAGAATTAAATAGTGGTGATAGTTGCATGAATTTGTGAATATACAAAAAAAACATTGACTGTATACTTTAAAAGGCTGAACTTTATGGTATGTGAATTATATCTCAATTTTTTGAAAAATTAAGGAAGCTGAAATGGCTTTCTTTATTGCTAATATCAGTCAAAGTGGAGAAAATTACCAAGGATAAACAAGGACAACATAATACAACAATAAAAGGGTCAATTTGCAAATAATAATAATAGTAATAACAATCCTAAATGTGGATGTACCTAACAAAAGAGCTACAAAATTCATAAAGCAAAAACTGACAGAAAGGAAGGAAAATTAGACAAATTCATGATTATACTTGGACACTTCAGCAATTTTCTCACAGTAACTGACAGAACTAGTAGACAGAAAATTAGCAAAGATATAGAAAACAACACCATCAATCTAATTAACATTTATAGAACACTCCACACAACAACAGAATATACATTTTTTTTCATGTGCACATGAAAAATTCACCAAGATAGACCCATATCCTGGATCATAAAACAAACTTTAACAAATTTAGAAAAACTGAAATCATACAAAATATGTTCTATGACCGTAATCAAATTAGGCAAGAGAAAGAACAGAAAAATCTCCAACACTTGAAAATTGAACAAGAGAACTCTAAATAATCCATAAATCAAGGAGAAGTTTCAAGGAAAATTAGAAGAAAATTGGGGCTGAATGAAAATGAAAATACAACATATATAAAATTTGCAGGCTACAGTTGTGCTTACAGGAAAAGTCATCTCATTTATAGTATTAAATATTCAGATTAGAAAAAAGAAAAGTCTCAAATCAATATTCTAAGCTTCTACCTTCAAAAACTAGAAAAATAAGTGAAAAGTATATTTTAAAAAGCAAGAAATAAATAATAAAGAGCAGAACCCCATGGAACTGAAAACAGAAGAATAGAGAAAGCCAATAAAACAATAGCTGTTCTGTGAAAACATATAAAGTTAAAAAAAAAATAAAGATAAATGTCTAGCACATCTGATAAAGAAAGAAAGAAGACACAAATTACCAATATTGGGAATAAAAGAAAAGACATCACTACAGGGAAGTGAATGTGGCTCAAGCAACTGGGCTCCTGTCTACCATATAGGAGGTCCAGGGTTCAACTCCCGGGGCCTCCTGGTGAAGCAAGCTGGCCCATGCAGAGTACTGGCCCGAGTGGAGAGCTGGTGTAGCAAGATGATGCAACAAAAAGAGACACAGAGGAGAGACAATAAGAGACACAGCAGACCAGGGAGCTGAGGTGGTGCAAGAGACTGATCGCTTCTCTCGCACTCCGGAAGGTCCCAGGATCGGTTCCCAGTACTTAAAGAGAAGACAAGCAGACACAGAAGAACACAGAGCGAGCAGACAGCAAGCGCGAAACAATGGGGGACGGGGGGAGAAATAAATAAATCTTTAAAAATTATTAAAAAGACATGACTACAGACTCCAGAAATATTAAAAAGCCAAAAGAATACTGTGCAGAATGATGTGCACATAAATTCAAAATGGACCAATTCCTCAAAATCCACAAACTACCCAAACTCACTCAAATGAAAGATAACCTAAATAGTCCCATAACTATTAACGAATTAGAATTCATACTTACAAAACCTTCAGAAAAAGAAATCCACAAGCTAGAGGGTTCCACTGGCGATTTCTAGTAAGCATTTCAAGAAGAAATAACACCAAATGTCCAAATGTGACAGATAAACTATAAAGTGCTTAAAAGAAGGAAAAAATAGGAGAAAATCTTTGTTACCCAGAATTAGGCAAAAAGTTCTTAGCTATTATACCAAAAGCACAATACATAAAAGAAAAACTAGATAAATCGGACTTCATCAAAATTAAAAGTATTCTGCTCTGCAAAAGACCCTGTTAAAAAATGATGAATAAACAAGCTACAGAATGAGAGAAAACATTTGCAGTCATATCAGAAAAAGGATTTGTATCCAGAAGAGAAAGGCCTCTCAAAACTCAAAAGCAAGAAATCAGAAAATCCAACTTAAAACCAGACAAAGGACTTGAACAGAAATTTCACCAAAGATGGCAAATGAGCACACAGAAACATGTTCAACATCATTAGCCATAGGGAAATACAAATCCAAACCAAGATTAGATGCTACTACACACATATTAGAATGGCTGAAAAAAAAAAAAAAAAAAAAAAAAAACCCTGACAATTCCAAGTGCCAGGAAGGCTATGGACCGATTGGAACACTCATATATGGTTCATGTGCACAAAATAGGAATGCAGAATGGTACAGCCACTCAGAAAAATGGCTTGGCAGTTTCTTATAAAGTTAAACATACATTTACCCCAGTGAAATGAAACTTGTTTATTAAAAAACCTGTACACATATATTTATAGTAGCTTTATTCATAATTGCCAAAAACTGGCAGCAACCCAAATGTCCTTCAACAAGTGAATGGAAAAACAAACTATGATACACCCAAACAACAAAATACTTCTTAGCGATAAAAAGGAATGCACTACTGATACATGCAAAAATATGAATGAATCTAAGAAGCATTACTCTGAGTGAAAGAAGCAGTCTCTAAAAGGTTACATACTGCATGATTCATATGACGCGCTTGAAGAGACAAAACTAGTGATGGAGAATAGATCAAGGGCTGTGAGAGCAGAAGGGTGTTACAACAAAGGGATAGGATGAGGAAGGTTTTTTTGGTGGAAATGTTCTGTATCCTGATTTTGGTGGTAGTCAGCAAGATGGAGTATAATACAAGACATCTCTCTTCAGAACTTTTATTTTGAGTAAGTGGTCACCGCCCCACTCAGTGGTGATTACAAGAATCTCTTCATTTGTTAAAATTCATAGAACCATACACAAAAAAGAGCCAATTTTACTATGTATTAATTAAAACTGAACAGGATATTATGAACAACTTTATGCCAATAAATTTAAAATATAGATAAAATGGATACATTTCTTTAAAAACACAATAAAATTGACTCAAAAAGAAATCAAAATCTGAAAATTTAATTCATAATTTGAAACCTTCCTACAGGAGCAATGTGAAGAAGAGGTGAGAACAACCCCCAGACTGCCGGGGTTGCATACTGCTGCATCCCCATGTCCAGTGCCCATGTCCCGCCGCCACCACCATGCCCAAGAGAAAGGCTGAAGGGGACGTTAAAGGAGATAAAGCCAAGGTAAAGGACAAATCACAGAGAAGTTCTGCAAGGTTATCTGGTAAACCTGCTCCTCCAAAGCCAGAACCCAAGCCTAAAAAGACCCCTGTAAAGAAGGGAAAGAAGATACCCAAAGGGAAAAAAGGGAAAGCTGATTCTGGCAAGGATGGGAATAACCCTGCAGAAAACGTAGATGTCAAAACAGACCAGGCACAGAAAGCTGAAGGTGCTGGAGATGCCAACTGAAATGTGTACATTTTTGATAACTGTGTACTTCTGGTGACTGTAAAGTTTGAAATACTATTTTTTAAATCACGTTTTATAAAAATGCAGAATTTTTGTTTTACTTTTTTTTTTTAAGCTATGTTGTTAGAACACACAACACTTCGTGGTCGTTTTTTGAGGAAGGGGTAAATGTCACTAATAGAATGTCTCCAAAGCTGGATTGATATGGGAGAAAACACCTTTCCCCTCCAGTTTTGAGAGACTTCCTCTTTACTCCCAGGAGAAGGGATTCCCTGATGTGGATAAACATTATTCACCTTGGCACAGATGCCTTGTGGTGAGGAAAAACTAAAATTCGTTTTTATGTCTTCATAACCTCTTCTCCCTCTCTCCCTTCAGCATACACTTGACTCCTTTAAACCCAGAGACCTGTTGGGGCCTGACCCCCAAAAAATCGGTTACAGGATGTCAGGCAATCTGGACTTCCAGTGATGCCATCGAAATGGCATTCCTCAAGAGCAGCAATTCCTCTTTTTAGATTGTGAATAATTCTGCCGTTTTCATTTCATTTCCTGAAAGTCAGGGTCAGCTAGTGAAAAGTTGTTAAACAACATGCTAAATGTGAAATGTCAACCTTCACTCTAAACTTCCCCTGTTCAGAGCATCAAATGAAGATTTCATTGGGTTTTATAGTGGCTTTCTGATTTTGGTAGTACATTGAAGGTGGGAGTTTGAAAGTTGTTGTATACTGTTAATGCTTGTCTGCCCATGTCCTGCCTGAAATATCATGATTGTTTATGAAAAGTATCTTTAATAAAGCTAGATACAGTTTGAAGGGAAAAAAAAAAAAACCTTCCTACAAAGAAACTCCATATCCAGAGGATGCCACCTCAAATTTTTTCCAAACATTTAAGGAAGAAGCAAAGCCAATCTTATAGAACTTCTAAAAAATAAAAACAGAGACACTTCCCATCTTGTTTTGTGAGGTCAAAGTAATTTTGATACAAAAACCTTACAAGAAAATTGCAAGAAAGGAAAATTACTGGCCACTCTCTCTCTTAAAGCTATACAAATCCTAAACAAAATACCACCAAATCAAATCCAACAAGATATGAAAACGATAATACACCACAATCAAATTGGGGTTACTCCAGCAATAGACGCTTGTTTTAACATTTAAAAATCAGTCGCTACAATTATATCAATAAAAATGTCAATTAAAACAATTGAGGACCCTCCCCCTGAAAAATTAATTCAACATTAATAGAATAATGAAGAAAAATCATCTGATCATCTAAATAGATATAAAAGAAAGCCATTAATAAAATTCAATACCCATTCATAAGAAGGGAATTTCCTCAATCTGATAAAATCCATAAAAACCTAGAGTTAATATTGTATTCAATGATGAAAATATTACAAGCTTTTCTCTTATAATAGACAATGGTACAAGGATGTCTGTGTTCATCAGCTCTATTCGACACTGTACTAGGGTGCCTTTGAAAGGCATTTTAATAAACAAGATACTAAGATTGTAACAGAAGAAATAAAACTATTATTTGTATATGATTTTGTTGTATATGGAGAAAATCCAAAAGCATCTATAAATAAACTATTAGAATTGATGTGTGGTTTTGTTTGTTTGTTTGTTTAAAAAAAAAAAAAGAAAGAATTGATGTGTGAATTTGGCAAGGTCACTGGATATAAGATTAATATTAAAAAAACAACAAATTAAAGCTAACAAAAAAACATACAAAAAAATAAATAAATAAATAAAATTTTTTTAAAAACCTGTTGCGCCTAAATATACACTAGCAATAAACTATTAGAAAATAAAAATTTAAAAGCATAGCAATAAAATTGCAACAAAAAACATCAAACACCTAGGAATATCTAACAAAAGATACATAATGTCTACAGAAAGAACTACAAAATAATACTAAGAGAAAATAAAGAATGCCTAAATAAATGGAGAAATATATCATGTTCGTGGATTCAAAGATTCAATACTATAAAGATGTAAATCTATAAATCCTCACCAAATTGAACTATAAATTCAACACAATCCCAATTAAAATCCCAGAGTTTTTTTCTGAAAAGTAGTAAGAAGATTCCAAAATTTAAATAACTGTGCAAAGACCTAATACTAGTCAAGACAAGAGTACAAAAAAGATCAAAGTTGAAGGACTCATACTAATCAACACTAATCAAATATGAAGGCTTATAGAAATGGAGTAATTAGGACAGCATGGTATTGGCATAAAGATAAACCAACATGCTAAAGGAATAGAATAGAGAATCCAGAAACAGACCCAAACATACACCATTATTTGGTTTATGACAAAGGTGCCACTACAGAGCTGTGTGGGAAAGGATGGTCTTTTCCAAAAATGGTACAGTTATCTGGATATTCATATGGAAAAAATAAACCTTGACCTCTACACTTCCCAACGTATATGGAAATTAATAGAGACCTAAATGTGAAAAGGAAAGCAATAAAGCTTCTACAAGAAAACATAGGAAAATATTTATACTCTGAGTAGGCAAAGATTTCTTAAACAGTAGTCAAAAAGCACTAGCCATTAAAAAGAGAACAGAAAATTGAACTTTAGCAAAATTAAAGCACTCCTGCTCATCAAAAGATACTATTATATGAGAGTAAAAAGCAAGCCATAGACTGGATAAGATATTTACAATACAAAGATCATGTATCCAGAATATATACATAGCTATAAAAAAAAAAAAAAACTCCTATAAATCAATAAAAAAGACAGGCAACCCAATTTTTAAATAGGCAAAAAAACATGAAAAGGTACTTCACACACACACACACACACACACACACACAAAGAATATCCAAAAAGTACATGAAAATATGCTCAACATCTTTATTCACCAGGGAAATAAGAATAAAACCACAGTGAGATACCACAACACACCTACTAGAATAAATGAATTTTTTTTTTTACTGACAAGACCAGGTGTTGGCAAGGATGTGGAGCAAATGGAATTATCAACACTGCCAACTGGAGTATAATTTGGTACAACCATTTTGGAAAACTGTTTAGCAGTATCTTTTAAAGCTAAACAAACACATCCATCTATAACACGGAAATACCACTCCTAGCTATATATCCAATAAAAATCATACATGTATATCCCATAAAATCATATATAAGAATGTTAAAAAAAAAAAAAAAAACAATACTTATAGTAAAAGTACATACCCAATGATACCACAATACCATTTATATCAAGTCAAAAATAGTCAAAACTAAATGTAATAGAGAAGAGATAGTCTTTTCAACAAATGAGTGGTGGAACAACTGGACAGCTAGATACAACAAGAAAAAGTTAACCTCAACCTATACCTTCACACCTGATACAAAAATTAGTTCAAAATGGATCACACACATAAATGTAAAACTTTAAAACTTTTAGATTTTAGAAAACATAGAAGATCTTTGTGATCTTAGGTTAGGCAAAGAGTTATTTAATATGGCACCAAAAGCACGATCCATAAAAGAAAAAATTGATAAGCTAGACTTCATAAAAATTAAGAACTTCTGCTCTTCAGAAGATATTGTTAAAAGAACGAAAACACAAGTCACAGACTGGGAGAAAACATTTGCAAACCACGAATCTGACAACGAACTTGCATCCAAGACACATAAAGAACCATCAAAACTCAACATTAAGTAAACAAACAACCCAATTTAAAAATGGGCAAAAGATTTGAACACATATTTTGCCAAAGAAGATATATAGATGACAAATAAGCACATGAAAACATACCCAATATCATTAGTCAGTAGGGAAATGCAAATCAAAATCACAATGAGATACCACTACAGCTAATATCAAAAACAGTCAAACCTCATGTAAGGTGATAGAAGTTAAAATAATGGTTACTTTTGGAAGGGGATGAGTGGGAAGAGGCACAAGGAGGCTTAAATGGTGCAGGCGATATTTTATTTCTTGATCAAGGTCATGAGTTACACAAAGGTGTTTTTATTTTGTAAAAGCTGGACTCTTACAACTTGCTCACTTTTCCACATATATGTTACCTCATTTCATTAACTTACATTTAAAAAGAAGAAAAACTTCCCTTAAAAGAAACTCCATACCTGGGTAGTTTCACCAGTGAATTCCACCAAACATTTAAGGAAAAAAATAACACGACTCTTATACAAACTCTTTCAAGGAAAAGAATCTCAATGATGTCAACATAACCTGACACCATAACTTTACAAGAACATTACAAGAAAAGAAAATTACAGGTTAATTTCTCTCATGGTCAAAGTTGCAAAAATCCTAAACAAAATATTAACAAACTGAATCTCATGCTATACACAAGTTGGGTTTACTGCAGAAATGCATCCAACACTTTAAAGTTAATCAATGTCAGTCACCAACATTAACAGACTAAAGGAGGAAAATGATATTATTATCTCAATAGATACAAGAAAAGCATTTGATAACATCCATTAAGATTTGTGAGAAACACACACACACACACACACACACACGAACCCCATTAACAAGCATAGAAATTGAAGGAAACTTCCTTAATCTGGTATAGACTAATTACCAAAAAAAAAAAAAAAAAAATTTACATTCTAACCTCAAGCTAATAGTGAAATATTGAAAGCATTCCCTAAAACAGGGAGAACAGACAAGGATATCTTCAATCACTTCAACAGTCTACTGATGGTCCAAGACAGTGTAATAAGGGGGGAAAAAGTTGTATGAGTTTGGAAAAGAAGAAATAAAACTGTCATTACTCACAGTGTATGTAACTCTATATCTAGAAAATTGAAAATAATCTACATATAAACTATAAGCCTCAGAGGATAAACCATTAGACTCTACAGGTAAACTATTAAAACCCAGAGAATCTATAGGTAAACAGAATGAATAAATAAAATAGTAGTACAATCATGTAAAGGAATACTATACAGCAATGAAAATGAATGAACTGCTACATGCAATAACTTGAGTGAATCTCACAATACTGAGTGACAGCAGAAAGAAACATACACAAACTGAAGTTCTACATATATATTCAAAAACAGGAAACGATAATGTTCACCTCAGAGTGGTTAGTAGATAGTGGTTACATTTAGAAAGGAAGGAGAGAGTTAATTGGGAGGAAATTCCAGGAAGTTTCTAGAAATTTGTAATATTCTATTTCTTGACCAAGGTGATAGCTACATGGTGTGCTCACTCTGTGATAACTCATTGAAATACACACTTATGATCTGTGCAATTTAATATGCATCTGCTACACCTAATTTTTTTAAGTTTATTACAAGTTTTTCTTTTCTATTCTCACAAGTTTTCTAATCCCATTCCACTGCTTAAAACATTTTAATGGCTCCCCATAACCTAAAAACAAACTCTTAAACTCTAAGCACAGCATTATATGATATGCTCCTACCTTCAACTTAATCCTCATCTCTGTCCATCTCCCACATTTACTTTATATTCCAATTTACCTAATTATGTATAGGCCCCAGTACATGCTATGCTGCTTTAAACCTTCATGTCTTTAATTATTGTTTCCTTGCTTGAAATTCTCTCCCTCTTTACACCCCCACCCTGCCCCTACAACTTAATCCAACTTGGATCTTAGCTCCTCCAAGATTCTTCCCTATTCCTCTCCCCAAAGTTAACTGCTCCCTTTTCTATCTACAGTACATTTATTATGCACACATCAAGCTATATATAATATAACTTTCTATCTATATGTCAGTCTATCTTCTATTAGACTGGGAACAATTCAAGCATAAGGTCTAAATCTTCATGTTGCCAGTGCCTAGCACAAGGCTTGGCAAGGGAAGTTATTCAACAAATTTCATTTTTACGTATATATCCTTCTGAATAAGACTGTAAAACCAACTAGGATGAAGCTTAAGCTTTACACTTCCTCCACAGCACATAGCACAAAAACGAGCAAACCACAGGCACACATCAGTGACGGTTTAGCAAGTAATAGAATCTGTACCAAAAACCAGTTCAATGGACAAAATGTTCTTTTCAAATCATGCTCAGCTATCATAAAATAGATACATCCTACTGGACTCGTAAAGGGTTGTCTTTCTTTTACACAGATTGAATTTTAGAATTTAAAGCTAGAAGAAACCAATAGAGATCACCTAGTCATAACCCTTAAGAAAGAATTGAAGCCCAGAGAAATTAAGTGCCTTTTTCAAGGTCAAGCTACAGCTGGAAGGGCCAAGAATAGGACTCAGATCCCCTGGATTCTCATTCAGTGTTTTCTCACAGTCCATGCAGCCTCCTTTTGTACCATGTAGCTTCTCAAAGTAAGTGGTATGACTGCTTTATTACTTTACATTTAGATTAATATATCCAATTGCAAAAAAAATTTTTACTTCATTTTAAAATTTGGCTCTAACACATAAATACTAAAAGTACCAACAAGTTCAACCAGGAAAACACCATTTCCTGTTCCAATATCAAGCACGGAGGCATCCAGCGGGATCTTGTGTTTTTCCATCCACCTGATTAACCGGGTCATACTCTCTTCTCCAAACCTGTTAGAAACAGAGAATCAATTAATCAAATAACAAATGGATATAGGACATGGGTAAGAATAGCAGCTTACACCTTATGCCCAATTAAGTTTTGTTTGTTTTTAAGTAACTGCTTAAGCTTCATGCTCTTGGAGAAAACACCTCCAAGAATAGGACAGAATAGACAAGGTCAGTGTGTTATTAATTAATGTTGTTGTACATTAACATTACATTTGTACATGTTGGTGGCTCAAAATTTTATTGCTTATTGAAGAAGGAAAACTATAAGATGAGAAAAATTTCCTAATAATCTAAGCAAATTTTTAAGAGAGAGACATAAGAGATACTTTAAATCTACCCACTAAAGATAAAATCAGTCTGAGCTACCCAAGATTTTTGGGCTGCCTTTCTTTGGTGTAAGTAGTTTTAAAAATATCTATCTGGGGAGCAGAGGTGGCCCAAGCCATTGGGTACCTCCCTCTCACATGGGAGGTCCTGGGTTCGGTTCCTAGTGCCTCCTGAAAAAAACAAAAACAAAACAACAAGCAAAATAAACAATAAAACCAACTCAGGAAAGCCAGTGTGGCTCAGTGGTTGCACGCTGGCTTCCCACATTTGAAGTCCCAGGTTCAATCCCTGCTCCCGGCACCTCAAAAATTTTTAAATAAATAAATTAATTAATTAATTTTAAAAATATCTATCTATACAGCCTTTGGATCATAATTTCACTTTTCTAACTTACCAAATTTCTCCTGTATCTCCATATTCTTGGAAAGTTTGCAGTTCTTTCTCATAAACAGCATCCCAACTATATAAAGAATCAAATGTAAGTGAAGATTCTTAAATTAAACTATATTGTTTCCAATGTTTTACAGAGTTACTTATGGAGTTATTTATGAAAGAGGTTTAAAGCATTATTAGTATTATCAATAAATGGACATAGCTCAATCTTGTGATAAAAGAATGAAAGATGAAAACCTAAAAAAAAAAAAAAAGAAAGAAAGAAAGACATGGGCAGAGTAAGTATAAACATGTAAAGCACTTAGAACAATACCTGACACATAAATTCTATATAATTGTTAGCTTTTAAAAAAAAAGAAAAGAAAAAGTGCTTGTCCAAGGAATTCTAAGTACCAGACTTCCAAAACTTGACTGTTAGAGGCATGGTCTCATTAGGGCACATTTTAATCTCAAGTGCGCAGATAGGAGGATTTTCTACCAGTACAGTGGTTACACAAAAAGGATCTCACCAAAGATAAAATCTGCTTATAGATTAAGTTTTTTAAGTTCAAGGTTTAATACTTAAAGTTTTCCATTTCTCTGTTCTCTTACCTCGTCTTAAGCGGAGTCTCCCCCCACCCCCAGTCTTTTGCTTTCTCATCCTGCTTCAAAACTCTAGAATCCCTTTTCCCTCTCACCCCTCCAATTTACCTCTCATCTTTACCGTTCCTTGCAGTCATTCTATCCATTAACTCATTTGGCATTCACTGAGCATCTATTTTAGATCAGATCACTTTCTCCTACCTAAAGATGCCCCACTACATCTTCGCTCCCTCTGCAAGTCCTCCTCCACTCCCACCCCTTCCAGCCCCCAGATCTTCATCCTAGTCCCTTTAGCCTTCTCGGCTCCCTTAGCCTGCAATTCCCGGGCCTCTTCTCCTCGCCCACCAGAACTATTCATCAGCCCCGCCCTCTCTCCCTATTCCCAAGCCTGTTTCTCAGGTTTAAAACCCCTAAAGACCGTCCTCCTCCCCCCACTCCCCGCCCCGAGAGTTTCAGAGCCCGTCTCGCACAACACGAGCCCCTCAAGCCAGCACCTCAGTCTTCAACCCTCTCCAATACTCCATTTAACTCCCCGGGCGGCCCCCGGGGATGCCACCGCTTCGCTTTCACCTCGTCTCCCCCAGAGCGGCCCTTCAGGTTCCCCCCGCCACGCCCCCAAGGCTCTCCGCATCCTCCGGGTGCCCAGGTCCCCACGCCTCCGACCCCACCGCGGGCCCAGTCCGAGCGGAGCCGCCCACTCTCCCCGGACCTGCGCCCACTCACTGCTCTTGGGTCCCCAGCGCCGATGGGACGAAGCCAACCTCTCCCGGACTGCCCTCGCGGGACGGCGCCGCGGGCCCAGCGCCGCCGCCGCCGGCCCCAGTGCTCATCTCGCTCGGTGCCGGGGACGACCGTTGGGGCCGCCATAGAGACGCGGCGCGGCAGAGCGGACGTGCGAGCTGGCGCCTCTAGGCGGCGGGAAGCCGCCCGCTCTACTGCTCCGGGCCCCGCGAGGTGCTCCCGGTGGGCGGTGAGCCGCGTGGTCCCCGGCCTTGGTCGCGGCTGGGGGGTCCTCTAGCGCAGGTGTGGGCGGGCAGAGCCCTCCCTCTCCTTGGCTGCTCGGGCAGCATCAGAGCCACCCCCCTTTGTCCAGGTGCCCGCCGAAGCCTATTTGGTGACTGCTGTTTGTAAGCGACCCTTCAAGGTATTTTGGAAAAGGGCTGGCGGTGGGGTAGTCACACTAAATACTTAAAGCATACACTGCCCAGCCCAAACGCACGAATCGCCTCGTCTCTCCAAATCGTGGACAAAGTTGGGAAGCCTATCCCATTTCTCTGTCTTCTCAGCTGGAAGGCTAATTTTGTTTATGGCTAGGATTCTGACTTTGCAAATAGCATTCTGGCCTCTTCTGACTTCATGTTAGTGATGGGCATGGAAATTTACCATGCCCCCAAAATAGGTCATTCCCGGGGATCAGTGCGTTGTGGAAGAAACAGTGCTGTAGTGGGATGGCAAGACACAAGGATTCGTGTCTCAACTCTGCCCGTAACCCCGGGGCCAGCCTAAGACTCAGCCTCTGTGTGCTGCAGGTTCCTCACCTGCACTGGCTGGAAGTAGATGGTGACTAGTGTCAGAAGCTTGCGCCCAATCGGCCAACTAGAGGCTGCATCTGCTTCTCCGCCTGACTGCTCTTCTTAGTCCCCCAGTGTAATGACGCAAGACACCTTATGGCCCAAAGGCCTAGGGTTTTGTTGTTGTGAGCAGCAGTGAAATACTGGTGGTCCAGCATCCTAGGCAAGGATCTCAAAAGCCCCTACAAACTGCCTTCTGACCAAAACAAATTGTTTCCTAGGCCACATTTCTGTTGACTTGGAGGAAAAAAGCGCACTCACAAGTCCCTAGAGGTAAACAGCATCAACAGTTACCTTTTCAGCTCACAGAAATCCTGATTAGGACTGAATGTGCATCTCCTACTATGCAAGGTGTTCCAAGAGCTTCAGGTAACTACAGGTGTTGAGATAAAAGGCAGGTGGGAATCCACATTTATAGTGCTTAAAGAACTCAAGGAAGAGCATAAGTAAACTTATTACAGGGTAATAAGCACACCTGGTGCCATGGCCAATTAGTGCTGCCCTAGGTGAATGGATGTTTTGATCTTCTCTAGATTCTAGATGCTAGCAAAAGCAGGCATGAGTGTGACTGAGTGGGTCTTGAAATTTTTAGGTTCTAAAGAAACACCCATGAAAGATAAGGCCTTCAACCTGGTGTCTTGCCAACACTTAAGATGTTTTTACTGTGTGCAATGAAAGCTATAAACAAGTGTTAGTATGGAACCCTGGGAAAATCCACAGTTTATACAGAGTTCCATCTCTGGCTCCAGACAGGATTAATCTGGCTGTTTAGTCCAGGAGGCTGTGTGGGTCACCACTTCTGATCACCCAGGGTAATGGGATTCTCAGTGGGTGGTGGAAAAGCTCAATACGAGCAGAGCTACCCATCACCACGGAGAAGCACGAACGTGCCAAGGAACACAGTCCTTCCCACCAGTCCGGGCTGCCCATCTCACTTGCACTCTTCAAATCCCTGTGGCCTGGCACCCACGCACCCACCACTCCTCTGATACTGCCCTTCCAAGAGTTCCCAAACTCTTCCAGTAGCCAAATGCAAGGGTCAAGTCCTGGGCTGTACCTTGCTTTGCTCCCTGCAGTAGTCAACACCACTGCCCATGCCCTTCTTGAAAAGCCCTTTGTTTTTCCAACACCACCTGCTCTTCCGTGAGCCAGTCAAGAAGGGAGCAAAGCACCTGGCTCTAGAGCTGGACTCCAGCCCAGAGTGTCTTAGGGCAAGTTTCTTAAATTCTCGGGGCCTCATCTTGTCCATGGATATAACAAGGATAATAATAGTGCCTCTCAGACAGAGCAGCTGTAGAGCTGACAGGAGATTATCCCTGGAAAGGCCTACATACCTAGAACATGGTAAGTGCTCCATAAATGTTAGCTTCATGACTTTGACTGTAAATGGAGCTTAAAATGACTCTACTTCAGAACACGGTTGATAGGATTAAATAAGTTAAGATGCTGTACATGTGAAGAGCTTAGAGTACCACCTGACAGTGCTCAATCAATGTTAACCATCATCCTTATTATTAGTGACTTCCAACTCCAGCCTCTTCACCAGCTCCACACTTTGAGTGCTGCTGCCTGCATGTCCCTTGTTACATTCAACTCAAGCTGCTTAGAGCCAAACTTCCTTGCACTGCCTTCCCCCACCCCCATGCCTCCAATCCCTAACGTCTCTGGTCAGTTGGTCTCTCATCATCTAAACCAGGGGTTCTTAACCTTATTTCTTCCATGGACCCCTTTGCCAGTCAGGTGAAAACCGTGTACCCCTTACAAAGTCCAAAATATACTGTTTTATTTAATAAATATATCACACCAACACGTCCCCACAAGAATAATGTTTTTTTTTTTAATTTAAATTCAAGCTCATTGACCCCTTGCTAAGAACCCCTGATCTACACCATCACCCACATTGTAGCACCCTCCTTGCCCTTCCCTCACCCTCCCCTCACAGCCCCTGTGGGTTTCCTCCTGCTTTCTTGGGCTCCTGGGGATTTCTCCAGCCTGCCCCTACCGCTCTGCCTTCCTTCAGGGTGGCTCAGGCTCCCTGCTGACTGCCCACTGGAGCCAATGCAGCAGCCTCTGCACAAACCTCCCACGGGCAACTCCACTCTCAGCCCCTTCTCAGGCTCCAGCTGTGCCCTGCCACCCTGACTTCCTCGAGAAAGGCCTCCGAGGCTCAGGCCCTTCTCCTCCTCTTTGGTGCCTGATAGCACTCACTCCTTTCCTTTGCATTTTCCTCCCTTTCATAGACTACAGACTCAGACAGACTTGAGCTTCAACCACAATGTAGTCCTATACCTTGGCAAGTTAATTTAAACCTCTTAATTCTCAGTTTCCTCAGCTACAAAATGGGTATAACTCAAATGAAACTCTAGGCTTTCTTATTCCCACTTTTGGGGCATCTGCATAGGTGTATGCCCCTGTAGAAACACATTGTTTTGTTTTGATAGGTATACAAAAATATCATTTGCATTGTTTGCAACTTGCATCATTCACTTAACAATATTGTAGCCATAGTCTTGGAGATCTTTTCTCATCAGTGCCTATAGCCCCTTCATCTTTTTTTTTTTTTTTTTTTTACCGGGAGGTTCCGGGGATCGAACCCAGGTCCCTCCATATAGGAGACAGACGCCCAACCATTTGAGCCACATCTGTCCCCCCCCTTCATCTTTTAAACTACTGCTTAATATTAAGAATGACAGCTCACAATCATCTGTCACTGTGTACCAGGGACCATGTTAAGTACATCCAAAATATCTCATTTAATCTGAAAGGTAGCCAAATGAAAGTAGATGCTATTATCCTCATTTTACAGACGAGCAAACCCGGGCACAGAGAAGCACTTACGTGCTGGAGCTGAGATCTGAGCCCAGGCACTCTGCTATAAAGCCTTCATACTTAACCACTACATGGGTGGGCTCCATGACTGTCGATGTTTTGCTGAAGGTTTTCTTAGGGAGGCAGCCAGGAGGGATTATATCACCCAACACCCAGTACCAGAATCTAAAAGTTCATCATCATCTATCTCTTTCCAAAATCCAAAATCTCACCACAGCTACTCATCGCTTCATCTTCTCCTTCTCCCCCCAAGCTGTGCCAGTCCATTTCTTTCCTCTCTCATCTTCTGCATCTCAAATTGTTTCTTTGGTGGGCAACCCTAGGTGCCTCCTTATTAGTAAGCCTACTTCTTTTCTCAGCTTCTTCTGTCTCTGTCCCCGTCAAGCATTCTGCTGATAAAACAGTCTTCCTTGGGACCCGCCCACTTTTTCAGGCAACATCCATTCAACATTTATTGAGTGGCATCTATGTGCCGGGCATTATTCTAGATGATGGAGATACAACAATAAGCAAATCCAACATGAATCCCTGTCTTCATCAAGTTCAGAATATGCTGGTGCAGGAAGAAATAAAGACAATAGCCAGGAAAAATGAAGACAATAGATATGTTAGATGATGATAAGTGGTAAAGGGAAAAGTAAAGCAAGGAAGCGGCATAGAGAGAGTTGGGTGAAGGTTGCAATCGTAAAATAACCACGGAATAACTGTCTGAGAGTGCCATGCTCGAGTAAGCAGCTAAAGGAGGTTGTCACAGGTTCTGTTCCCAGGGAAGCCAATTCTGAGTCTGGGTTTATTAGGGTGTATGCGCAAGATCAACACCTGTTGGCGAAAGGAAAGAAGCAGACTTGGGCAGAGGACGTAGTGTGGCTATGGTGCACCACAACTGCCCCAATAGAGCACTCTGAAGCTGGGATGACCCTCTAGAATTTTCCAAATTGGAGTGAGGGGCTGGGCTTTACTAATCTACATGGACTAGTCATTGAATATTGGTTTCCCAGGAAAGCGGGAATGACCTTGGGTGATGAGATTCTCTTCCACAGAGGATAATTCCAGGAGAGGGCTGATAGATGAGAGCTGTCAGCTGACAACCTCTCCAGCAGCTGGGATAAGAAGTCACTCGATCCTGTAGGAGTACCAGGGTGGCACGTCTTTCACCAGGACAGAAGTGAAAGAGTAAGCCATGCAGCTATCTGGGGGAAAAGCATTTCAGGCAAAGGGGACAGAATAGCAAAGGCCCTAGAGTGAAATGAGCTGGGGACATTCAGGAAGCAGAAAGACTAGTGTAACTGGAGCAGAGCTAACAAAGGGGGCAGTAGGAGAAAATGGAGTCAGATGAGAAATGGGGGCCAGATTGTTGTAAAATTTGGGGTTTAACCAGAGAAGCAACATGGTTTAAGTTTAACTTTTGACATGACCATTTTGGCTGCTATGTTGACAACAGACTTGGTGGGGGAGGGGTTAAAGGCAGGAGCAGGAAAACAGTTTTTCAATGTCATCACTATTGACAACCCCCCCCCCAGATGACTCCCTCGTCTGTCTACTTGCTGTGTGTGCTCGTTTTCTGCTTGTTGTCTCTGCTTATTGTGCCTGGCTGTTGTGTCCACTCATCTTCTTTAGGAGGCACCAGGAACTGAACCTGGGACCTCCCATGTGGAGGTGGGTGCCCAACTGCTTGAGCCACATCGACTCCCTGCTTGTTGTGTCTGCTTGTTGCATCAGCTCGTTGAGTCAGCTCGCCTTCTTTAGGAAGCACCAGGAACCGAACCCGGGACCTCCTGTGTGGGAGGTGGGCACCCAACTGCTTGAGTCATATCCGTTCCCACTATCAACATTTTGGGCTAAATAATTGTCGTCAGGGGCTGTCCTGTGCATTGTAAAATATTTAGCAGCACCTCTGGCCTCTACTCACTAGATGCCAGAGGCATCTCCCCCCCCCCAGTTGTGACAACCCAAAATGTCTCCAGACATTGACAAATGTCCCCTGAGGGACAAAACTATCCCCAGTTGAGAACCACTGAATTGGGGACTATTATAGTATTCCAGTAGAAAGATGATGGTGGCTTGGACAAAGATGGTAGTTGTGCTGGTGGTAAGTGTAGGCTTCTGGATATATTTTGGAGAATGTTCTAGCTGATTAAATGTGGGGTGTGAGAGAAAGGGAAGTGTCAAGGCTCATTCCACGGTTTTTAGCTTGAGCAACTGGCAGAAGACAGCTCTATTTGCTGAGCTGGGAAAGAGTGTAGGAGAAGGAGCTTTGTGGAAGACCAAGAGCCCAGCTTTGCCCAGGAAAAATGGAACAAACTGAAGAATAAATATTGGAAATGTTAGTTCCTCCCTTGGATTTCTTTTCCTAACTTTGTTATAATTTATCCTCCCTCTGTGATTTCCTATTAATTTTATGTTCTTTTGTACCCAGAATCCAATCACTTCTTAGCACTTTTTCATTTCTAACCACATCCAAGCCACCGTCATCACTGCAGCCAAGGGTGGCCATGTTACAATTTAAATCACATCATGTTACACCTATGTTCAAACCCAAAGCCCTACAATTACCCGAGTCATTTCCCTGCTGCCATTATTGAGCTCAGCAGGTGTTGTCTTTGAATACTAAGAATTTCATCTGCAAAGGGTGATAACCGTTTGGGGAAAGAACTGTCAGGGGCTCGGTGGAGAACGCGGCGCGGGCGATGGCTGGGCCCCACGCACCTGCGGAGGATGCAGCGTCGGGTTGCGTTGGACCACGTAACCCCCGGCGCTCAGGCTCTTGGCCGCTCCCCTCAGAGGACTTCATTTCCCAGGATGCTTAGGGACGGCCCTGGCCGGAAGGCTGCCTGCCCTCCGCGGGGCATGATGGGGGAGTTGGAGATTTCCATCATGGCGGCTTCCATTTCGGGCTACACCTTCAGCGCTGTGTGTTTCCACAGCGCCAACAGCAACGCGGACCACGTAGGTGCCGGGTCCTCCGCCGCAGCCTCTGGAGCCTCCAGCCTCCGCCCCGAGCCGGTGCCAGTGGCCAAGCCGGGATCCCTCGCGGCAAGCACCGCGAGCCCCCGGCCGGCGGGACGAACTGGTAGCTCAGGCTGCCCCCGCTCCCGGGAAGCTCCTGTCGCCCGGGGCTCCGTGGCCCCGGGGATGGACCCCCTCGCTCGGCGTCCTCCGCCGCCTGCCGGTATCCCGGCCACGGCAGCAACGCTGCCCCGCCCGGGCGGCCCGCAGTGTCGGGAGTCACTTGGGGAAATAGAGTGCCTGCCCCTTCTAGACAGTCAGGCTTCTTGACTTGCGAGGGGCGCTCGGGGTCGGGAAGGAGCCTGGAGTTCTTGGTCCAAGAGGCGAAGCACCCAGCCCCGCCCGCCCGCCTCACAGGTTGTCATGGGGTGCGACGAGAGAAATCTTGGTTGTCACTATTCACTAGACATAGCCGTATGTTTTCTTCATCCCAATGGAAAATGTAAACAGGAGCGTTAAGGTGACGGGTCTACTTGCCTTTCCTTGCTGTTGCATGTTTACTTCCTTGGCAAATGTTCTAAGACCTCTGAACTAGACGCAGTGAAATAGAGAAGTGACAGGCCCACATAAAAGTGATAGGAAATGCATAGGCTTTGGAGCCCATGGGCAGCAGAGCCTGTCTGCTTTGATGTCTTATTTTACGGGTTGTCTTTGAATATCTCTGGCCTCTGAATGGAAAAAATTGGTGAAACTAGATAATTTTTCTCTTAAAGATATTTGCTCACAAAACTGGAGAATTGTTTAAAATGATGTCAATAATGAATAAGTGTGTGTGCGTTGTGGTTGTCATTACAAAGCAAAATGATATACTACAGAAAAAGGAACTGAATTTGGGTTGATGAAGTTAAGCAATCTTACCTTCCATGAATAAAAACTGATTTCAGAGAGAGGTGATTCCATTAGTAAGCTGAATGGCATTAAATTACTGTACCTTTCATCTCTTTAGTGTTGATGGGAAAGACTAATGATAGAAATATAAACAGCATGGGTTTTTCCAGGCTCGGGACTCTGCTGCTTTTGATACTGTAGCCACCTATTTAATAATGTAATGCATGTACAGATATAGGTGGTTTGTGATCCTTCTAGTCTCTATGGAATTACTAAATATGGTTTCTTTTTTTTTTTTTTTAAGATTTATTTTATTTATTTCTCCCCATGCCCTCGTTGTTTGCACTTGCTGTGTGCTGTGTCTTTAGGAAGCACTGGGAACTGAACCCAGGACCTTCGATGTGGGAGGGAGATGCCTAATCACTTGAGCCACCTCTGTTCCCTGCTTTGTTTTGTCTCTCATTATGTTTTTTCTTCTTGTGTCTCTTATTGTGTCATCTTGGTGCGTCAGCTCGCTGTCTTGCTCGTTTTCTTTAGGAGGCACTGGGAACCTCTGCTCCCTGCTTTGTTGTGTCTCTCATTATGTTTTTCTTCTTCTGTCTCTTGTTGCATCATCTTGTTGTGTCATCTTGCCGTGCCTCTGCTTGTCATGCCAGCTCACTGTCTCCTTTAGGAGGCACTGAGAACTGAACCACGGACCTCCCATCTGGTAGGCGGGAGCTAAGTCACCTGCGCCACATCCACTTCCCTAAATATGGTTTCAATGATGTTTCTTACCCTCTTTAGTTCTTGGAGTGCCTAGTAATTTCACAGTTTATGTATAAAGCAAAATTATTGTAAGAATTAGTAGCTACCTGTTGCAAATGGATAGTTTTTCTTCAAACTGCAGCAAGATGGCCATGTTACCTAGTTTGTTATTAAATTTAATTAAAGAGATATTTCTTTAAGGTGGAGTCTGTGCCGGCCATAGCACTAGACTTCACGGGAATTTTCACCAATGCTAATAGTCTGCAGCTGTGTTTTATATGACCATGCTTGTTTGTATAATCTTACCACAATTATAGACATGGAATACTTCAAAGCAATTTCTATTTTATGTACTTTAAAGTTGAACCAGGAATTTAATTTTATAAATTGTCCATGCAAAACATTAGTTAAAAACCACTCACTATTTCGTGAGTGGGGTTAGCAAACTTTTTCTGTAAAGGCCAGGTAGTACATATTTTAGACTTTGCAGGCCATATGGTCTCTGTGGCAACTAAACTCTGCTGTTGTAGGGAGAAAGCAACCATAGACCATAAATGAATAAGAGTAAGTGTGTCTAATAAATCTTTACTTGAACACTGAAATTAGAATTTCATGATTTTCATGTTTCATGAAATATTCTTTTCTTTCTTAACTTTAAAAATGTGAAAACCTTTCTTTGCTTGCAGGCCTTACAGTAGCAAGCATTGGGCTCGGTTGAGCTTGTTTTGGCCAGAGCCCAACATAGTCTGCCTGCTTTTGCTATAAAGTGACAGTGGCTCAGATAATCCAGCCCAGTAAATGATTAAACATTCGTTTCATACTTGGCATTAGAATGTTTTGATGTCACTGTTGGCTTATATATCACTGTTTCCCAAACTGAGGACTGCAGTAGGTTTGCCAGATAAAATACTACACTTATATATTTTTTTTTGTTTGTTTGTTTTTTAGTGTAAGTATTTAATAAAATTATTCCTTGTTTATCTGAAATTCAAATTTAACTGGATGTCCTGAATTTTTATTTGCTAAATCTAGCAACCCTATTCTATGGGACACTAGAAATCTGTAGATATGTTCTTAAGGGTTTTTACTTTTCAATTGTGGGAATTTTCTATTGTTTTTTCACTTTGATTAATTTTTTTTTTTATCTGATAAAAAGTTTCTCCTTTGTAGTGACAACTCATAATTGAAAGACTTTAATTAAACAAAACATTTTTCTTTACTCAGTGTTTCTCAGACTGATAGCCAATGGACATTCCTTTGGGTCTGAGACAACATTTTTTCTTTAAAAGGAGATCTGTTTGTTACTCAAATTTGAGAAATGTCCTATATGTGATGACTTGGATGTTAAGGCAGTACAACTCCCCGAATTAAAAGTATGCTGTAAAGCATCTGTCCCTCCCCTTACAGACTTTGCACTCCCATTGTGAGTGTTCTTAAACTAGTGAGTGTTCTTTAACTGATTTATAAAAGCAACCTAGGGTATGTAGTACAAGGGCATTATTTGAACAAATATATTCAACCAATATGTTTTAGCATCTACTATGTTTCACGCACTGTGCTAAGTGCTGGAAATACAGCGGTGAACAAGTACAGAGTTCCTGTTCACATGGAGCTTACCTTTAATTGAGGATTAGGTATTTGATTATTTATTTAAATATGTAATAGGACAGATAATGTTAAGATGAAAGACAAAGAATCCAGAGTAAAGGGGACAGAGAGTGAATGGCAGGTGCTATTTTTGTTTTGTAGTCAGAGGCCACCTCTCTGAGAAGGTACCTTTTGGTCAAAGACCTGAATGAAGTGAAGGAGTTAAGCCATGTGGGTTTCGGGGGAGAGAGCATTCCAGGACAGCTTATCAGTTCACCTTCTCTACAGAGAAGTTACTTTGACATTCAGGGTATCTTATTTTCTCCTGCTGTGGTGTGCTGAACATGATAGCAAGTACTTAAACAGTTTATAGGCCAAGTAATCCAGAACTGATTATGGTGGTATTTTTCTCCAACAGTATAAATAAATAAACTCTGTATTTATTAAAGAAAAACTTTCATGTGAGTACTACGAAGTTTAAATCGTTTGCTGAAATCCTAGTTTCCTATGCCAGTCAGAGATTCAAGGGCGGTTAGTCCTGCCTTTCTGTTAACTTCTTTATCCTTTTATCATTAACAGTGTTTTTTAAAACAATGAAATAAATTGTTTGCTCTTTCAAGAAAACAATTTTGGAATATTTCTGCTTCCTGAGTTGTTTTGACATTGGTTATTAGACTTTGTAGGATTTGGATGATGGATTCATTCTACTTGTTTTTGCCTCAAAAACCAGGGAAAACTTGGGAAGATTAAAATAACTTTTCATCTTTTTGTGGAATTCTTTTTTGAACAATCTAGTATATAGCTATACCTCAGGTTGCTTCCATCTAATTTTTGGTTTATAGAATAGTCATTTACATAGCAAACTTATTTGGATTATTGCTGAAGTTATTATAAAATCATAACGTCCTCAGTTACTCTGATTTCAGGAAAAATCTTCTTCCTTTTTAGTCTGTAACTATTTTCTTTCTTTACTTTTAGGAAGGTTTTTTGCTGGGAGAGGTTAAACAAGAAGAAACCTTTAGCATCAGTGACTCACAAATCAGCAACACAGAATTTCTGCAAGTAATTGGTAAGTAAATTATCACTGACCTCAGAAATAATATTTTTGCATATATACTTCTTGTTTTGTTCTTTGGCTCCTAACTCATTTTAATCTGAAGAATTAAAAAGGACCTAGAAAAAAACTAAAATCACAATGTAAATTATTTGCACTAATAAATAATATAAAATGTTTTTATCTTTTCTAGTCATTTCTAAACACTGTCCTATAGTACATAGATGGACATTTAGGTAATCTGTAAAGCTTTCCCTTAGCCATTAGCTAAGTTAGGCTGAATTTTATCGAATCTCTCTGTAACTACTTGGTCATCTCCTCAAAACCCTCAAGTTTGCAAATTAAGCCATCCCCATTGTTAGCATCACTCCTACTATAATAAAGAGATGTGCTGTGCTGGCCTTTCCTGAAGGAATCTGGCAAGTATGTTCCTACTTGTTTACAAGCAATTGGAACCAAACATACACAACCTTCTGAGGCATAAACAAAACAGTCAAATTGGGGGAGATTTCTGGGGAAGATGAGGGAGGGTTTATAGATACACCCACTGTCCTTCCATCAGTTTCCTTTTGGATAAGTAGGGAAATAGGGACCATAGTCTTTTCAGCTGCACCTCAGGCATATCAGTAAACAACATATCCCAATAACCAGAGGCCAAGGCAAGAGAGATTTCATTCATTTATTCAGCAAACATTTATTGAAGAACTTCCATGTGTGATACATGTGCTAGGCAATGAGAAGAATATCCAGATACTCATCTAGGAAATAGTAACATCTGTGCCTTCCAGAAGTGTGGGAATAAAAACAGGTATAAAGAAATACTAGTCAGTACAAGATGAGTCCTGAAAGAAAGGAACAAAGAAAATCCCATAAGTGTCCAGAGTTGAGAGAAAAACTGATAGCGGGCAAAATCATGAAGGAGGTGAATTTCGGGGCAGTGGGCGGTACATTCGGGGGAGCACAGAGGAAGAAGTGCATAAAACATACAGGGAGTCTGGTCTGTTTCTATGTGACCAGAATATAGAATGTGTGAAGTTGAGTGGTTTGAAATAAAGCTGGGAGGTTAGGTTTTGTTAGGGCCCAATCATCAATTTCAAGCCTGCCCCGATAGCCTGCTAGTACATGGATGGGTGCCGTCAAGGACGAGGGGGAGGCTTGAGGTGGGATTAGTGCTGAAGAGTAACAGAAGACTGAACTGTCTCCTAGAGGATCAAAACTATAAACCCCAATCACCACAATATTGACTTATTAAATAAAGACTTTATTTATGTACAGGGTATGGCTATTCTTTTGTTGAGTTTTTTTCTTAACTCTTTAAAATCCTAAAATAGAGAATTTTGTTTCATAGAACCTCTGTGCAGTTATTTATTCTCTGTGCTGAGTCTTCAAAATTAATTTGATAAATGAAGGCTAAAATGCCAGATGCAATTAACTGACAGCAGAGCACGAAAAGAAAGTTCTTATCTGGCATGTTCACAGATATAGCATTTCTGATAAATATTCTGGTGATTATTTGTTTTGTTTTTATTATATTTTTATTAGAGAAGTTGTGAACTTACAAAACAATCACGTACATGTATGGAATTCCCATACAACACCCCTCCACCAACGTACTACATTGTTATGGAACATTTGTTACAGCTTATGAGATCATAACATCAGGCATTACCACTAACTATGGTCTATAGCGTACAATTTGTATATTTTTCCATACCCCCTGTTATTAACATAATACATCTTTGGCATTGATGCAAGAATATTACAGTATTGCCGTTAACTGTAATCCATAGGTTACATTAATTGTATTTTCCCATGCTTCTCCACATTCTTAACACGTTGCAATAGTGATGTACAGTTGTTTTAGTTCATAGAAGGACATTCTTGTATTTGTACTATAAACCACAATTCTCATCCACTTCTGGGTTTACTATGTTATTCAGTACCTAGATTATTCTCTAGCTTTCTTTGGTTATTTGTTTTTAAAGAAATAGAATGGTAAAAGAAAAGTTGTTCAGATTCTACATAGTATAGTGTACTATTATATGATTTATAATCTTATATGATTATGAAGAAGTACAAATTAATAGAGCTTCCCAGCTGCTACAGTACCCCACAACCATCTTTTGCTGTTTATTAGGTACATTCAGTTCATTGATTGGTATGATTATGGATCTCATATATAAAGTGTTTCCTAGTATTCCTAGTATTACTATATTAAATGTATTATTATTGCTGTACTATTTTTCTTTTAAAAATAAATCCAGGGAAGCGGCTGTGGCTCGATCAGTGGGGCTCCCGTTTGCCATGTGGGGGGCCCCGGGTTCGGTTCCCGGGGCCTCCTGGTGGGGGCGGGCCCGCCCACACGGCGTGGTTGGCTGGCCCGGCGAGCACAAGCGGCGGGGGGGGATAAATGAATAAATAAATTAAAATAATAATAATAATAATTAAATAAATAAATCCATATTTGAAAATATAAACCAGAGACTGGAAAACCGGAGCATTAGATTAAGTGGTATGGGTAGTATGAAGAAATATTCTGAAATATTTTGACATCCAGGATAAGATGCTTTAAATAAAATAAATTGATCAAATTTATTTTTTGTTGAAAATGTCTGAATTCAATCACAGACAACGTTGCCTTACCCTATATAATAAGGACATTATTAAAATGTCACATTTTGAATGCTAAGTGTCTGCATCTTGTTTTGAATGCATATTAGTTTAAAAAGCTGTGCTATCTCACTTTTAGCAGAGCTGTCTACTCTTAGTTCAGTTCTAGGAGGGGTAGGGAGGAAGCAGCAACAGAAACACATCTTGAGTAAAAGAGGTGATGCAGTAACAATTATTGGAAAGACTGAAGGAAGAAAGAGAAGCGGAAGAACTGTTCACTTCACCCACTAGGAAGACAAGCAAGCACGATACCTCATGGTAGAGATTTTTAGAGAAAGGTGTGCAGGTAGGCGATGTGTACATAAAGAGGAGTTGACTGTGTGAATGAGCTATGAAGGCATGGGAAACTCTGGAAACCCCACATGTGGCAGGCAAAGCGGCCCTGCCCCTGCCTCCTTCCAGAGATTGGCCTCTCGGTTATGTATCCATCAACTTCATCAAGCTCTGCAGCTTTGTCATGTTTGCATCCATCACTCTTTTTTCCATGGAATGCTCAGGTATTACAAAATATTGTTAGAGAAAGCTTTAATTTCCTTTGGGAAATGCTACCTGATATCTAGAGCATCTTCAGTGTGCTTCTAATCCAGGTTGTAAATCATGAAAGACTGCTGGGGCAGATGGAGGCCAGGAGTGTGTATTCACAGTTCAGAATTTACTCCAGGGATTTTCTTAAACAAAATACTCTTTCTGTTAAAGCAGAAGATGAGCTTTTCTGTTCCTTGTCCCTGGTCTCTAAGTAATATTTTTGCTACAAATGTTCCATGTCCTAATTACTTTACACTATCTCTGAAATTGACTGTAAAGTTTGATTGGTTATTTCATTTTTGGTGATAAACGAAGGAAATATTTCTAGAGGAGGTATTCTTATTTGCATCATTATATCAACAGCAATTGGGAAGCGGCTGTGGCTCAATCAGTGGGGCTCCCGTTTACCATATGGGAGGCCCCGGGTTCGGTTCCTGGGGCCTCCTGGTGAAGGCAGGCCCGCCCGCGCAGCGTGGTTGGCTGACCCAGCAAGCACAAGCAGCAAGGGGGGGATAAATGAATAAATAAATAAAATCTTTAAAAAAAAAAAAACAAAAACAAAAACAGCAATAGCTAGGCAAAAGAAACTTCTTTCCTGTGAAAGCATTGCCTTTGTGCATGTGTTTTGACAACATTAACACAAGTACGGAAACTAATGGTGTCCTTCTGTCCTGATGTCCTTCAGGGCTGTTGTTTCATTTTAATTGAGTTAAAATTGCCGCCTGGAGCTCTGGGGCTGGGGCTTTTTAAACAGCAGGTGATGAGTCACTCTCCAAGAGAAGGTGATAAATAGAATCAATGGTCAATTATTCTCATGATCTTATAAAGCAATCCAGACCCGAAGTCCCCTGGTGAGCCTGAAGAAATTGTTCGCTCTGGTTAATCACAGCCATCTTTTTAAAAGCCCTTAGGATCTGCCTTGTAAATGACTGTTTCCCTTGGTAGTGGCCATCTTTGAAAGGGTTAATGTATTTCCAGTTTTCCCCCCATTCCTCTTCAGAACACCTGGTTCAATTGTCATGCATTGTTAGTTGGTTATTGATGGTAGGGCCGTTGAAGTTGTCCTCTCCCCAAGCTGTACTCACAGCTTTCATCCAACTTGACTAAATGCTTCCAGTTAGTGGTTAGTTTTTTTATTATGCTTTGTTTAAATAGGCAAGATTGAATAAGGACACACAATAATTGCATGTTCCTTAATAAAAACTTTCAGATATATGCTAATCATATTTGGGCAAATGGAAATTGAACTTTCTTTCTCCAATTTATTTTATTCTGAGAATGTGTCCCTAATTTAAATATTAAGAAGACATTGTAGCATTGTCTTCATTAGTATACACACAGTGCCTGTTTAGGAGAGGAAAATTCTTCTTATTGTCTGAAATTTTGGTACAAAAGAATTCTGTGCTATTTTATAGTTGCCCATGGCTTTTTAATATGATTAATTGAGATGTATTTCCTTTTTCTAATTACAGAAATCCATAACCATCAGCCTTGTTCAAAACTGTTTAGGTAAGCCACATCCTCTTTGTAGCTCTTAGTCCTTCTTAAAAGATTGGTTGGCTAAAAACAGGTGACTTTAGGCCTATAACTGCTTATGGTTCCTGAAGTCATGAGTATAACTGAGGGCATCCACATTCACTTGTTTACTGAGGGCCAGCTATGTGCATGGCACTGTGTTAGTTTAGAAAAATGGGGGTTGGGGCAGCATAAAACTTGACCTCAGTGAGTAGAATGGAAGAGTTCTGTGGCCGAGCTGGAAGACTTCTCCAACCTCCCTATCAAGGGCTCTCCAACGAGAGAGATGGAAGCTAATCAGGATCACATATAGGTAAAATAAGTTAATATGTGTTTTTTTCCTCCTTTTTAAGCAATTTTATTGAGACACATTCATATACCATACAATCCATCCAGAGTATACATTCAATGGGTTTTGGTATAATCAAACAAGAAAAAATGTGCATTCATCACCACAATCAATATTAGAGCATTTTCATTACTCCGGAAAGAAAGCCCCATACCACCCCTTAGCAGTGGCAGTGGGCGTTTTTAAAAAGAATAAAAATTGTTCAATTTTAAAACTTAAGGAAATTTTATTTATTTGTGTTTATTTTAAAGTTAATATATACCAGCTCCATTTAATGACCAACTAAGGGACAGAAAGAAAAAGAAATGGGATGAGAAACATTCAGAAGGGAAAAAGCAAATGACAGACATCTGGTGGGAAAAGGGTGGGGAGAAAAAGGCCAGTATCTCCCACTCACTTCTCCCCAAACCACCACCCAGCCTCTGCCCTCTTTCTCAGCCCCACACCCTTCCATCTGATGGCTGGTATGATGACTTAAACTCTGTTTCTTAAAATTCCCTGAGGCCCAAGTTCTGCCATCTTCCCAGAAGCCAGACCAATACTTTTCTTCCACGACTCCCCACACTAGTACAGTTAGGCATCTTGATCTGCACCTCCTTCCTTACGATCTGCTAACTCATTCTTCCTGGCTGTTTCTGCTCTGTGTTCTGCAGCTTTCAGCCTGATTGCTCTCCCACTCTCAGCTGGCCCAAACACTCCCCCACCCTACCCCCATCCCCAAGAACCCTTGGTGACTTGTATCACCTTCACTCAAAAAAAACACAGTCACACCTACTCATTGATTATTTCCAGGGATTGTTGTGCAAGATGGCTACCTGTAAATGAAGCTGTAAGGTAGCTAATAACCTCATCTCCTTTAGATTGAGACATACCTGAGAGAGGAACAAGGTAGGGCAACCAGCAACCAGCAGTTCATTTGAGAAGAATCTCAGAGCAAGTGAAAGGATTGAGGCTCTGGGCCACATATTGCCTCAGCTTGGTGGCAGTGTCCGATTTGGTCCTGGCTGTCTGAAGGTTCACTGGGCATGCCCAGGCTTTGCCCTTCTGCTGAGGAATTTCTTAAAACACTATCAGCAATGTAGTACCAAAACAAGGATTTAATTAAGTTTATATCATAATTCTTAGAGCTGAAAGAAACCTTAGAAATCATCTGTTTGCTCCAAACTCCTTAAAATGCAATAATGGAAATGAAGGCCGGGGAGGTTAAGTGATTTGCCCAAGATCATGCAATGAGAAGCAGAACTGGGCCTGAAGCTGATAACTCTTGATTTCCAATTCAGTGCTCTTTCTACTATACTTGGCACGCACTCCTGCTTCATGAGGCGTGGGCTTATGGTGGGAGGGAGGAAGGGAGTGGGAATGGCCTTCCTGAATCCATGGCCAGTGGTGGAGATGACTCACATTTCATCTCGCCTGGCCTGCTCACGTCAGGGTTCTAGTCAGGTTGGTCTGGGTTAGAGGTGAGCACATTAGGTTTGAAGCTAGCCAGGCCTGGATTCAAATCCCTGCTTTTCTGTCTACAAGTTCTATGATTTGGGGCAAGTCCCTTAACCTCAGTAACTTTATCTACAAAAATAGGAATAAAACGTGTTGAATTGTTGGCCTTACCTAATACGTTACCTCCCAGTGCTGATGCAAGAATGAAATGAAATAATATGAAAAAGCATGCAGCTGAGTAGCTTGCACATATTAAGCATTCAATAAATGTTCATTTTCCTTCTTTTCTCAGAAAATGAGCTGCTGCATTATTTTATTTCATAAGTAATTGATACTTAGAAACAAAGAAAAGATGTCACTGTCATTTGAAACCACACATTTTGTTATTACTTCCTATCAGCACCTCCCACATGTGGAAGTAATATCCTTTGAATATAGCATTCTCTTGAGTATTCTTTAATGCAAAAGCTATCTCATATTAGTAAAGTATTTAGAGTGATTTCTCTTTATATAAATATTGACAGGCAATTAATTACCTCTTTATTAACAACTTTTAGATTTAGATACCCCTTGGACACTTGTAGTTAAGCACATCCATGTCACCATGCTATGCGATTTTAATTTGATCGAAAATATTTTTTCTCTTAAAAAAAAGTTTTTATGACTACGCAAGCAAAGTTAATGAAGAGAGTTTGGACAGGATTCTTAAAGATCGGAGAAAGGTAAGTTCTATTTGTTGCTTGGTCTGGTTCAGAAAATGTTCTTTATCTTATCACCCAAATTTAAAACCAGAAAAGAATGTAAAATGGAACAGTGGGATTTGATGTTAATTGTGAATTCCGTTAAATAGATTTTAATGGTAAATTGCAGGTGTGAGACAATGTTTTTAATATATAATTAGGAAAAAATGTAGATATTAATAATATGACTCCAGTCATGTAAAGACCAGAAGAAGAAAAAAATGAACTATAATCCAGAAAGTTAAGAGTAGTTGATTCTGGATGGTTCTTTTTTTCTATTTGGTATAATTTTTAAAAATAATAATATATTTAATGCACATGCATTAATTTTATAATTGGGAAGAATATTTCTAAAAAATATTAATTGCAGTCAAGCAGCTTTGGGCATGTTACTCCTAGAAGCTCAACTGAAATTGAACACAAGCTATATTTCCAAAAGTTCGTGTGTTTATTAGTTCTGTCAACATATGCTTTCTGATTATATATGATAAGCAAGTCTGAATAAAATGAAAAATGAACCAAAGTTTTATTGCTGCAGTATTGTGTGGTAGTATAATTTATAATTTACTTTATGTGTCATATATGGGATTTACTTTTTACTGTGGGATATTAATTTCATAAAAATATATTAGTTGTTAAACCACTTAAGGAAAAAGGTATGAATAAAAGTTTTCAACTTACCAAAAAAAATACATATGTTTAAAAGCACTTATTACTCTAAAAAGGCTTAGAAGATTACTTTTGGATAAAAATTAAAATGATGACAGTGTGGGATTTCATCCCCAAGATTTCGAAAAAGGTAAGTTAAAGGAGTCAGAGTGCAGTCAGATTAGATCAGCAGCCTTTCTCTATACAGTGCCTTCCCAATATACTGACAGGTGTATTCTATGTCAAGGAAGAAAGAAAAGGATAAAAGGAAGACTGGGTAGAATTGAGGGATAGGTTGGAAGAAAGGATAAATGGTTTTGCTCAAGAACTGTTCAGCATGGCAGAGTGTGACCAAACTGCCTGTCCAACTGGGAGAGGGTGTGAGAGCTATGAGCAGCCAGAGGGTCACATGGCCCAACTCTCATTTCCCGAGATTTACCCAAGAGCCTACATTCTGGAATCTCTTAGTCCATCCTTCATCTCCCCCTCCCCCCAGCTTGACATCCTCATTCCATTTAATTTCATATTTTAATAAACCTGAATGTTCATTATGCTTTCTAAAACTAAAATATGTTTCATAAAATTCTTATTGGCACCTAGGTGTCGAGAGCATTCACTGCATATTAAAACTACCTGGAAATATTTTTTAGAAATAGAGTAAAAATTAAAAAGTGAGAAAAACTAATGAATATGAACAGGAAATTCATGAAAGAAAAAAGCAATCTACAGATGGCTAAGAAATAAATAAAAAGATATTCAACCTCAGTCAGGAAATGTAAATTGAAAAGAACTGCTATTTTTTGCCTATCAGATGGGCAAGAGAATAAATGGATTGGTGATATATCCGGTGTTGGCAGGACTGGGAAGTGGGGAAGCAGTAGATGGTGGGAATGTAAATTGATACAGACCTTTGGGAGGACAATTTTACAATAACAGAATTTTAAATATGGAGTTTCACCTTTAGTAATCTATTCCAAGTAAATAATTGCACCTGGGCACAAAGGTACAAGAAGCTGGCATGATAAAATACTTCAACTCTGTGCCAGGCCATGTTCTAAGTGCTTTCCACATACTGACACGCTGAATCCTCTCAACAGCCCTATGAGGCAAATTACTGTGTTATTATTCCCATGTTACAATTGAGGCAATTGGATTAAGTAACTTGCTCAAGGTGCCCAGCAAGTAATGCTGGAGCCAGGGTGCAGACCCACATTCCAGCTCCAGCCTACATTGCTTCTTAGTACAGTATACACAGATGTTGACTGCATTGTTCTCTAATAGTGAAACATTTGAAAACATTCTAAATGTCCACCAACGGGGAAGGAATGATTAAATAAATTATGATGGTATGTCCATGCTATGGATATGAAGCAACCATTAAAAAGAATTGAAGGAGGTTTTCATGTAGTGACATGGAAAGGTCTGTAAATTGTTAAATGAAAGGAAAAAAAAGGTATTATTGATTGGGCCCATTTCATGTAAAAACAAAAATCCAAGTGGGTGTTTAAATGCACAGAAAAAGATCTAGAAGGAAGCCAAGCAACTTAAAAGTGGTTACTGTAGGAAAGAGAGTTAGAAAAAAGGGGGTGCTGCTGGGAAAGGGGACTTTATTTGCTATGCTTCCATATATTTTTTTATGGCCATTTATTTTAAAATTGAAAATAAATTGAAAAAACCAAAGAACTCTTAACACATTTCCAAATTTATTTTGGGGATTTTAAACTGGATTTGCTGTTTTGAGACACAGTGAACCAATGAGAGTTTGTTATCTGAAGATGACTGCTTTTCCTGGAGCTAAGATTCTCAGAAAAATGGAAAGTTGGTTTGCAATTTTGATTTTATAGGATTTCATGTGAAAACAAATGTTTATATTTTCCTTTGCAATTTAAGATATGAATTTGTTCCTTCAATTTGCTTGGAAATTATCTTTCATTTTCCATGGTATCCATTGAGGGCAGGAATTATATCTTATATTTCATTGTAGTTCCTGTGGTACCTTGTACATAATATGAACTCTCTAGAGATGTTTTTCAGAAATCCAAATTTCTAGCACAAAAGCAAAGATAATATATAATATTTAGACAAATGAAAATTTTCGTAGTTAATTCTAGCTTGGATTTTTTTTCCCCCAGGAAAGGTGCAAAATTATATCTTTACCCTAAAAAGGATACTACCTACAAGGGCACATTTAAAATGTTAGGCTAAGATAGAGGGGAATGTTTGTGATATGACCCCCTCAGTAGGTACTGCATAGCATGTACTGAATTACTGGTCTTGCAGAATCCATACTGTGCACTCAGAGCTTGCAGAAGCCTTTTATTCTAAGGCCAAACAAAGCAAGTGAGAAAGAGGGTTTCAGCTTTCTGTCTATGAACCTTTGGGGGAGGTAAAATTTTAGGGAAAGATACTGAAAATTTTTCATCATGGCCTAAACGTAGCTATTAAAAATAAGCTTTTCAACATCAGTGACTAGTTTCTCAGTACCCGTTACAACTAGCTTGTTAGCTCTAAAAGGTAGGATCGTCGATGTCACCAATGTAAATTAATTTGGCATCTCATCTTTCATGGAACAGAATGATGGGAGAATCTTTTTGGCAAATATCAAATCAATAGTTGATAATTATTATTTGATACCCAAAATCAATGTATAAGCAGAAAATACAAATGGAATAAAACAATTTGAATCAGCTTAAGTGAGAAGCACTATGGCTCATCCAATAGCCATTTGCAAGATTCTGTTAATCAATGAGTATTTCATGAAAACAGCCAACATGCAGAGGAAGTATAAGACACACCCTGTGCCCCAGTCCAACAGACGGAACAACTACAGTGTTGAATGTGGAATGTTGACTGTCCGGATGAAATGTGCTATGTCCACTTACATCAGTAACTTTAGCCAGCTGATAGTTTGTTTTTGTTTTTGTTTCCTTATCCACCTTTTTTTTCCTTCAAAGGAAAATTTTAACTTTTTTATGAACTCCATCGTGTGACTAATGTGGAGTTTGAAAGATAATGTTGCAGAGTGGAAGAATCAGGCAGACGAGGTCCAGATCTTGGCTGTCACTCATTAGCTGTGTGATTTTGGACAAAACGTCTCTTTTATAAATAAATGTTTGGGTTTCCTTTTTATTTAAAAGATATCAGAATTAATTGCTAATTGGAAGTTATGCTTCATGCTCAGTACACCTTGCGAACAGGAGCTATTTCTTATATTTCTTTGTTCCCTGTAGTTCCTTGCATCTGAAATGAACTCAGTAGAGAAAACATTACTCACTTCCTAGGGTTATTGTAAAAATATTTATAATTTTAGTTGGGGCCTGGTATGGGGGTTCAGCAAAGGTTAGTTTACTTCCTATATGAAAGTGCCAGAATATAATCTAAATTGACTGTTAGTTTTAATATGGCACTAACAGTTTTAAACTAACTTTCCTTTTTTGTTGTGTATTTTCTTTTTTATCAGAGCAGTTGTAGGTTTACAGAAAAATCATTGAGACAGTATAGAGTTCCCTCAGACACTCCCATAGTTTTCCCTATTATTAATATTTTTGCATTAGTGTGATACCTTTGTCATAATTGATGAAACAATATTATTATATTATTAATTATAGTTCATAGTTTGTTCCCTGTATTGTGCAGTTCTATGGGGTTTTTAATATTTTTATTCTGGTAATGTACATACAATCTAAACTTTCCCCTTGTAGCATTGTAACTTTCACAATGTTATGCTACCTTCACCACCATCCATTATCAAAACATTATCACCCCAAACAGAAACTCTGTAACCAGTTAAGTGTTAACTGTCCACCACCATCCCCACCCCTGGTAATCTGTATTCTAATTTCTTACCCTATGAATTTGCATTTTCTAATTATTTCATATAAATGAGATCATACAGCATCTGTCCTTTTGTGTCTGGCTTATTTCACTCAACATAATGTCTTCAAGGTTCATCTATGTTGTAGCATGTATCAGAATTTCATTCCTTTTTATGGTCAAATAATATTCCATTGTATGTATATACCATATATGTTTATCCATTCTTCATTGATGGACACTCTGGTTGCTTCCTTCTTTGGCAATTGTGAATAATGCTGCTATGAACATCGGTTTGCAAATATCTGTTCTAGTCTCTCCTTTCAATTCTTTTTGGTATATATTTAGAAGTGGGATTGCTGGGTCATAGGGTAATTCTATACTTAACTTTCTGAGGCACCGTTAAATGGTTTCCACAGTAGCTGCATCATTTTACATTCATACCAACAATGTACAAGAGTTCCTATTTCTCAGCAGCCTCGTCAACACTTTTATTGTCTGCTTTTTAAGTAGTAGCCCTTCTAGTAGATGTGAAATGGTATCGCATTGTGATTTTGACTTACATTTCCCTAATAGCTAATGAAGTTGAGCATCTTGTCATGTGCCTGTTGGTCATTTGTATATCTTATTTGGAGAAATATCTATTCAAGTCCTTTTACTTTTTTTTTTGAGGTACCAGGGGCTGGGGATTGAACCCAAGACCTCATATGTGGGAAGCCAGCACTCAGTCACAGAGCCACATTGGCTTCCCTGATTGGATTTTTTCATTTGTTTTGCTTGTTGTTTGTGTTTTTTGTTTTTTCAGGAGGCACTGCAAACTGAACCTGGGACTTTCCCGTGTGGGAGATGGGTGCCCAACTGCTTGAGCCACATCTGCTCCTGCCCTGCCCATTTTTAAAATATAGTTGTTTGTGTTGTTGAATTTAAGAGTTCTTTATATATTCTGTATTAAACCCTTATCAGATATATGGTATCCAGATATCCTTTTCTGTAGAATGTCTTTTCACTGTCTTGATAATATCCTTTGATGCTCAAAGGTTTTAGTTTTGCTGAAGTCCCATTTATCTGTTTTTTCTTTTGTTGCTCATGTTTTCCTTGTAGTCTAAGAAACCATTGCCTAATACAAGACCCTGAAAATGTTCCCTGTGTTTTCTTCTAGGATATTTATAGTTTTAGTTCTTATATTTAGGTCTTTGATCTTTTTTGACTTAATTTTTGTATATGATGTAAGATATAGGAGTCCAGTTTCATTCTTTTGCATGTGGATATCCAGTTTTCCTGGACTCTTCTTTCCCCATTGAGTGGGCTTGGCACCCTTGTCAAAAATCCATTGGTTGTATTTTTGTCATTGTCCTTTAAGTTTGAAAATATTTTGAAATAAGGTTTTTTAGAAAAGCAATTGGCCATAGATATGAGGGTTTATTTTTGGACTCGCTATTTGATTTCATTGGTCTATATGTCTGTCCTTGTGCCAGTACCACTGTAGCTTTGTAGTAAGTCTTAAAATTGGTAAGTATGAATTCTCCAACTTTGCTTCTCTTTTTCAAGATGGTTTTGCTACATGGGGGCCCTTACCTTTCCATATGAATTTAATGATTGGCTTTTCCATTTCTACAAAGAAAGCGACTGGAATTTTAATTGGAAATATATTCAATCGGTAAATCACTTTTTTAGAATTGATGTCTTAACAATATTTAATCTTCCAATCCAGGAACACAAAATGCCCTTCCATTGATTTAGGTCTTTTAATTTCTTTCAGCAATTAAAAATTGTACAAGTCCCTTACATCATTGGTTAAATTTATTCCTAGGTATTTGATTCTTTTAGCTATTGCAAATGGAATTTAAAAAAATTTTTTTCTTTTCAGATTGATTTGCTAGTGTATATAAACACCTTGTGCCCTACCCCTTTTGGTGATTTCATTTATTAGCTCTAGTGGCTTTGTTTTGGGTTTTTCAGGATTTTCTCTATGTAGGATCATGTCAAATGCAAATAGAGAAATTTTTACTTCTTCCTATCCAATTTAGATTCCTTTTTTTTTTGTTTAAAGATACTTAGACTATGCAAATGTCACATAAAAAAATATAGGGGATTCCCACATGCCCCGCTCCCCACACCTCCCATACTTTCCTACATTAACAACATCCTTCATTAGTGAGGTACATTCATTGCAATTGATGAACACATTTTGGAGCATTGCCACAAAACATGGATTAAAGTTTACATTATAGTTTATTCTCTCTCCCACACAATTCTGTAAGTTATATCTGTCGTTGCAATGTCATTCAGGATGATTCCCAAGTCCTAAAAATGCTCCTGTATTACACTTGTTTCTCCCTCTCCCTGCTCTCAGAACCTCCAATGGCCATGGATGCCTTTTATTTCTTTTTCTTGCCTAATTGATCTGGCTAGAATTTCTAATGCAGTGTTGAATAACAGTGGTGACAGTGGGCATCCTTGTCTTATTCCTGATCTTAGAGAGAAAGCTTTAGCCTTTTACCCATGAGTATGATATTAGCTGTGAGTTTTTCATATATGCCCTTATCATGTTGAAGAAGTTTCTTTCTACTCTTAATTTTCTGAGTGCTTTTTTTTTTTTTTAATCAAGAAAGAATCCTAGATTTTGTAAAATGCCCTTTTCTGTGTCAATTGAGATGATCGTGTGGCTTATTTCCTTCATTCTATTAATATGGTGTATTACATTAATTGATTTTCTTATGTTGAACCACCCTTGCATTCCTGGGATAAATCCCACTTGATTGTGGTGTGTAATTACTTCAATATGCTATTAGATTCGTTTTCCTAGTATTTTGTTGAGGATCTACCTTTACTTGTTTTGTTTTGTTTTTTAGCAGTTTTATTGAGATATAGTCACACACCATACAATCCATCCGAAGTGTACAATCAGTGGCCCCTAGCATAATCACAATGTTGTGCTTTCTTAAAATAGGATTTTTACTTGGAAAGTTTGTTCTAGAGAAAGAAGCTATAATATGAAAATTGTTCTTCTCACAAAGAATTAAATTAATAAGCTGTCTCTACAACCAAAATTTTCAAACTTCATTTATATACAAGAGAAATGCAGATTCCTGGCTCTACCCTTAGGGCTTCTGATTCTGCAGGTTTGGGCAAGGCCTAGGAATCTGCATTTTATCAAGCTTCCAGATTTCTCTTATGTAGAGAGTCAGCAAATCACATTATGAGAAATACTCTTACAGAGAGCATTATCAATTTAATTTACTTAGGTTTGTTATGCTATAGTTAGAATAGACAAAGATAAACTTTTTTTAAAGCTATTTTTGAGGTATAAGTGACATACAATAAACTGCATGTACAAGCATATCTCCTTCTATTGCACTTCACAGATATTGCTTTTTTCTTTTCTTTTTTTTTTTTTTTTTAACAAATCGAAGGTTTGTAGCAATTGTGCATCAAGCAAGTCTGTCAGCAACATTTTTCCAACAGCATGTGCTCACTTCATGTGTCTGTGTTACCTTTTGGTAATTCTCGCAATATTTCAAACTCTTTCATTATCATTGTATCTCTGAGGGTGATCTGTGATCTTTTGGGCTCTTGTTTTGTTTCGTTCTGTTTTTCTTTCACTTTTTTATTTTTGTCTTTTGCTGTTGTATTTTGTTGATCTGTGATCCTTGATGTTACTATTGTAATCGTTTGGGATGCTGTGAACCACACCCATTTATGAAGGCAAACTTGGTCAATAAATGTTGTGAATGTTCTGTCTGCTCCACCAACTGGCCCTTTCCCGTGTCTCTCCCTTTCCTTGGCCTTCCTATTCTTTGAGACACAGCAACATTGAAATTAGGCCAGTTAATAACCCTAAATTGGCCTCTAAGTGTTCAAGTGAAAGGAAAAGTCACATACCTCCACTTTAAATCAAAAGTTAGAAATTATTAAGCTTGGTGAGGAAGGCATGTTGAAGGCCGAGACAGGCTGAAAGCTAGGCTTCTTTTACCAAACAGCCAAGTTCTGAATGCAAAGGAAAAGTTTTTGAAGGAAATGAAAAATGCTACTTCAGTAAACACATGAATGATAAGAAAGCAAAACATCCTTATTGCTGATATGGAAAAACTTTTAGTGGTCTGGATAGAAGATCAACTCAGCCACAACATTCCCTTAAGTCAAAGCCTAATCCAGAGCAAGGCTGTACGTCTCTTCAATTCTGTGAAGGTTGAGAGAGGTAAGGAAACTGCAGAAGAAGAGTGTGAAGCTAGCAGAGGTTGATTCATGAGGTTTAAAGAAGGAAGCTGTCTCTATAACATAAAAGTACAAAGTGAAGCAGCAAGGGCTGATGTAGAAGCTGGAGTAAGTTATCCAGAAGATCTAGCTAAGATAATTGATGACAGTGGCTGCTATACTAAACAACAGATTTTCAGTGTAGACAAGATAGCCTTTTATTGGAAGAAGATGCCATCTAGGATTTTCATAGCTAGAGAGAAGTCAGTGCCTGCCTTAAAAGCTTCAAAGAACTGGTTGACTATCTTGTTAGGGGCCAGTGTTGTTGATGACATTAAGTTAAAACCAATGCTCATTTACCATTCTGAAAATTCTAGGGCCCTTAAGAATTAAGCTAAAACTGTTCTGCCTGTGTGGTCTATGAATGGAACAACAAAGCCAGGATGACAGCTTATTTAAGCCCACGATTGAGACCTACTGCTCAGAAAAAAAGATTCCTTGAAAAATATTACTACCCATTGACAATGCACCTGGTCACCCAAGAGCTCTGATGGAGATGTAAAAGGAATGTTGTTTTCATGCCTGCTAACAAAGCATCCATTCTGTGGCCCATGGATCAAGTAGTCATTTCAACTTTCAAGTCTTACTATTTACGAAAGGCATTTTGTAAAGCTATAGCTGCCTTAGATAGTGATCCTCTGATGGATCGGGGCAATGTAAATTGAAAACCTTCTCAGGAGTGGGTGTGGCTCCGTGGTTGAGCACCTGCTTCCCACGTAGAAGGTCCTAGGTTCAATCCCCCTCACCTACTCAGGAGAAAAAAAAACTTCTGGAAAAGATTCACCATTGTAGATGCCATTAAGAACATTCATGGTTCATGGGAGGAGGTGGAAATGTCAACATTCACAGGAGTTTGGAAGAAGTTGATTTCAATCCTCATTGAAAACTTTGAGGGGTTCAAGACTTTAGTGGAGGAAGTAACTGCAGCTGTGGTAGAAATAGCAAGTGAATTAGAAGTGGAGCCTGAAGATGTGACTGAATTGCCATAATCTCATAATAAAACTTTAATGGATGAGGAGTTGCTGCTACTGATGAACAAAGAAAGTGCTTTCTTCAGATGGAATCTACTGCTGTGAACATTGTTGAAATGGCAACAAAGTATTTAGAATATAATATAAATTTAGTTGATAAACCCCAGCAGGATTTGAGAAGATTGACTCCAATTTTGAAAGAAGTTATACTGTGGGTAAAATGCTATCAAATAGCATCACATGCTACAGAGAACTATTTCATGAAAGGAAGAGTCCATCAATGTAGCAAACGTCATTGTCTTATTTTAAGAAATTGCCACAGCTACCCCAGCCTTCAGCAACTACCACCCTGACCAGCTACCACCACCAAGGCAAGACCCTCCACCAGCAAAAAGATTACTACTCACTGAAGGCTCAGATGATGGTTAGCATTTTTCAGCAATAAAGTGTTTTTTAATTAAGGTATGCACATTGTTTTTTTAGGCATAATGCTGTCGCACACCTAGTAGATTACATATCTACATTATAATAAACATAACTTATATGTACTTGGAAACCAAAAAATTCATGTGACTCGCTTTATTGCGATATTTGCTTTATTGCAGTGGTCTGGAACCAAATGTGCATTATCTTCAAGGTATGCCTTATTCAGCGTGCACACTTTGATCATTTTTGGCACAGGTATACACCCATAAAACCATCGCCATCATAAGATAATGAATATATTCATCATCCACAAAAGTTTCCTCGTGCCCTCTTCTAGCCGTTTCCTCCCACCCCTCTGCACCTCTGTCCTTGTCAGCCACTGACAAATAGTGGTTTTTGTCACTGTAGATTAGTTTTCATTTTCTAGAATTTTATATAAATGGAATCCTATAGAATATCCTTTTTTCTTTCTTTCTTTTTATGGTCTGTCTTCTCTCACTCAGCATAATTTTTTCGGGATTCATCCATGTTTACTTATATTAGTAGTTTGTTTCTTTTTATTGCTGAGTAGGATATGCCACAATTTATTTATCCATTTACCTGTTGTTGAACAATGATGTTTTCAGTTTTTGGCTTTTGTAAATAAAGCCATTATGAACATTTGTGTACACATGTTTGTCTGGATACATTCAAAGCTAAACTGGTAAGATTTCATGTAACTTTTAATATGTTTATTCATTCCTTCTGTTTTTGTTGCAGAAAGTTATTGGGTGGTACAGATTTCGGCGAAACACGCAGCAGCAGATGTCATACAGAGAGCAGGTCATCCATAAGCAGCTCACCCGGATCCTCGGTGTGCCTGACCTTGTCTTCCTCCTATTCAGTTTCATCTCCACCGCCAACAATTCTACTCATGCTTTAGAATATGTTCTCTTCAGACCAAATCGAAGGTAAAGAAAGCTTTCCCACGAGCCTCACATAAACAGGAAAATGTTGGTACAAGTAATCAAGATTCATGATGCTGAAAATGAGCATTATTGTGCATTTTATAGCATCTTTAAAGGAAAACTTAGGCTTCTCTTTAGCTAGTTCTCTTTGTTGGTAGAGAGGGTATTTTCCTTGTCGGTCTTTTCCTTGTCACTTAGTTATGAAAATTAAAGTTGCTTTTGAACCAAGAAGCACTAGCAAAATGTGTTTATTATACACAAATTCACATAGCAATAACCAGCTAGAAATCATCATTTGTTTCTCCATAATCCATTATGTAGAAGTATAGTTTTATTGCTACAGAAGTCTGGTTGCAATTTTTTAATTTTTTATTTTTTTGATTGCAATTTTAAAGCATAGATTTTGAAGACAAAATTGTGATATTGATCCACCTATTGGCTAATGAGTGTTTTGCATTGTAAACAAAAACAAAAAGATCATGTAATTATACTGTCTATCTGTAAATAAACAGAATAGTTTACCTCTTGGAAACTCATTTGTAATAGAATAAATTAAATCAACACCAATGAAAATAAATATTGGCAAATAGCCATTTGCAAAATTTCATTAATTAATTTGTCATTTGGCATTTTTTGAACACTTACAACATGCTCAGCACCAGGTTGGTTGCTGTGGGAACACAAAGATGTATAAGACATGACCCTGTCCTCAAGGAGCTTCTACTTTAAGGGGAAGAAAAAAAATTGCTGAGAAAAGCATGCATTGTTGGGTTGTCTATAAAAGTAGGTGCTCCATGCGACCCTCTGTTGGTTCACCAGTGTCAGAGCTAAGACTGTTAGCTCTCATGGAGTAGAACAGTGCCCTTAACATGATCTCCCTCTATATTTCCCCCACAGGTATAATCAAAGGATATCACTTGCTATTCCCAATCTAGGCAATACTAGCCAGCAGGAGTACAAAGTGTCTTCAGTGCCAAATACTTCTCAGAGTTATGCCAAAGTTATTAAAGAACATGGGTAAGTTGAAAGGTAAAATGAGAGTTTTTTTCCTTTTGTCAACAGTTTCTTTTGTTAACAATATTTAAAAGATTTATGGAGAAATGTGAAATTGAGTGTGATATGATTGAAACTGAAGAATGCAGTAAGATAGATCATCACCAACATATATCAAAATTTTATTCTTACTGGCACGCTAGCTTACTTTCATTTTTTAACATCTTTATTGAGATATGATTCACATACCATACAATTCACCCATTTAAAGTTTGTAATTCAGTGGTTTTTAGATATGTGCAACCATCACCACAGTCCATTTTAGAACATTTTCATCACCTTATAAAGAAACCCTGATAATGAAAATGCTCTAATAATGATTGAAGTGATGAATGCACAGCTATGTGATTATACCAAATACCATGGATTGTACACTTTGGATGAATTGTATACTTTATTAATATGTGTCAATAAAATTGATTGGTTTTTTAAAAAATCCTGTACCCTCTTGATACTACCCAGCCCTAAGCAATCACTAATTTACTTCCCGTCTCTATAGATTTCCTTAGTCTAGACTTTCATTATGAGTAGAATCATATCACGTGGTCCTTCACTTAGCATAATGTTTCCATGTTATAGCATATATCAGTATTTCATGCCTTTTTGTGGCCAAATAATATTCCATTTGTATGGATAAACCACATTCTGTTTATCCAAAACAACATCCATTTTTGCTTATCCATTTTGGTTGTCCATTAACAGACATTTGAGTTTCTACATCTTGGTTATTATAAATAATACAGCAATAAACATTCATGCACAACTTTTTGTGTGAACATATGTTTTCATTTCTCTTGATACATACCTAGGAGTGGAATTGCTGGCTCATATATTTAAACTTTTGAGGATCTGCCAGGTTTTTTTCCAAAGTGGCTACGCAGTTTTGCATCTGACCACCAGCAGTGTATAAGGCTTCCCATTTATCCAAATCTTTGCCAACACTGGTTATCTGACTTTTTGATTATAGTCATCCTGGTGTGTGTGAAGTGGTAAAAGCTAGTTTATTTTTAGTGGTATTTCTCTTTGATCATTTGCTACAAATTTGTTTGCAATTGCTACAGAAGTTTGGATAGAATATATCTAGAGTATTTCTGAGGTTCTAAGAGCTAAATGCTATCGCTGAAAAATACATTGCTTTTTTATTATTTATTTGTTTTAGTAACATGCTTTCTTTTCTATTTCTCTTCTGTGCTTCTTTTCTGTTTCACTTCTGTGCTAGTAGTGTGGATGTTATTGCTTAGACCTTGTCACCTTGGAATCCCATCATTTAAGTATTAGATTTAGGTAGAAGTGATAGAAAAATGACTTTCAGGTTCATGGCAGTTTTAATAACTATGTGACATCTTTTTTTCCACCTCTCTTCTAGTACTGACTTTTTTGACAAGGATGGAGTAATGAAAGACATCAGGGCGATTTATCAGGTTTATAATGCACTTCAGGAAAAAGTGCAGGTAACTGATTTATTTATTAGTTTTCATTTTATTCATATTGCCCAAATGCTTTTAATTCTACCTTAATTTTTTAAAATCCCCCAACTGATGCATGAAATATGGTCCAAAAGTCAGAATCTTTCCCAGAATAATATCAGGTCTGTAGAATAGTGACCCATGCCAACCTGTGGAACCCTGCCTTGCTCATTATGTGCCCGAAGTAGGGACTCTGAAGTAATGTATTAATCTCAGTACTTAAGTACTTGTGACCCCATTTATCGCAGTATTTTGTAGGGAAATGTACTCGGAGTGTAAAGAAAGGTAGAAACACAGCTGTCTCCATCAGTTATAATCAAAGTAAAGACAAAGCAAGAGGCAGCCACACCTTGGTGCTGCTCTGCCTCAATCTTCTATTTTGCTTACTTTACCCCCAGGTGCTTCCATCATGGGGGAGGATCGCAGAGGAGCCTCTTCATTCCTAGTCATTCATGCAGCAAAAACTTATGGAAACATCACCTGCGAGCCAGATACTGAGCTAGCTGCTAAGGATACTTGCCCACTTTGTTTTCATCATCCCTCATGTGTTGCTTATGAGTAATTTGCTCAAAAACCCTAAGAACAAAAGAGCCTTTGGGCCCTTCTTTGAGGACAGGAAGGAAAATGGTATAGATGAGGAAACTCTCCAAGGCCTGGAGAAAGCCCAGGTTTGAGGAAGAAGGCTCCAAGGCATAGACAGGAGAATGAAGGAAGCTATTGAAAAAGAGGAGAGCAGACTGAGTTCAGCCTGGGGCAGAAGGAGAAAGCATAAAATGGGTAATTTCTGATGTTAGTGTTCCAAATTAGGGTCACGGTACACGTAGCAGTATTGGGAACTTTATACAGGTTCACTGGTCACTGGCCCACTTTCTGGCGGTTTCTGGTATTTCTGCTATGGAAGGAACGTGCAGGGAAAAACAGCTTTTTGTCCTGAATTCATGACTGTGCCCTTTTCAGACTGTCTGAAGGACTTCCAAGTGATGTTTATACTTTTCATTGCTGATTAAATAGGACCTGCTCTGAAAACACCCACAGCACAGGATTGCCTTCAAACGAATGGGTTAAATTACATAGATACTGTTTCACATAGTTATCTTTTCAACTTTCCCTTAATTATAAATATTTTCTGTTAAATAAATCTATTTTTGTTAACTGGTGTTTGGTTGGTTATAAATAAAAGGTGAAGGTATCTCCTTCCTGTCTTATGTTCTTCCCTTTGCTATCAAAAATTTCCTTTCCATTTCAATAAAAATGATTCATCAAGGGAAAAGATCAAGTCTTTCCCATCTTGCCCTTATGTTTCAAGGACTTAGAAGCTAAATAGCATGCTCATTTTATGAAAATTGAGAGCAAGTCAGTACTTAATAACAGTACTGATCTCTTGACCTCCATGATTTTGTTCTCCCATACATATCTGCTTTTTAACTCGAGAAGCCATCTGGGCTTTTTCTAGGATTTTAATCAGTGCTATCTTTATGGAATGCCTTGTGCTTAGATTTGAAGCTAACTTTTCTTGTCATTTTCTTTCTTCAGGCAGTGTGTGCAGATGTAGAAAAGAGTGAGCGAGTTGTTGAATCCTGTCAGGCAGAAGTGAACAAATTAAAAAGACAAATCACTCAAAGGAAAAATGAAAAGGAACAGGAAAGAAGTAAGTTTCTTTTTAATTTTACCATTCAAGAAAAGGGAAATGTTTTTAAAATCATATTATACAATAATTTACATGAATCCTTCTCATTCATCAAGCCCCAAGTTAGGTTAGTTGGGGAAGGACGTTCTCTTGTCTTGTCTTTAAACTTTTCCAGAGAAGTATTGTTTTTATAGTATTCTTCTCCAGTCCCTCAAACTAGAAGAAAAAGAAGAACAAACCTAGAAAAGCTAAAGCAGGTTAGAATAAACCCTAAGAAGTGATTGGTGTAGGATTTGTGTATATATTGACCAATATGATCTACTTACAGTGAGGGTGATGTTTAGCAATAAGTTAATCCTGGCATCCTCAAGATGTAGGGTCTGTGTCCTTTGTTCATTATAGCCACATAAAGAAGTTCCTTAAGATTCTTTTAACTTCATATTTCGTTCATGGTCAGGATCATGATAAAGGCTTTAAATGTTTGGGTTTTTTTGGTAACTGTGTATGAATGGATACCATTAAGCTGAGGAAGCAGCTGGTTGCATGAGAATTAAGCCCAAGAGTCTAATAATTCCAGTGTGCTAACAGACATATTTGCTAGAGTGCCACCAAATTTAACATTTCTAAGTAGACTTTATGAAATGCATGGCAAATAATGTCAAGTCTAAAAGAGAGAAGGATATGACTAAGCTTTCTAATTTAGTAAGAATACATACAAACCCATTAAAATGGTAATTTATATGTCCAGGTAAATGATGTCTGATTGAGTTTTACTGTTATATTTTTGTAGCAATAATAATTCCAAAACCTTGAAAACAGCCTATTAGAATAGTTGAATAAATTACAGTATATCTCTCTGGTTCACCTATAAATTGTGATAGAATATTATATAGCCACTAAAATGAATTTTAAATGATATGGGATAATTCCCAATATATACTTTTAAGTGAAAAAAAACTAGGATATCAAACTGCACAAAGAATATGAGCTCAGTTATTTTAAAAATAAATAGACACACAAACACACATGTGCACACATGAATGCACACACAAAGTGGATTTAAAAAAAACAATAGGGACAGGTGTAGTTCAGTAGTTGAGCACCTTCTTCCCATATACAAGTTCCCAGGTTCAATCCCTAGTACCCCCTAAAAACAAACAAACAAACAAAAAAACAAGCTGAGAAATGATTAGTGACTTGACTAACAACTGGAATGTGAGGGGACCTGACAAGTAAAATTTAGGTCTTTTAACTCCATATCCTGTGCCAGTCTCACCAAAATTCTAAAAGTGTTATCTGGGTGATAGAGTTGTGGGCAATTTTACTTTCTTTTTTTTTTTTCTAATTTTGTATCAATGTTTATTATTTTTATAATCTGGAAAAAAAGTTATCTTAAAGTTCTTTAAAAGGCTAATTAGATGGGGAGAATGTGTGGGGCTGTTCAAAGCATTAATAAAATGTAATACAGTTATGGCCTAGTACCTGGAAAACTTGAACTTTTAAGAAGAAAGAGGAGTCTAGGTAGATTGCACTAGGTAGCAGGAAAGCAGTAGGTTTTTCGATGTGAGGCCTTTATAGGAAAAACTGACATTCACATGAATGCAGAGGCTGGTGAGGACTGCTCAGTGTCATTCTTCTGTGCCCACAGTCTTTGTGCAGAGTAAGCAACAGGTGTGGGGAAATAGCCCAGAATTGGAGTTAAAAATCTGCATTTTGAGTACCAGGTCCCTACCTTCTAGCTGTTAGAAGTCAGTTACTTAACCTTTCTGAACTCTGATTTCTGTATCTATACAATGGAAATGCTGCTGCTAATAATGATAAGAATACTTCCAAAGGTTGTTATGAGGTTTAAATGAATTAATGTATATGAAAAAAAAATTTGTAAGTTAGAAAGTATTGTGGCAATATAAAGCAATATGCTATTTTCTGGAACAATTTAGGTTGACTACTGAAAGCCTCCAGATGAAAGGCTGTGAAAATATAGAAAGCGTTACAATGTTCTTCTTATTTCCCCCAGGAATGCAGCAGACGATGTTAAGCAGACAGATGCCGTCTGAAATTTTGGAACCAGTGTTCAGTCCTCGGATGCCCTATTCTGGGTTCGCAGCAGAAGGCAGAAGTACTCTTGGAGATGCAGAGGCCTCTGACCCTCCTCCCCCTTATTCAGATTTTAACCCAAACAATCAAGAAAGTACTTTAAGCCATCCTCGCATGGAAAGTAGTGTCTTTATGCCTCGACCTCAAGCCGTGGGCTCTTCCAATTATGCTTCCACCAGTGCCGGACTGAAGTATCCTGGAAGTGGAGCAGACCTTCCTCCTTCCCAAAGAGCAACTGGAGACAGTGTTGATGAATCAGATGACAGTGATTATGAAAATCTGATTGACCCTACAGAGCCCTCTAATAGTGAATACTCACATTTGAGGGATTCGCAGCCCACAACACATCCTGATGGAGACTCCCGGAACACTCAGACCTCCCAGATTTAACTAAACAAAAGAAACTCTCCACTTAGCACTGTTTTTCCTAACTGCTTGTTGAGAGAGGTTTTTTTGAGGACTTAATCTGGGGGGGAAACTGCTTTCTCAGATACCATGACTCCCAAGAGGAGAGTCCTTGTGCACAGAACTTGTAGGAGCCTTGCATCCGCTGTCCTCCCTTCTGATGCAGTGTGCAGGCTTCACGGCAGAATCGTTAAGATAATCAAATTGTACTAATTCTGGTGCGATCCATGGATGTACTGATAAATTTAGGCAAAGTGAAACTTACCAACATAGTTTCTGTTCTTTAAAGAAAATTTGAAATTAGAGACTAAGCACAATTAGTCTATAAATGTTCTATAAATCAAAAACTTACCTCTTGCACTATCATGCCTTGAAATTTGCTTTTTCAAAGGGAAGTGAGTTTAGCAGCAGCCTTCAAAGAGCCTTCTTTCTATGATGAGCCAAATTCATCTTTGCCAGAAAAGAAATTTTGATAATTCCAAGAAGCCTGATTGGAAAAAATTGAATATACCTTCTCTTGTCTGCATGACTTTGTGAGATTGAAAGAGAGGGCTTTGTTTCAACTTTTTTCTACTAGCCTGATATTGTATTGTCACTTAAAATGGTTGCCTTTTTAAAAAATGTAGAAATACTAATTACCAGTAAGTAATCATCCAAATAAGTATGTCATAAATTAAGTATTTTTCTTTTGGTGGATTACAGTAACTGCTGTGTTGCACTAGCCACACTTACGGTCTCTGTTCTGGAGTCTAAAATGAAGGACATGCAGTGGTGGGCAACAGAAAATTGTTAGGTACCAGACCTGAGTTTATGATGAGCAGACTCCAGACAGTAGATTTAACTGAGTTTGATACATAAGATATAACTCATTTAGATCTGACAAATCCTAGTGTTAGTTTTATTTGTGGAGAAAAGACATTTAATAAATTGCTCGGGAATCTTGGTGAATAAAGATTCATTTTAAATCTTAATAACAATACTTTTTTTTTTTTAAGTTGCCATTTGGAGGATAATTGTGGAAGGTTTAGAGACACTGTTGGAATGCACTTGTATTTTAATTTAATTACTGCCTGTTTTCTAGTTTTGCCCACAATGTGTGAAACTATGGTAATCTAAAGATGTTTGTGCTGGAAACGGCAAGACCTACTGTTTTTGATGAGATTAGCCCAGGAAGTTAATGCTTTGGCGAGTACCTGCCTTTCCTTTGGACTAGTTAAAACCTATAAGAATAAGAAAATTATTTGAGAGGCTAAAAATCTGAGTTCAAAAGAAAGGTAGTTTTATTTTATAGGAGAGAATTTTACTCACTGAGCTCCAGTTCCTATACTAAATTAGACAATATAATGTAGACTGAAAAATGAAATGCTCAAACTGCCATTCTTCAGACATCCACTCTGTGTGGTCTGCGTTTTAACTACTTTCCTGTTTTTGTTGGCCTTATACCACTGCCATTTGATTTAAAATGTTGCAGACCACTTTTTCTGCAAATGTGTTCCAGTTTTTATCAGCTACTTAGCAGCTTCAGCACCAGTGTGAATTTAATTTTTTTTTAAAGTTCCATTCCTGTCTCTTCTGTTCAGATTTTGACATTCAGGAAAATATTTTTATTTTTATGCCATACCAAAATCTACAATGTATATCTGACAAAGCAGTTAAATGTGACAATAAAAAACTTATTTAATCATGGTACTATTGTTCTAATGTCTGTCTGAGCACGCGACCAGGTCTTGCCTCGGCTTCTTCATTCTGGCAGTTCTTAGTAAATACAGTTTTTCAAAGGGCATTAACTACTCACCTCCCTACAGATTGTTTTGTCAGGCTGGTCTCAGTGGAAATCCAAAAATGCAACTTATTAAATATTGCTGTTGATTTTGAGGAGAATGTGTTGAGTATCACTTGAGTATAAAATTTAATCTGAGAAAGGTCCTCAAAAGACACTTTTCTCATAAGAACCTAACAATTTCACCTACAATTGAGATCTCATAGAACTTGGTGCTCTTAGCATGTTGTAGAAATTTATGGAATCACCCTAGAACGAGGACTTGCTGGCTAGTAAGTGTATTCTGCATTCTTTGGGAGCTACTCCAGTTGAGTGATGTGTCTCTCTTCCAAAATCCAAGGTGATAATGTATTTTCACATCATTTTAATACGTGGATTGTAACATTTTAAGTCTACTCCACATCTCTTCCACTATTTGGGGAAAAAGGACTGGGTTCTATTAACTTACCTTAAAGTCTGGAAATACTTAATTACATGTTGTAACTGACTTTTTTGGAGACCAGTCAAAACCCAGAAAGGGAAATCTCATCTCCAAATACTCAGACCCTAAGGATATATATATATTTTAATTCCAGAAACATCAGTGGAGCAGTGAGAATAATTGATTTAATAAATTTAAATTTACTGTCTTGTAAATCCTTACTTTAAGGAAAGTCTGGAGGAATGTAAAATAAAAATACAGTAAAAGGTATGGTTATTAACTGTGTTCTGGATCTGGTTTGTCTTGACTGTAGGTTTTATTCCAGTTACTAAAAGAGCTTCATCCTTTTAAAGGTTTTGTTTCATCTTTTCCCACAGCAATCCTTAATTCTGCCAGACAAGAAGCCTAAAGGCAAGTGGTTCTCTAAGTGTGGTGCTAATAAGTAATAGAAAATGTTTACTTTTCAACTTTATGACAAGCAGATTTGGGGAAAGTTCTGGTGTTTAGCTTAACTGTCTAACAAATTTTACAGTTTTTGTGATGGCCCAAATAAGGCAGAAGAGCCAGGACACAGTACATCCAAACTGGGTTACCGTGGGGTTATTCTGATCCTCGGAGATTAGGGAGGGGGGTACCCCTACTAGCAGTGAGGCCTTGGAACATTGACAGGAAGATGTCCCCTTGAATGTCAGATGTCACACGTGGTCCAGGGTGTAGTAATTAGAAGTAGCCTTCCATTTGTCCAAAGATTTAACTACATAGAAGCTCATGGGCACATACTTATAACAGCAAAAAATCTGTAAATAACTGATGATAATGGAGTGTTATTTTGGTGCATCCACAAAAGAAAGAGTCTTGCAGCCACTAAGAATTTTGAAGTAGCATATCTCTGGTCATGGAAAGGTGGTTTCTAGATATGAAATGAAGAGAGACAGTTTTCCAAAGTACATAAAGTATGATATGAAAAAAACAAAGTATATATGATCGCTGTTCATAGAAAGCAGACTGGAATGGGAAGAGATTCCCCAGTGTTAGCATTGCCTCTAAGACGTGGTATTTGGGTGATTTCTTTTTCCATCTTTCACTTATCGTGTTCTAATTTTTCTACATTAAGTGTTTGTATAATTTTAAAACTTCAGAAATGGTGGGTCATTGGCTACATGAATTATTTCATGCATCCCATGCTAGAGATGATTCTGGAAACATTTCCTGATTTCTGCGTTTTTCCACCAACACACTTCAAAATTTTTAGATTTGTGACCAATGTAAAGTCAACCTTGTTGGTGACCAAGTCAGTGACCTGCTAACTTCCTAGCATTCAACCATTATCTCATATCCAGATGAAATCACATACTTCCATTTTGTTTTGCATTGACACTGATTTTTTTTCCTAACAAATCTGTAGCCAATTCAACTTTTCTTAGGAATCCTTTTATTAAATTTCCAAGAGCACTTAAGAAATGTCTTCAGAGATTGAAAGTGATTCAAAACTGGAGCAGTTGTTGATATGATACTTCTCTAAAGCAAAAGTGCTTATCAGAGTACTATAAAATGGATTTTTGGAGTCATAAAACATAAGAGTGATTTCCTTGATCTCTTAGATACCCACTTTTTGAGTTTTGTACATCATGCTTGCTGTTTTTCTTTAGTACTGTGCCCTTCCTACTGGGAAAGCCTTAGGCTGTGTAAAGTATTAGTTGATGTAGACCTTTTGTAGTCGAATCCACATACAAGTGGGGAGTGGTGTTTGATTCCAAAGCATTTATATACTTGATTGGATCATTTGCTGTGGCCAACCATCTCGTGAGTCCTGTTCCATAGAGCTGGAGACCATTAGGTCCTGTAGGTCTTGACTGATTAGAAACAGTTGTGGTTAGCTGTTTTAAAAATGTAGATACTGCAAAAGTTTCATGGGGGTGGGGGTGGGTGGGTATATGGGAGGAGTTTGGGAATTTGTTCTAGAAAGAAGAATAACCTGGGAAAAATGAAAACATCAGATGGGAAGTTGAGATGAATTTTATGCAATTTGACTCCTTTCCCTTCAAGAGCTCTTCATCTTCTTGTCTGTCATAATCCTCCTCCTCATTTGTTTAGGGTCCAGCTCAATAGTCAACTCTTCTAGCAAACCTTTCCCAACTCATCCTGGAAGGATCCTGCTCTCCCCTTTGCAAGTGGAACCTCAAACCTCTACCTGGCACCTTGACCATGGCTCGATGTGGCCCTCAGCACATTATACAGAGTCATAGTATGTCTGACTCCACCAGAAATGTGAGCCTTGTGTCCCTCAGGGTGGGACAACAGCTGATGCATCTCAGTATTCTCAGCGCTGGCACAGGACCTGGCATTAAGATTTGTCAGTAAATACTTGTTGCTTGAGTGTTGGATGAAAAGAAAAACTATAGAAAAGGGGGGCCCAAATAAAGTTGCCCGATAGACTTGTCCCTGAAGAATTAGGTAATGAGACAATCTGGCTTCTTGAACTGTGAGCCCTCCTGAGAGTTTCCTTCCTAGCCTGTTAGCTCCATTATGCACAAACTGAACATAATGTAGGGCCAGGATAAACAACTGGGAGTCAAAAGACTTCAGTTCAGGACCAAGTCTGCCCTATATTACCTGTGTGACCTTGAGAAGTCTCAGCCCCTCAGAACTCCCATGCCTTATCTGCTAAGTGGACTTGATGCTCACCTTGCAGGGTGATTAAGTGAACCGAATGAGAAAGGTGAAAATCTCCTTGCAAATGCTAAAGCACCTCAGAAGTAATTATTGCCTTGCAGCTGGTCTAACCTCATTTTTACCTCTTCTCAGGTAAAATGCCCTAAGATGCCAAGACCACCTACCTGAAGAGAATTGTCCACAGGCTGCCTGAGGAGTCTGGAAAGACTTGGAAAGCCGTTCAGTGAGTGTCATTTCCGTTATTGGTTGGGTTTTCCTTCAAGACCACGATGGATTTTGCCAACCTCATTTAAATGCAAACTCATCTCCTGGGGCCAGGATGGCTGACCGCTGGCCACAGGACTGGAAACCAGAGCAAAGGAAAGAACAATGCCTACCTTTTAGAAATAGCTACCGCTTCAAACTGCATCTTTTGGCCGTTGTAGAAAATTATTTGTGGCCCTTTACTGGGATAAACACATGTAAGAGAGCCTTAAAAAGTTAAGATTGGTGAAAGGCATTTTTACCCTTAAAAAAGCTGTGAAATATTCTTGTTTTGTTTTACAAAACTGGCTGCATTGACATTTGCTTGGAATGTTGTGAGAGCAAGAAAATAATCTGAACAAAGACAAAAGGTCACAGTCAGTATTCTGAGGGACTTGGAGTTTTGAACGTAGTACCATGAGCAAAATGTTTTCAGGGTTCAGCTGTGTTTGACTTCACCAGCTCCAAATCAACAATCATCTGTTCCTTTTTTCTTTTTTAATATGAAAGTTTAAAAATATATACAGGGGATCAGGTGTAGCTCAAGTGGTTGAGTACCTGCTTCCCATGTACGAGGTCGTAGATTCAATCCTGGTACCTCCTTAAAAAAAAAAATCTTAAAAAAAATAAAAATATATGCAAAAGTAGAGAGAATAGTATAAAGAACCCCTCTCTTTCCCTACCCCAGATTCAAGGATAATCAACTATTAGCCATACTTGCTTCATCTATCCCCTTTTCCTTTCAAAAATATTGCTATCTTCTTTGAAAGCATTTCCCCAAACTCATCATTTCACCCACCCCTAAATACTTCAATGTGTATATCTAAAAACAAGGACAGTTCCTTACACAATCACAATGCCATTATCATCCCTAATGAAATTAATACTTCCTTAATGTTTATAATAGTAATAATTTCTATTAATAAATAATAATACTTTGTCCATATTCCATTGTCCTTGCTTGTCTCATTCAATTATGAAGTGGACAACAGTACCTATGAAGATTCTTACCAACTTTTTAAATTTGACTCAAATCAAATCTGTAGATCTAACTTCCAATTCACAGGATATACACAGGAACAAGTTAAACTATACCACAAAGAAAATGATCAGAAAAATCTAGAATAGGGGACATTCTATATGATAACTGGCCTAATTTCTCCAAAAAATCAGTGTCATGAGGGGAAAAAAAAAAGGTGGCAGGATCATTCTGATCAAAAGAGATTATAGAAACTTAACAATCTTGATTGGCTTCTACTTTGCAAAGTATTATATTTGAAAAACGAGACATTTGGGGAAATTGAATAAGGACTGCGTTAGATGATATTAGGAGATTGTTGTGAGTTTTCTTAGGCACAATGATGATATTATGGTCATGTGAGGGAATCTCCTGATTTTTAGGAAATCCAGTCTGTATGTTAAGGGGTGAAGGGGCATAATGTCTGCAACTCACATTCAAATGAAGAACGGGCAAGAAGGCAAAGGATGAACAATTGTTGAATCTATGTAATGGTCATGTGAGTATCCACTGGGCTGTTCTTTCAACTTTTCAGTATATTTGAACTTTTGCATAATGAAAGATGGGGGGGGATAAAACTAAAACAGGGCTGATAATTCCTACTCTACTATTTGACAAGCAGGGTGATATTAAAAAGTGTTTAATGACTGATATGGAATATAAGTTAATATAGAAATAAAAATTAATATATTTTATTCTTGAAATAATGTAAAATATATAGATTTCATATGAATATTATACATAAATGTGTATATATGTATATGTAATAATATTGAATCAAGGGATATATATTAGAGTACAAATAATTGAATTCATTCTAATAATTTCCAAATCATTTTGTTTAGATATTATTAGTGTGCTCTTTTTGTTTGGCCCAGATATCACTAGCTAAAATAACACCCCTGTCTGGGCCATGATTTGATCTAGGGAATTCCACCAGACTCTTCCAAAGGCTTCCTTAATGCGTAGCATTAAGCAACGCAGTCTCAGAAAACAGAGAATCCCTCTTAACACCAACAATTTTGCTCATGGTGCTCTTTCAGCTTCTACTACCCCGAGCAGCGACAGTCAGAATGTTCCTAGCTTTTCTCAGACTAAGGTTTTTATATAGCCACTGTCTCTGTTATCACTATCATGAAAGTACTTTGGCAGAATGTCATATAAGTTGGCATCATTTTATTAATTTTTTAACTTAAAATCCACAGAGCTTTGCAAATATTGACTGGCAAAGTTTCAGGATAAAATAAATTTTAAAACCTCAAAGTTTATTGTATTTGTTCAATTTTATCGTCAAACAGCAAATATGTTCTTGTAAATGGTCTCAATTTGAGTTGTTTTTTTTTTTTCCCGTAGGAATTACTACTTTATCTTGCCTCAAAAGGCATATCATATTTTTTTGTTTTTCTAATACCTTCTGCTTCTTTTTCATGGTTTCTGTATTAGTCAGCCAAAGGGGTGCTGATGCAAATTACCAGAAATCTGTTGGCATTTATAAAGGGTATTTATTTGGGGTAGAGGCTTACAGTTACCAGGCCATAAAGCATAAGTTTATTCCCTCACTAAAATTTGGTGCCGCGTCTTGGAGCAAGAAGGCTGCCAACATCTACAAAGAGTTCAGTCTTCCTGGGTTCCTCTCTTCCCGGGGCTTGTCTCTCTCCAGGCTCAGGCTTGCTTCTCTCCACAAGGCCGGCTGTAGACTGTCAGGTGAATGGCTCGTCTCTTTTCCTGGGGCCTTCTCTCCTTCCTCATGACCAAACTCCTCTGTGTGCTTACTTCTCCAGGCTCCAGCATGAAAACTCCAACATCAAAACTCCCTTCTCTGTGGTGCAGTTTCTCTGTGAGTCCCCACCCACCAAGGGGATGAAACATCCTACTGACGTGGCCCAATCAAAGCCTTAATCATTATTTAATCAAGTAAAAGTAAAACCTCTGAATCCAATACTCTAATAAGCCCAGAGGAAAAGACCAGTTTACAAACATAATCAATATTTCTTTTTGGAATTCGTCAATAATATCAAACTGCTACACTCCACCCTCTGAATTCCAAAAAGACATTACAATATTCAAAAAATCTTATTTCAGTAAGAATACTAAGTACAAAATCATAACATAATCAGTTTAAAGAAATAGTTTTTCTTGAGGCAATCTACCTGTAGACTTCTGAAACTTACAAAACAATATCTGCTTCCAACACACAAATGGACAGACAAAGGAAAAACATTTTCATTACAATAAGAAGAAATTGGGAGGGAAACATGAGTCACGGGTCCTTTATAGTTCAGTAAATCTGCAGGGCATCCTTCATTCGATTTCTTTTTTTTTTTTTTTTTTTACTTTATTTTGTACATTTAATAATGGAAAATATAAACAATTAAAAACTAAAAAGTAAACATAGATGAATAAATACATACATTTCTCAATTAAATGTACCGGATACCTATAAAAAATGTTTTAAATCAAACAATATGTTACACAATATATTTGGTTCATAATAACACATTCATACAGTATTTGTCCTTTTGTGTCTGGCTTCCTCGCTCAACATAATGTCCTCCAGGTTTATCCATGTTGTCATATGCTTTACGACTTCATTTCTTCTTACAGCTGCATAATATTCCATCGTGTGAATAGACCACAGTTTGTTTATCCATTCGTCTGTTGATGGACACCTGGGTTGTTTGCAACTTTTGGCAATGGTGAATAATGTTGCTATGAACATCGGTGTGCAGATGTCTGTTCGTGTCACTGCTCTCAGTTCTTCTGGTTATATGCCCAGTAGTGGTATTGCCGGGTCACATGGCAAGTCTATATTCAACTTCCTTAGGAACTGCCAAACAGTCCTCTGCAGTGGCTGTACCATCCTGCAGTCCCACCAACAGTGAAGAAGTGTTCCTATATCTCCACATCCTCTCTAGCACTTGTAGTTCTGTGTCTTTTTCATAGTAGCCATTCTGATAGGTGTAAAATGATATCTCATTGTAGTTTTGATTTGCATTTCCCTAATCATGAGTGATGTTGAGCATTTCTTCATGTGTTTTTTTGCCATTTGTATTTCTTCTTCGGAGAAATGTCTATTCAAGTCTTTTGCCCATTTTTTAATTGGGTCGTTTCTCTTTTTATTGTTGAGTTGTAACATCTCTTTATATATCCTGGATATTAAACCCTTATCAGATATATGATTTCCAAATATTTTTTCCCATTGAGTTGGCTGCCTTTTCACCCTTCTGAAAAAGTCCTGTGAGGTACATAAGTGTTTAATTTTGAGGAGGTCCCATTTATCTATTTTTTCTTTTGTTGCACATGCTTCGGGTGTAAGGTCCAAGAAATCACCACCTACTACAAGGTCTTGAAGATGTTTCCCTACATTTTCTTCTAGTAGTTTTATGGTCCTGGCTTTTATATTTAGATCTTTGATCCATTTTGAGTTGATTCTTGTATAGGGGGTGAGATAGGGGTCCTCTTTCATTCTTTTGGTTATAGATATCCAGTTCTCCCAGCACCATTTGTTGAAGAGACTGTTTTTTCCCGTTAGCGTGGGCTTGGTAGGTTTGTCAAAAACCAGTTGACTGTATAGGTGAGGGTATATTTCTGGGTTCTCAATTCTATTCCACTGATCGATATGTCTGTCTTTATGCCAGTACCATGCTGTTTTGACCACTGTAGCTTTGTAATATGTTTCAAGGTCAGGCAGTGAAATTCCTCCCATGTCGCTCTTCTTTTTTAGGATGCTTTTGGCTATACAGGTGCACTTACCCTTCCAGATGAATTTGGTAATTGCCTTCTCTAATTCTGTGATGTAAGCTGTTGGGATTTTGGTATTGCATTGAATCTGTAAATCAGCTTGGGTAAGATTGACATATTCACAATATTTATTCTTCCAATCCATGAACACGGAATATCTTTCCATTTGTTTACGTCTTTTTAAGTTTCTTTTAGCATTGTTTTGTAGTTTTCTGCGTATAGGTCCTATACTTCTTTGTTAAATTAACTCCTAGGTATTTGCGTCTTTTTGTTGCTATTGAAAATGGAATTTCCCCCTGATTTCCTCCTCATGTTGTTCAGTACTAGTGTACAAAAACGTTACTGATTTTTGCGTGTTGATCTTGTATCCTGCCACTTTGCTGAACTCATTTATTAGTTCAAGTAGCTTTGTCATGGATACTTGAGGATTTTCTAAGTTCAGGATCATGTCATCTGCAAACAGTGAGAGTTTTACTTCCTCTTTTCCTATTTGGATGCCTTTTTTTTTTTCCTTGTCTGTCTAATTGCCCTAGCTAGAACTTCTAGTACAATGTTGAATAACAATGGTGACAGTGGGCATCCTTGTCTTGTTCCCGATCTTAGAGGGAAAGCTTTCAACCTTTCCCCATGAGTATGATATTGTCTGTGGATTTTTCATATATGCCTTTTATCGTATTGAGGAATTTTCCTTTTATTCCTATCTTTTGAAGTGTTTTTATCAAAAAAGGACGCTAGATTTTGTCGAATGCCTTTTCAGCATCTATTGAGATGATCATGTGTTTTTTTTCCTTCAGTTTGTTAACGTGGTATATTACATTGATTGATTTTCTTATGTTGAACCAGCCTTGCATACCAGGAATAAATCCCACTTGGTTGTGATGTATGTCTTTTGATATGCTGTTGGATTCGATTTGCAAGTATTTTGTTGAGAATTATTGCATCTATGTTCATTAGAGAGATTGGTCTGTAGTTTTCTTTTCTTGTAGAATCTTTATCTGACTTTTCTTGTAGAATCTTTTTTTAGGGTGATGTTGGCTTCATAAAATGTGTTGGGTAATTTTCCCTCCTCTTCAATTTTTTGGAAGAGTTTAAACAGGATTGGTGTTAATTCTTTTAGAAATGCTTGGTAGAATTCACCTGGGAAGCCGTCTGGTCCTGGACTTTTCTTTGCTGGGAGATTTTTGATGATGGATTCAATCTCCTTAAATGTGACTAGTTTATTAAGTTCTTGTATTTTTTGTAGTGTCAGTGTAGGTTGGTTGTGCATTTCTAGAAATTTGTCCATTTCTTCTAGGTTGTCTAATTTGTTGGCATATAGTTTTTCATAATATCCTCTTATGATTCTTTTTATTTCTATGAGGTCATTTTTAACTTTCCCCTTTTCATTTCTGATTGTATTTATTTGCATCTTCTCTCTTTTATTCTTTGTTAGTCTAGTGAGGGGTTTGTCAATTTTATTGATCTTCTCAAAGAACCAGCTTTTGGTTTTGCTGATTTTCCCTATTGTTTTTCTGTTCTCATTTTCATTTATTTCTGCTCTAATCTTTATTATTTCTTTCCTTCTGCTTGCTTTGGGATTGGTTTGCTGTCTTTTTCTAGTTTCTCTAGTTATTCAGTTAAATCTTTGAGTTTAGCTCTTTCTTGTTTTTTAATATAGGCATTTAGGGCTATAAATTTCCCTCTCAAGACTGCCTTTGCTGTATCCCATAAGTTTTGATACGTTGTGTTCTTATTTTCATTTGTCTCAATATATTTACTGATTTCACTTGCAATTTCTTCTTTTACCCACTGATTCTTTTGGAGTGTGTTGTTCAGTCTCCACACGTTTGTGAATTTACTTTTTTCCTGTCAATTATTGATTTCTAGTTTCATTCCATTATGATCTGAGAAGGTGCTTTGTATAATTTCAATCTTTTTATATTTATTGAGAGCTGCATTGTGACTGAACATGTGGTCTGTCCTGGAGAAAGATCCATGGGCACTTGAGAAGAATGTATAACCTACTGAGTTTGGATGCAGTGTTCTGTATATGTCTGTTAGCTCTAGCTTGTTTATCATATTGTTCAAGTTCTCTGTTTCCTTGTTGATCTTCTTTCTAGTTGTTCTATCTAATGATGTGAGTGGGGTATTGAAGTCTCCAACAATTATTGTAGAAATGTCTATTTCTCCCTTCAGTTTTGCCAGAGTTTGTTCATATATTTTGGGGCACCTTGGTTAGGTGCATAGATATTTATGACTTTTATATCTTCCTGGTGGATTGGCTCTTTTATTAATATATAATGGCCTTCTATATCTCTTATAACTTTTTTTCATTTAAAGTCTGTTTTGTCTGATATTAGTATAGCTACCCCTGCTCTTTTCTGGTTACTATTCGCGTGGAGTATCTTTTTCCAACCTTTTACTTTCAGCCGGCTTGTATCCTTGTGTCTGAGGTGAGTTTCTTGTAAGCCTCATATGGATGGCTCATGTTTTTTTATCCACTCTATCAGCCTGTATCTTTTGATTGGGGAGTTTAATCCATTCACATTCAATGATATTACTGAAAATGCACTATTTACTTCCTCCATTTTATTCTTTGGTTTTCATTTGTCATCTTGTTTTTGTCTCTCTTTTTATTCTTTTGGTTATCCTTTCTGCTATTCTTTCTTGTATACTCTCCTCCAAGCCTCTCTCCTGTCTTTTTCTTTCAGGTTCTAAGGCTTCCTTTAATATTTCCTGCAAAGGTGGATTCTTTTTTACAAACTCTCTTAGTTTCTGTTTGTTTGTGAATATTTTATACTCATCTTCATATCTGAAGGACAGTTTTGCTGGATAAAGAATTCTCGGCTGGCAGTTTCTCTCTTTCAGTTTCCTAATAGTATCAGACCACTGTCTTCTTGCCTCCATGGTTTCTGAAGAGAAATCTGCACTAAGTCTTACTGGACATCCCTTGTATGTGATCATTTGCTTCTCTCTTGGTGTTCTGAGAATTTTCTCTTTATCTTTGACATTTGACATTCTGAGTAGTATGTGTCTTGGCGTAGGTCTATTTGGATTTATTCTGATTGGGGTATGGTGTGCTTCTTGGACATGTAAGTTTATTTCTTTCATGAGAGTTGAGAAATTTTCAGCTATTATTTCCTCAAATACTCTTTCTGCCCCCTTTCCCTTCTCTTCTCTTTCTGGAACTCCCATGACACATATGTTGTTGCGTTTTGTGTTGTCATTCAACTCTCTGAGCCCCTGCTCAATTTTTTCCATTCTTTTCTCTCTCTGTTCTTTTCTCTCTTCAATTTTAGCTGCTCTGTCTTTGGTATCACTTATTCTCTCTTCTTTCATTTCAAGTCTGCTGCTGTATGCCTCAAATGTGTTTTTGGCCTCACCTATTGTGTCTTTCATTCCCATGAGCTTTGGTACTTTTCTCTTCAGGATTTCAAATTCTTCTTTGCGTTCACTCAATGTCTTCTTGATGTCATTTATCTCTTTAACCATATTGTCTTTCAATATATTTAAACTCATTAATTTGATTTTGGAAATTTGTGCCCATCTCACTGATTAGTTCTCTCAAATTCTGCATCTCTTCTGGGACTTTGATGTATTCCTTTCCTTGGGCCATATGGCGTCTTCTGTTTTCTTAGTATGGCTCATAATTTTTTGCTGGTGTTTAGGCATCTGGTTAGGAAGTAGTTTACTCAGATGCTCAATCTCTTTCTGTTTTATAGGGATTTAGTGGCAGGAGGCTGTGAGTTACCACAGCTCTTTGGTTTTTGGCTCGACCTGAATTGTTAGGATTGTCCTGCTGGTTGTTCAAAACTGGGCACTGGACCCAGTTATTGGTTGTAGAGTCACTTCCTAGGGCCTTGGGCAAGGAGGCTATAGAGGCCAGGAAAAGCTTCTCCTATTTTTAATTTTCTTATGTGCACTTCCTTGGTCTGCCAGGAGATGGCGCTCTTTGGCAGCTCTCAATTCAATGCCTGGTAAGAGTATATTTGTTGCAGCACAGACCAGATCAATGTGATAGAGCTTCCTATCTGGGGGCTAAGAGCCTTGTAATTCAACCTTTCTGAGGCAGTTCTCTAGTCTTCTCTGGCAGCCCCCTCCCTTTTCCCAGCTAGGAAATATTTCCACTCCCCTCTGAGTCCTCAACAATCAGTCCCTGTTAGTAGAGGAGGAGATTGGAAGGTTTGTATATCTTTAGCCCCTTGCAGGCTCCAAGAAAAACAATGGCGCAGCCCCACCCGACCTGGAAGGGATCTTGGGACACGGCAGATCAAACCTGCAAGTCAAAAGCCGAGTCAGCCTCAGCTCCCTTCTCCTGTGGAGTCCTCAACAATTAGTCCAGGCTAGAAAAGAGGGAGATTGTGAGGGTCGGATTTCTCCAGTCCTTTGTAGGCTCCCAGGGCAAACCACTGTGTGGTCCCACCTGACCTGGAAGGGCCCATGGGGCATCACAGCCCATATTTGTGGGTCAGAACCTGAGTCAGCCTTAGGATGTGTCCCGCTCTCTCTCTTTTCCTGGGGTAGTAGATCCCTGGAGCCCCCTTTGTCTGTAGTCGCAGGCCCAGAGGCCCAAGAATTCTAAAGAGTCTTTAATGTGGGGAAGGGTGCCAGCAGCAGCAGCCGCTGCTGGTCCCAACTCACGGTTTTGTCATCACGATTTCCCTTTTTTGTCCCTCTCTTCTCTGGGTGGTGTGCAGTCTTCACCTGCTGTCCTAAACCCTAGAAGATCTTTTTTGGGGCTGTTTCAGCCTGTCCTCTAGCTATTTTTTTGGAGAAGATATTCCTGTCTTACTAGTGCGCCATCTTCCCAGAAGTCTCCATTTGATTTCAAAGTCTGAGAGTCATTCTTAAGATGATGGTTTCTTCTCCCTGGGGACACTTGGGGACCCATCCTTTCCACAGGCTTGCCCAACAACCATTTTCTTGATTCCACCCTCATCAAGCATGTGGTTGGCGATCAAGTTCCAGACCTCACTCTCCAAGAATGCTGGAGTACTTGACACACCTTACCCAATCTTTGGGTTAGAGTCTTAGCCCCCCCTAGTACAGTGAAATAAAGAAAACATCCTCCCTAACCTTTGGCATACAGGCTCAACCCTCTCAGAGGTGACCACCTGGCCTTCCCTAATCCATGGGGGACAGACCCACCCCTCTCAGATCTATGGGGCATTGACTTCAACCTCCCTAATCTTTGAGGAATGTGCACTACCCTCTCTGTACCCTGGGGCAGCAAAACTCTCTCCAACATTGGGTGGGAACATCCACCCTCTTCAACTGCTGGCATAAACTCACCCTCTCTGTACACATGGGTGGGGTTCCGCTCTTGGCCTCCCTAGTTTTCCTCTTAAAGCTGTTTCTTCTTCAGTCTCTCCTTTCCGTGTCCCTTTTATTCCAAGCTGATAGTGGTTTTGTTCATATAGCTCTCTCAAAAAACTTGTTGGTTTAGCATGCAAGAAGCAGGGGTCCAAGCTACTAGACAGTAAGGCTTTGCACACGTCTTTCCTAGATAACTGCATCTTCAATCCTGATTTACAAGTTCCAAGTTTAGTTAAGTCCTCAAATGGGGCGATATTGTTCAGGAGCTTGATTTCCAGAGGCTTGGAATTGCCGCAGTCAGTTTCTGTTTTCTTTGTGCCCCAAAATTCAGTCCTCAGCTTTTCTCGCTCATCTAGCATTTTGCTATAAGCTGCAAGGAGAAGTCAAGCCACATTCTCCGAGTTTACTTTGGAAAGTTCTTCAGCTAAATGCCCAGGCTCACCATTTTCAAATTCTACCTTCCATAAAACACCAGGAGTTAATCTTCCTAATTTCTCTGCCACATTAAAACATGGATTGCCTTTCCTCCGGTTTCCAATAATAGTTTCATCATTTACTTCTAAGTCATCATAAAAAGTCTCATTAGCGTCCATATTACTAACAAGAGTCTCTTCAAAGCAATTTAGACCTTCTCCATCAAGCATCTCACAATTCCTCCAAAAAATACCCATTACCTTTTTATAAAACCGTTCCAGCATTTTGGTAATTGCAAAAGCACTTCCCCACTCCTTGGTACCAATACTATTGATAGATATCTCCTGTTGATTCTGTTTCCCTAGAGAACCCTGACTAAAACAGCTTCCTTCATTAGTTTTATATGTTCAATCACTAGTATTTAGTCAGCTCTAATAATCAAAACAGGGAAGCAGATGTGGCTCAGGTGACTGAGCTCCCGCCTACCACATGGTAGGTCCGTGGTTTGGTTCCCGGTGCCTCCTAAAAGAAGATAGTGAGCTGGTGCTGATGGGCAGGTGCAGCAATCTGATATAACAAGATGATGCAATAAGAGACACAAGAAGAAAAACATAATGAGAGACACAACAAAGCAGAGTTTCCCGGTGCCTCCTAAAGAAAATAAGCAAGAATGTGAACTGATGCAACAGGCAGGCATGGCAAGCTGACACAACCAGATGACACAACAAGAGACACAAGAAGAAAAAACACAATGAGAGACACAACAAAGCAGGGAACAGAGGTGGCTCAAGCAATTAGTCACCTCCCTCCCACATTGGAGGTCCCTGGTTCAGTTCCCGGTACCTCCTAAAGACACAGCACACAGGAAGTGCAAACAATGAGAGGGTGGGGAGAATAAATAAATAAAATCTTAAAAAAAAAAAATCAAAACATTTCTTTCCTGTCAACCTAAAGAAAGTACTGTTAGGATATAATTTGTGAAGCCATATTTCTTTAAGTGTTTTCATTTTCCAAATGTTTATTCCCATTTAATAATTTCTATTAAAAATAATATCAATGACTCAATATAATTTCCAAAGTGCTTTTGTAGTGCTAATACTTCACACTGCCCATTGGGGTCCAAATATTCTAATACTTAATTTTTAGGTTCCCAACTGTTTATATATATATATTGTTTCTCTGATATTTATTTTATATGATAGTAAATACAATATTTATTGAGAAGAGATTTATTTTTGTTTTGTTTTTTCAATATACTTTTAATTTTTTTTAAAGATTCTTAGATTACATAAATGTTACGTAAAAATATAAGGGATTCCCATATGCCCTGCTCCCAACCCCTCCCACATTTTCCTACATTAACAACATCCTTCATTAATGTGGTACATTTGTTACAATTGCTGAACACATTTTGGAGTATTGCCACCAAGTGTGGTTTATAGTTTACATTGTAGTTTACAATGAGAAGAGATTTAAAGTGATATAATTGATTTACATCTTTTACTGCATCATTTACATTTACCCACTTTGTATCAAATTAAAACATCCAGAAGTTTTTCTGAACTTTGGCCAAAATTTGAGACTCTCTCTCTCTCTAGCATTTCACCAACACCATCTACACAAAATTAATGTTTTCTTGTAAATTCTTCTCAATCAAATCATTTTTCCTGAGCACTCCAACAATAAAGCTGATATATGATTTCAAATATTGTTCCATGAGGACATCAAAAATCATTACATGTCGGGAAACGGATGTGGCTCAAGAGGTTCGGCGTCCGTCTACCATATGGAGAGACCGGGGTTCGATCCCCGGTACCTCCCGGTAAAAAAAAAAAAAAAAAAAAATCATTACATGTTTTTACAATCTTAATATTTGCTTCTATGTAAATTATTAAAATTCTTCTATTTGTAAGGAATGAAGTTCATCAATAATGATTGAAATTTTATAGCCTTGATTTATGTTTTCCAAAATTTTCTTATTTTAGTAGATTTGTTTTGCAGTGAATTTTTCATTTGTTTAGGTTTTTTTTTGATAACAGCTTTATTGAGATATAATTAACATACCAAAAAATTTACTCTTTTAAAGTGTATAATGCAGTGGTTTTTAGTATACTCACAGAGTTGCTCAACCATCACCATTATCTAATTTTAGCATCTTTCATGACCCCAGAAAGAAACCCCATACCCTCTAGTAGTCAATTCCATTCTCATTCCTTTTTCACCCCAGCCCCTGGAAACCACTAATCTACTTTCTTTTGTTTTGTTTTTTTAAAATAATGTATATGCACACATTTGATTTTTATTTTTTTTAAGATTTATTTATTTATTTTACTTTTTATCCATTTTAAACACCGCCCCCCCTCCATTTTTGCTGTTTTGTGTCCATTTGCTGGGCAACTCTCTGTGTCTGTTTTCTGCCCTTTCTTCTCATCCTTCTCCTTCTGTCTTCACTGGGATTAGATCCTGGAAACCTCTGATGTGGGAGAGCGGCGTCCTACCACCTGTGCCACCTTAGTTCCTGGTTTTTTGGTGCGTCTCGCCTTGGCTCTTCCTTGTGTCACTCTCCTGTTACGTCATCGTCTTGTTGCATGGCTCAGTGGGTGGGACCTGGCAGCCCATGCGTCTTCTATATTTTTTCTTTATTTTACTGGGAGGTCCCAGGGATTGAACCCAGGTCCCTCCATATGGGAGATGGACACCCAACCACTTGAGCCACATCCACGCCCCTCACTAATCTACTTTCTGTCTTTATGGATTAGCCTATTCTGGGCATTTCATATAAATGGAATCATACAATATGTGGTCTTTTATAACTGGCTTCTATCACTTAGCACATGTTTTTCAATACTTTATTTATTTATTTATTTTTTTGAGGTAACAGACCCAGGGATTGAACCCGGGACCTCAAACGCAGGAAGCTGGTGCTTAACCACTGAGCCACATTGGCTCCCCTGAGTTGATTTTTTCATTTGCTTGCTTGTTTTCGTTTTTGTTTTTAGGAGGCACCGGAGACCAAACCTGGGACCTCCCATGTGGGAAGCAGACACTCAACGACTTGAGCCACATCCACTTCCACTTTATTCAACTTTATTGTTGAATAATACTCCATTGAATGGATATACCACATTTTGTCTATCCATTAATCAGCTGATGGGCATTTTGGTTGTTTCTACTTTTGGGTCATTATGAGTAATGCTTTGTAAAAATATTTAACTCCTCCCATTAAAGGGTGGAATCTATTTCCCTACTTCTGGAATCTGCTGGCCTTGTGATTAGTTTTTTGTTTTTTTTTTTTTAGATTCTTATTTATTTATTTATTTATCCCCCCCCCCCTTGCTGCTTGTGCTTGCTGTGTCCATTTGCTGTGCGTTTTTCTGCATCTACTTGTCTCCCTTTGTTGCGTCGTCTTGCTGCGTCAGCTCACCGCGCTGCACAGGCTGGCTTGCCATCACCAGGAGGCCCCGGGTTCGATACCATATAGTAAACGGGAGCCCTATCGATTGAGCCACATCCGCTTCCCTTGAGATTAGTTTTAACCAATAGAATGTAGCAGAAGCTTGATGTTTCTGTCTTCCCTCTTGAGAACAAGCCCAGGATGAAGGATGAGAGACCTTTATGGAGGAGAGCTCAGTTGCCCCAGCCAAGCTCATCCTAGACCAGTCTACAGCGAACTGACCCCCAAATATTTGAGTGAGCCCCATCAGGTGAGCACATCTGCCTACCTATTCCACAGCCTATTGCAGATACATGAGGTAGCCCCACCAAGAGCAGAAGAACTGCCCAGCTGAAGCCCACCTAAAGTACCAACCTGCAGAATTATGAGCTAAATAAAAGCTTGTTGTTTTAGGCCACTATGTTTTGGGGTGACTTGTTAGGCAGCAATAGCTAATTGATACAGGTGGGGAAAAGCCTGAGCATTACTATTCAATTTTTTTGAAAAGTTTGAGCAGAATTGGAGTTAAGTCTTCTTGGAATGTTTGGTAAAATTCCCCTGTGAAGCCATCTGGCCCTCGGGTTTTCTTTGTTGGTAGGTTTACATTACTGATTCAATTTCTTTACTAGTAATTGGCTTATTGAGATCTATTTTTTCTTGAGTCAGTGTGGGTAGTTTGTGTGTTTCTAAGAATTTGTCTATTTCATCTAGGTGATCTAATTAATTGGTATTCAGTTGTTCATAGTATCCTCTTATAGTTCTTTTATTTCAGTGGGGTCAATAGTACTGTCCCCTTTTTTCATTATTTGTATCCTCTCTCTTTTTTTTCTTTGTCAGTCTACCTAAAGGTTTGTCAATTTTATTAATCTTTTCAAAGAACCAACTTTTGGTTTTGTTGATTCTCTCCAGTGTTTTTTTTTTGTTGTTGTTCTCAATTTATTTCTGCTCTAAGGTTTTTATTTCCTTTCTTCTGCTCACTTTGGGTAGTTTCTCCTCTTTTTCTAGAACTTCCAATTTTGAGGTTGAGATCTCTGATTTGAAGTCTATTTTCTTTTTTAATGTAAGCATTTAGAGCTATAAAACTGCCTCTCATCACTGCCTTTGCTGCATCCCATAGTTTTGGTATGTTGTATTTCATTTTCATTCGCCTCAAGATATTTCCTAATTTCCCTTTTGACTTCCTCTTTAACCCATTGGTTTTTTAAAAGTATGTTGTTTAATTTCCACATATTTGTGAATTTTCCCTTCCTCCCTCTGTTATTGATTTCTAGCGTCATTCTCTTGTGGTCAGAGAAGATACATTATATAAGTTCAATATTTTTAAATTTATTGAGCTTGTTTTGTGACATGACATCTCCTATCCTGGAGAATAATCCATGTGCCCTCAAGAAGAACGTGTATTCTGTTCTTGTTGGGTGAAGTGTTCTCTCTATGTCTGTTAGGTCTAGTTGGTTTAGAGTACCATTCAAGTCTGATTTTCTGACTAGATGTTCTATGCATTATAGAAAGTGGAGTATTAAAGTCTCCTTTCTCGCTGACCTGATTTTGTGATAATCAGTGTGGACTAAACATTCGCTATATTAGAAACCATGCATGTGTCCCCAGACCTAGTTTTTCTCCCTAGATCTGGTTTTTAGACCAGATCAACTAAGCCTGACTTATTATATGGCCATCCTGTATGGGAAAAGACTATATATAACTCTAGGTATATTTGGTCAACCTTAAGAGATATAGCAGGGGGGACGGATGTGGCTCAAATGGTTGGGCATTTGTCTCCCATATGGAGGGACCTGGGTTCGATCCCCGGGACCTCCCGATAAAAATTTAAAAAAAGAAAAATATAGAAGGTGCGTGTGCACAGGTGCGTGCATCGTCAGGCCCTGCGACCACGCAGCAAGATGATGATGTAACAGGAGAGTGACACCAGGGAGAGCCAAGACGAGATGCGCCGAAAAACCAGGAACTAAGATGGCACAGGCGATAGGACGCCACTCTCCCACATCGAAGGTTCCAAGGATCAAATCCCAGTGAAGACAGGAGAAGAAGGATGAGAAGAGAGGGCAGGAAATGGACACAGAGAGTTGCCCAGTGAATGGACACAAAAACAGCAAAAATGGGGTGGGGTGGGGTGTAAAAATGGATAAAAGTAAATAAATAAATAAATCCTTTAAAAAATGTATAGGGGAGGAAGATACGGACTATAGTTAGTAGTAATACTCTGACGATGCTCTTTCAAATTTGTTAACAAATATTTCACAACAATGCAAAGTATTTGCGGTGGGGTGATGTGTAGGAGCCCTGTATGATATTATACATATTTGTTATGTAAGTTCACAATGTTTACTGAACACTTATAGTTTATGTATGTTCATGTATGAATGATATACTTCAATAAATTTTTTTTTCTTCAATAAATTATTTAAAAATAAATTAAGTCTCCTACTATTAATGTAGAACTGTCAATTTCTCCCTTAAAATCTGTCAGTATTTGCTTCATATATTTTGGGGCTTTGCTGTTAGGTATATATATATATTTATAATTGTTATTATCTTGTTGCAATAACCTCTTTATCAGTATATAATGACCATCTTTTTCCCTTGTAACTGTTTTTGACTTAAAGTCTATTTTATCTCATATTAGTATAGCTACTCCAGCTCTCTTTTGGTTACTACTTGCATGGTATATTTTTTTCCATCCTTTACTTTCAACCTACTTGTATCTTCGAATTTAAGGTGAGTCTCTTGCAGACAGCTTTTTTATACATTCTGCCAGTCTCTGCGCTTTTGAACATTACTGCCTAACAATTGTTAAGGATGAGGAATCACATGAGGCATGGCGCAGTTTGTCCATTTGGCACTGAGGAAGAGCTGCCACAATCCTGAATCTGTGGATCAAAAAATTAGGAAGAGTAGAAAAAAGTGTCCCCCAAATGGACACTGGATCTCAGTTCTGTCCTCTGCAAAAGTAAGCGGTGGGAATAGATGGCTCTGAGGTCCCAATACCTCCAGGCTTTGATTAATCTGACTTCCTGGAAAGGTGCAGAAAAAGTAAATGGTCATAAGCCTACCTGTATTACAAAGGCTCTCAGGCTCTCAGGGAACTGACTCCTGAGATCCTGACAGAGATTCTTTGGGAAATCCCAGAGTCTTCCTCCTCCTCTGGGTGAATCTTGCGTCTAAGGCTTGGCTTTCATATCCTGGCCATTTCCTAAATCCAGGATCTGTATCTGACCTGCCCTTCTAGGATCTGTGCTCTTGTAGGCAGGGGCAGGTGTTGTAGCCAGGGGCAGGTCCTGCCTTTGAAAGAATAGAATCCTAGGCATAAGCCTGGCATCAGCTGGCGAGATGGTGAGTCCTAGGAGAGCAAGCTCATGCATTTGCGCAGCCATTTACTCTACAGATGTTTGGGCAGCTGCTGTGTTAGGCACTGTATTAAGTACACAAGACATAGTCCCCACTTTAGTGGACATAATGTTTTTGTCTGCCCCTCTCCCTTCCATGAAGTTCTAGAGGGGCTCTCAGAGGACCCTGTGCCCCCAACCACAGTGGTAGGTACATGACTGCAGCTAGGCCTGTCAGACCCTCTAGAATTTTGATTCCTGAGTGGAGATATACAAAGATGAAGATGACCAGAGCTGAATCACCTGGTGGCCATATTCTAGAAAGATGGGCTTTCCTGTACCTGAGATCCCTGGTGATGTCCTAGCTCCTGTCTGTCTCGGGCTCTGGCTCTTCAGCTCTTCCTTTGGCAGTGTAGTGCTACTCAGTATCCTTCCGATCCTGTTTTCTTGCCAAACTCGGAAAGAATTTTTGTTACTTGCAACCTTAAACCCTTGCTGGTGCACAGCTTTCAAGGATTTTATAGTCTAGAAGTCCAGAGAACACCTAACACAGACCCATACTACAGGTGGTGCCTCAGGGGCTTCCTGGCCACCTCGCCCAGGCTGGGCAGTAGCTTAGAACACTGCTCTGAGCTTGGAGCCTGGAGTCAGACTCCCCTGGGGTGCAAATTCCAGCCCTGCCATGTCTTTGTTCATCTTGGGGCAAGTTACTCAACCTCTCTGAGCATCATCCGTAGGTAGAGATGGATGGTTATACCTTTTCCATAGGATTATTGGGAATGTGAAATGAGATGCGGTGTGAAAAAGCCCTGAAAACAGTGATGTGAAGATGATAAACACTGAGTTGCGTTTAACATCGTCACTAATGAAATCTTCATCCCAGTGGCCGGTTATAGATCAGCAAGCAGTGGACTGTAAGCTTAGCAGCCCTGTGTTTGGAGCTTCGCAACAGATGGTTCTCGTGGAGGAGCTGGGGGCCATTGTGGGAGGTGGAGCCTCAGGGGCTCAGGTCATCTCTTCCTCAGTTCATCTCTTGAATATTGGGTCAGCTTTGGTGGGAAGAAAGAGGTCCCCTCACCCATAAAAAAGAAGGTCATTAAAACCGCAGATTGGTCTAACCCAGCACTGTCCAATAGGACTTTCTGTGGTGAGGGGAATGTTCTATACCTGCCCTGTCCAATATAGTAGCCACTAGCCACATGTGGCTACTGAGCACTGAAAATGTGACTAGTGGAGCTGCCGAACTGAGTTTTAAATTTTATTCCATTTTAATTAATTTAAATCTAGATTTAAATACGGCATGCAATGTAGCTAGTGCTGCCGTAAAGGACAGTACAGATGCTAACCCCTTTTTTCACACTGAGGGAACTGAGGCAAGAGAAGCATTGTGATTTGTCCAAAAGGTCCCAATGCCAGTGAAAGAAAGAACCAGAGCCCAGACCTCCTGCCTCCTCTTTCAGCTGCATCTGCTCCAGATCCTCACAGACCCAGAGGATTTTAGCCCAGGGAAGGATAGCAGCGATCATCTCGGACATTTATCCCAGATGGAAGTAAACAAAGAACAGGCTGGAACATTCGCCCTAGAGCCCCCACTGGGTCTGGCATTATGCTCAGGAAGCTTGGCTGTCCTCAGCTCGGCTTGTGATGCCCTTCGTGATGTCCTGCCACTGTGGATGCAGCAGGCCAGAGCAGGGCAGGGCCAAGGAGACCTTGGCCCGGGGCTACTGCAATCTCAGCAACTCCTTTCCTGACAATTACTCTCCTTCCCTCTGCCCAGTCTAGGACAGGAAGGGCTTGATCCAGGTGGAGGTCAGCCCCATCTCTGCAGCTCTACACCTAGCCTACCTGCTTATTCTCTAGGCCTGCCTGCTCCGAGGTACCCAGGTGGTAGATCAAATTAATCCCCATACTTTATCCGGAGGCTGGCACACAAATTTCCGCCTACCCAGAGAGAGTGGGCACAGAGTTACGGGTGAGGCTGAGTAACATCCAAGCCCTCAGGAGAAGGGGCATAGCAGGAGGGATCCCTGGCACTTTTCTCAGCCATCTGTCCCCAACCAAGTGTGACGAGAGTACACTTTGCCTCAGCAGACGCTGGGAACTCATGCTCCAGGCACCTGGAGACCAGGTGGGACCAATTATGTCCTGCTTCCATCCCATCTCCTTAGCTGGGGGATGTGGCATCTTCTTGCGCTTTTTCTATTTCTTTTTTTCTCTTTCCTCCTTCCCTTCTCTTATGTTTGAGTAAAAAAAATTTTTTTTAATCAAAGTGTAACAAATGCAGAAAAGGGCATAAACCATAAATGTACAGCTTGTTGGATTTCTCTGAAGTGACCCACCCGTGTCATCCGCTTTCGAAACCCCCTCCACACACCTTTAGTCCTTACCCCCAACTTCTGTTACCACAAATTAATTTTTATCTCATTATAAACTTGTCTTCTTTTTTCACTCAGGATCAAGGCTTGTAGGGTTCGTCCGTGTTGTTGAGTGCAGCAATTGTTGGTGGCTGTTTGGGACTTTTCTGGGAGGGGAGGGGCTACAAACGATGAAGGTCTGGTGTGTCTCATCCCGTGGTTTGGTAAGCACATGCACTTCCTCGGGGTTCGCCTCTGGGAGTGAATTGCTGGTCATAGGATATGGCCAACGCAGCCAATGATTTTCCAGTGTTGCTACACCAATCCTCACTCCCAACAGCAAATATGAGCGTTGTAGTCGCTTCATCCTCACCCACAGTGGGTGTTTTCAGTAAAAAAATGTTAGCCATTCCGGGGAGTGTGTAGTGGTGACTTACTGTGGTTTGAAGTTGCACTTTCCTGGAAACTAAGGTTGAGACCCTTTCTATGAAAAAAGAAAAAGAAAAACAGGACCCTTTCTATGTCTTTATTGGTCATTTGAATAACTTGTGAAGATCATCTTTGAGCCTTTTACCTTTAAATTTACCTTTTCTGTTATGTTGTCTATTTATTTATTTATTAGGAGGTACCAGGGATTGAAACCAGCACCTTGTATATGGGAAGCAGGTGCTCAAACACTAAGCTACATCCACTCCCCAATGAGAGTTGGTTTTTTAATTTGTTTGTTTGTTTTGTTTTGTTTTTAGGAGGTACCGGCGATTAAACCTGGGACCTTGTATGTGGGAAGCAGGTGCTCAACCACGAGCTACATCTGCTCATCTATTTATTATTAAGAGTTCATATATATTCCAGACATGAGTGTATTTGTGTGTGTGTGTGTAATCAAATACCTTCTCCCACTCAGCCACTTGTCATTGTACTCTTTTAAAGGTGCCTTGATTAACAGAAATTCTTAAATTTACCAATTGTTTTCCTACATGGCTAGTGGTTTTGGTCTCTTGTATAAGAAATCTTTACCTATTTTGAGTTCATGAAATTTTTCCAAGTTTTTTTTCTAGAAGCCTTATTGTTTTACTTTTCACATTTTGACTTATGTATATGGTGTGAAATAAGGGTCAACGTTTTTGTATGTGATGAGATTTAAAGGTCAGTTTATTTTCTCCATGTGAATATCTAATGACCCAGAACCATTTAATGAAGATGGCCCTTTAATTTGTCACAAATCAGCTGCAGGTCTCTTTCTGAACTCTACTTTGTTCTGGTGTCCTATTTATCTTAAAGTAGGTTTGAAATAAGTGTTGGTATCTGTGGTATAAATCCTCGAGTTTTGTTCTTAGCTGTTCTTGGCTCTTGAATTTACATATAAATTTTAGTATCAGCTTGTCAATTTCCACAGCCCCCAAAACACAGTGCTGATATTTCAATGGATATTGTATTAAATCCAAAGATCAATTGGTGAGATTTGGCAGCATTACACTGAGTCTTCTAATCCATTTATCTAGGTCTTTATTACATTCTGTCAATCCTGAGTTGAATTTCATATGGAGGTTTTGTATATCTTTCATTTGATATGTTGTGTGCATATGTGAATGTGCATGTATTATAAATAGCAGTTTGTTAAATTTCATTTTCTAGTTGTTTCTAGTGTATTGAAATACAACTTTTTGTTGATATTGACCTCATATGCAGCATCCTTGCTGACTTCACTTATTAATCCTGAGTTTGCCTATAGATTTTTTGAATTTTCTATGTATATAATCATGTTTTTTGGTTTGGTTTTTCTTGCTCTTGCTAGGACCTCCAGTGCAATAGTAAACCAGAGTGTTGATAGAGGACATCCTGTCTTATTCCTGGTCTCATGGAGAAATATGTCAATATTTCACATTCAGTAAGATGCTTAGTGGTTTTTTTGAAAATATTTTATCATGTTGAGGAAATTTCTATACCTTTCTGTAGCCTTCTGTTCCTAGTTTTATGAGAGATTCATTTTATTACTATGAATAAGTGCTGAATTTTATCAAATGCATGTGATTTTCCCCTTCTTTGGTTAATGTGGTAAATTACATTGATTGCTTTTTAATGCTAAAACAGCTTGCATTGTGAAATAAATGAACTTTGTTGGGATGTATTATACTTTTCCTATATCCCTGGGTTCAGTTTGCTAATATTTTGCTGAGGAATTTTATATCAGTGTCCATGAGAGAGATTTGTTTGTAATTTTCCTTTCTTGTAATGTCTTTATCAAGTTTTGAAGTCAAGGTTATGTTGGCCTCGTAAAATGAATTGGGTAGTGTCGAATCTATTTTTATTCTCTGGTAGAGTTTGTTTAAGTTTGGCATTATTTATGGCAAATGTGGCAAAATATTAAAGGTTGGTGGATCTGCGTATCGGGGTTGGGAGTATGTTTAACTTCTCTGTAAGGTTTGTATTATTTTTGCAACTGTTCTATAATTTCGAAATTATTTCAAAATAAAAAGTGTTTTGTTTCTAATTTTTTTTTTTATTAGAGAAGTTGTGGGTTGGCAGAACAATCATGCATAAAATACAGGATTCCCCTATGCCACCCCACTCCCAACACCTTGCATTGGTGTGGAACATTTGTGACAATTGATGACAGCCCTTTTTTTGTAATTGTACTATTTTTTTCAACAGTAGCTGCCTTTGTTACAATTGATGAAAGATTATTGAGATAGTACTATTCACTACTGTCCATGCCCTACATTAGGTGTATTTCACCCACCTACCACACTATTATGAACACCTTGTATCAATGTTGTACATTTGTTATAATTCATAAGAGAGCATTCTTATATTTGTATCATTAACAAAGGAAAAAAGAAAAAAGATTGGGGTTATTTCTTTCTAAATTGTTTGGAAGAATTCTTTGGTAAAGTCATTTGTACCTGGAATGTGTGTGTGTGTGTGTGTGTGTATTGTGTGTGAAGGTTTTTAATTCAAAATCAACTTATTTAGTAGATATAGGACTGTTCACACTTTCTATTTCTTCTTTTTTTTTTTTTTAAGGAGATATCAGGGATGGAACCCAGGACCTCGTACATGGGAAGCAGGTGTTCAACCACTGAGCTATACCCACTCCCCTCTATTTCTTCTTGTGTCATTGTTGGTAAATTAATTTTCCAAGTAATTTGTTCATTTCATCTAAATTTTACATTTATTGACATAAAGTTGTTCATATTATATTATTTTTTTACAACTTTTTATTTTAAATAATTTACACTAATTGAAAAATTGCAAGACTAGTACACATTATTCCTATATAACACTTTACCCAAACTCACCAATTATTTACATTTTGCCCCACCTGCTCCTTTACATATTTTTTCAGACTCATTTGAGAGCAAGTTAGAGATATTGTGCTCCTTTATCCTTAAATACTTCAGTGAATATTTCCTTAACACAAGGACTCATATTATATATATATATAGTAACCGTTGGCCAATTTGATGTAATTATAAATTCCAAAAATATAATTGGATCATGCTTGTAAACTGATCTATTAATCTGGGCATGATTAGGTTATGATTAGGGCATTGAGCCCCACCCCTTGGTGGGTGGGGAATCCAATATAAAAGGCAAGGCAAAGAACAGAGTTGAAGCAGTCTTTTGAGAAGCAGTTTTGATGTTAAAGAAGGCCCCAGGAGAAGAGAAGCAAGCTGTTCGCCTGATCGTCTACAGCTGACCTTGTGGAGGAAACAGGAGCTAAGCCCGGAGAGAAACGCAGCCCTGGGAAGAGAGGAACCCCAGAAACCTGAACCCTGGCAAACGCCGGCAACTGTCTTGCTCTAACACGTGGCAATGGACTGTGGTGAGAGAAGAAACTTAACGCTTTATGGCCTGGTATCTGTGGACTTCTACCCCAAATAAATACCCTTTATAAAAACCAACCCATTTTTGGTGTTTCACATTAGCACCCCTTTGGCTGACTAATACATACATATATATGTGTATATATATATATATATATTTTTTTTTTTTATAGACTTTTTTTTTTTAAGATTTAAAAAAATAATTTTTACCCCTCTTCTGCTCCCCCCTCCGGAGATGGCTCCCTCATCTGTTTGCTCATTGTCTGCTTGTCTTCTTTAGAAGGCACCAGGAGCCAAACCTAGGACCATGAGGGAGGCGAGTGCCCAACCACTTGAGCCACTTCTGCTCCCTGCTGGTTGCATCGTTTGCTGGTTGTAGCATCTGCTGGTTGTGGCATTTACGAGTTGTGTCATTGCTGGTTGTGGTGCCTGCTGGCTGTAGCATCTGTTCCTTGCTGCACCTGTTTCTTGTGGCATCTGCTTATTGCAGCATCTGCTCATTGCAGTGGTTGCGGCGTCTGCTCATTGTGGTATCTGTGGTGTCTGCTTATTGTAGCTTCTGCCCTTTGCAGCATCTGCTGGTTACGGTGCCCACTCCTCTTCTTTAGGAAGCACGGAGAACTGAACCCAGGACCTCCCATGTGGGAGGCGGGCACCCAATTGCTTGAGCCACATCTGCTCCTCATGTTTTATATATATATATATATATATATATACACACACACACATATATATATACACACATACACACACACACATATATATATATATATATATGTTTTTCTTTTTATTCTCTTTACTTATTTTGTTGTATTGGAATTATCATGTTATATTTTTAATGTCTGTAGTATTGGTAGTTATATCCCATTCATTATTCCTGGATTGGTAATTTGTGCTGTTTCTGTTTTTTTTTTTTACACAGCAAGGATCTCTTTTTTTTTTTTCCCTTTTTACCGGAAGGTCCTGGGGATCGAACCCAGGTCCCTCCACATGGGAGACGGAGGCCCAACCAGTTGAGCCACATCCGACCCCTCTGTTTTTTTTTTTTTTAATCCATCTATAAATTTTATTTAAAAAAAAAAAACTTTTGACTGTTGATTTTCTCAATTGCACATTTGTTGTTTTTTTTTTGTTTTTTTTTTGTTTTAATTAAAATATTTATTTATATCCCCTCTTTTAGACATCCACATTATGATTATCCAAGAAACTCCTTCGCAGATCATATTTTCAAAATCGTCATCAGGGGCATCCTTAAGTCACCACTCTGCTCCCCAAATGTTAACAGCAGCCTATGCTTCAAGTATCCATCCTCCTCCTGTAAAGTCGGTGATACTCCTTCCACCAAGTTCCTCACCGAGCCAAGGCCAGGCCGCAGCCCTCCTCGCCCTCAGGCCCCAGGATCCCGGGTCCTAGCCCGGCCGCCGCCGGCGCCTTCCCAGGCTCAGGAAGACCACGCGCCCCTGTCTCGTGCACCCATCGTGGGCCACGCGGCCGCACGCCGCAAACAGGCCGCCATTCTCCAACCTCCAACAAAAGACACCTTCCGAGCGCGGATGGCAGGAAAGCTGCACATTTGTTTTTAAATTTCATTAATTTATGCTTTTGTCTTTATTATTTTCTTCTACATTCTCTGGGTTTCATATATTCCTATTTTTTAGCTTCTTCTGATGGATACTCCCCTTCTTGTACTCTAATACATGCATTTAAGACTGTAAATTTCCCTCCAATCTGTACATATTAACCATTTCTGGCACTCTTCATTTCTTTGTATAGGTTCAGATCTTCATCTGGTATCATTTTCTTTCTGCCTGAAAAATTACCTTTTAACATTTCTTGTAAGTCAAGTCAGTTGGCAATAAACTCTCTTGGTTTTTTTTTTTTTTCCCTTTGTTTTAAAAAAAATCTTTATTTTGCCTTTATTTCTGAAAGACATTTCCACTGGATATAGAAATCGACATTGATGGTTTATTTTTTCTTTCAGTGCTTTAGAAATATTATTCCATTATCATCTGGCCTAGATAGTTTCTGATGAAAAGTCTACAGCCATTCTTGTCTTTGCTCTTCTGTTCCTAATGTACCTCTTTTCCTCTGGCTGTTTTAAAGATTTTCTATATATCATTGGTTTTCAGTTGATTGCCATGTGTCTGGGTGTAGCTTATTTTGTGTTCAACCTGCTTGGGAGTTGTTGAGATTTCTGGATTGTGGGTTTATAGGTTTTCATCAAATTTGAAAAATGTTCAGTCATTATTTATTCAAATAGTTTTTATGATGCCCCTTTCCAATTTCTGGAGACTCTAATTAAATATTAAACTACATGATATTGTCTCACAAGTCACTGAGGTTCATTTCCTTTGTTTTTCAATCTTTTTTTCCCCCCGTGTGTTTCACTTTAGTTTTGGTTGCTCTGTCTTCTGGTTTCCTCTCTTTTCTTGTGAAGTGTTTAATTTCCTATTAATGCTATTCAATGAAAAATTTTATTTCAGATTGTAGTTTCATCTACAGGAGTTCCATCTAGGTTTTTTGTTTGTTTATTTGTTTTAATATATTCAGTTTTTCTCCTGATTAGTTTCCCTTTCTCTTTAAATCCTTGAGCATATCTAACATGATTATAGTAACTGTTTAAACATCTTTGCCTGCTAATTTCATAATCTCTGTCATTTTGTGGTCTGTTTCTAATGACTGTTTTATCTCCTTGTTATAGAGATATGGAGTAATTTTGTATTAGATATTGAACATTGTAAATTTTACATTGTTGACTCCTGATTTTGTTGTATTTCTTTATAGAATGTTACTTTGTTCTGATAGGCAGTTAAGTTACTTACAGATCAGCATTTTTTTTTTAATGTTTTTATTTATTTTTATTTATTTATTTATTTTTACCGGGAGGTCCCAGGGATCGAACCCGGGTCCTTCCATATGGGAGACGGATGCCCAACCAGTTGAGCCACATCCGACCCCAGATCAGCTTTTTTTAAGTCCTCATGATAGTGATTTTATTAAATCAATTGCTTTATAAATATTGCTGATGTCATAGTTATTAACATAACAATTTACCAAACTGCACTTAATTGGTACAGTTTGATGAGCATGTTTTATAAAGGAAAGGAAATGCCAAAACCCTGTTAACATTGTTCCACTGCATCCTAGGAGAACAAAGGAGATTTGTTTCTCAGACACTTAAATAAGGCAACAAAAACAGATAGAGTTTCCCTTCCCTAACTGAAGCACTCCATCAGTAGAAATATTCTGAGAAATATCAACTAGACAGTCTATGCTCTCAAAAGATCCCACAGCTTGTAATGCTATAATGGAGAGGCTTACCTTCTTCATCTTAAAAGTTGGAGGGTTTTGGTCATTGAATTTTTATGTATCAAACTAGTAGTGGCTTTACAGCTGCAGCATCTTCACTGTGAGATAAGCAGTCTTCTTCTCTATTAATACCTTCATGTGCACAAAAAAGCAATTTTAATATACTAAGTGCTGGGAAGCGGCTGTGGCTCAATCAGTAGGGCTCCCGTTTACCATATGGGAGGCCCCGGGTTTGGTTCCCGGGGCCTCCTGGTGAGGGCAAGCCCGCCCGCACGGCATGGTTAGCTGACCCAGTGAGCACAAGCAGCAAGAGGGGGATAAATGATTAAATAAATAATAAAATCTTAAAATATATATATATGTACTAAGTACTCACCACATGCCCTTGCTGCAAACTGCTTTTCTTGGCAAGTTATGAAATACTTCAAGGAAGTATGGTTAAGGCTGTATTACCAAATGGTACTGGTAAGTACTACATAATTTTTTGTCATGTTGCAGCTTTTGTTTCCTATTTAGTGAATTTAGTGACTGCTGCTATGAAATCGGAGAGCAATAATGACAGCTTTATTAGGACTTTTTTTGTTGTTGTTTTTTTGTTTGTTGTTTGTTTAACTATGATCTAGTAGCAAGTGAAGTTCTCAATTTTAACCCCTTGGCAGCAAGATCCAAATTCCCTCATTCACATGGTAGCATCTAATTGTCAAGGGGTTAAACAACCAACACAAAAGATACTGCACTTCTGATTGTAGCATTTGGAAGAACTGAAAGAAAAGGAAGTTGGGCTATATGTTGAAAGAAAACACAGGAGAAGATGAAATGTCACACGAAGTCATCATAGTCTTGTACATATCCTCCATCATAACCACCCAAATCTGTCAGATTATCTTTTATGGTGGCCTTTAATGCCCCTCCATACCTTTTTTCTTCTTTTGGCTCTGCTTTGTTTTGCTTGCTTTTGTTTTTCACTACAAAGCACAGTAATCTTTGAATTGGTAATCTTTTTAAATCATCAATTTTCAATGAAATACACACATGTTGAACTAAAGCTTCCAAAAAAACTGGAAAATTCAGCAATTTTTCAATTAATTTTATATTTTAGTAGCTTTCCAAACTCCGTGAAGTCATCTCTGGAAGACAGGTTCATAGCATCTATTCCATAAAATGTATTATTGACACAAAAAGTTTCTTTTGCTAATTCCAGGTCTGACTCTTCCCATAATTTCTTTAGAAGCACTTTATCTGCTAATTGTTCTGGTGTTAGCACTTTAGATTCTTCAAGTTCTTTAAAATTTCTTCTTGCCTTTTCTTCTGTTGTCGTTGTTTCTCTTTGATCTTCTCCGCTATTTTTTTTTCTTCTCTGAAACCTTTAATTCTGGTTTTACTTGGCTTCCTCTTTTTTTTTTTTTTTTTTTTTGTCATCATCATCATCATCCCAGTTACCCTGGATGTCTTTGTCCTTGTCCTCAACCTCACCTTCCCGGTGGATCCCTCACGGAGAATGTGCCCAAGTCCCAATCTCCAGTTGGTGCCACTACCACCATTTACTCCAGGCATGAGTGACAAGCGGGGCGGGGCGCACCATTGGATGTGCTCTCGGTGGCCCGCGCGGGGCAGGCTGGGACCGTGGCTGTGCGCTCAGGCGGATGCCCCGCCTCCTCTGGCAGTGACTGGTATGGATCAATTTTGTTGTTGTGATTGTTTTTTTAAATCAGTTTTATTAATACATATTTATAAAGCATACTTCCATCCAAAAGTGTACAATCAATGATGTTTGGCGTAATCACAGAGTTGTGCATTCTGTTGTTGTTGTGTGTTTTTTTAATTAGAGGAGATGTAGGTTGACAGAAAAATCAGGCAGAAAATACAGAGTTCCCATGTACATGTCTCCATCATTAAAATTTTGCTTTAGTGTGGTTACCTTTGTTATAATTGATGAGAGAATATTATTATAATGTACTATTAACTGTAGTCCACAGCGTATGTCAGAGTTCAGTTTGTGGTGCACAGTACTATGGTTTGGTTGTTTTACATTTTATTTTAGTAACATGTACAACCCCCAATTTCCCCTTTTAACTACATTCATATATAATTCAGTGGTGTTAATTTAGGACTTGCTTTTAAGATTTTTAAGGGTACGGTGTCTAATATTAAGAGAGAAATTTTAAAACGCAATGAAATTTTTTAAAAATCTGCTTACATTCTCTTGAAGCCTTCTGTGTAGTTTGAATTATGTACCACAGGGGAGGAAAAAAACCATGTTCCTAAACTCAATCCATTCCTGTGGGTGTGGCCCTGTTATAAACAGGACCTCCTGAAGATGTTATTTTCAGTAAAGTTGAGTCCCAGCTGAGTCATTGGAGGCTTCCTCAAGAGAAGACCGCGTGGAGGAGTGGACACTGGAAGTCCCCTAACCGGAAGTGAAAGGGCAGGCTATCCCATGTGATGGGAAAGCCAAGGAACCCAAGGATTGCCAGCCAGGTACCAACCTGGGAGGAAGCGTTTTCCAGCCTCCTAAACCATAAGACAATAAATTCCCATTGTTTAAACCAACCCCCTGTGGTGTGTCATAGCAGCCAGGAAACTAAGTTTTAAAAAAGATAAAACTAAGAAAAAAATTGAAAGCCTCTTAGTTTGTTGTAAGAATAAGGAAGTTTGGGAGCAGATGTAGCTCAAAAAGTTGAGCACCTGCTTCCCACACAGGAAGTCCTGAGTTCAGTCCCTGGTGTTACCTAAAAGAAAGAAAGAAAGAAAGAAACAAACAAACAAACGTAAAAACCAACTCAGGGGAGCATATGTGGCTCAGTGGTTGAGCTCCGGCTTCTCACATATGAGGTTCCAGTACAATCCCCACCCCGGTGAGGGTGTAGTTTGAATAGGGAAGTTTGTTCCATTGTGGGAAAGCTCCTTTATCGTTCTTGGTAGAATGTATTAAATTTTTTTTTTTTAAATAATCGGGAGAGTTTAATAGAAGCCAAATTTTTTAGTTCATTGGAGCTAATCACTTCCTTTTTTTTTTTCTTCACATGAATATATATATATACATTTCTCAATTAAATGTAATGGATACATATAAATTTTTTTTTTAATCAAACAATATGTTACACAATACATTTGGTTCATAGTAACACATTCATACAGTATTTGTCCTTTTGTGTCTGGCTTGCTTCACTCAACATAATGTCCTCCAGGTTCATCCATGTTGCCATATGCTTTACGACTTCATTTCTTCTTACAGCTGCATAATATTCCATCATGTGAATAGACCACAGTTTGTTTATCCATTCATCAGTTGATGGACACCTGGGTTGTTTCCAGCTTTTGGCAATGGTGACTAATGTGGCTATGAACATCGGTGTGCAGATGTCTGTTCGTGTCACTGCTCTCAGTTCTTCTGGGTATATACCCAGTAGTGGTATTGCAGGGTCACGTGGCAAGTCTATATTCAACTTCTTTAGGAGCTGCCAAACAGTCCTCCACAGTGGCTGTACCATCCTGCATTCCCACCAACAGTGAAGAAGTGTTCCCATCTCTCCACATCCTCTCCAACACTTGTGGTTCTCTGTCTTTTTTTTTTTTTTTTTTTTTTTTAATCAAAGAGAAACCTTTATTTTCAACAAAAGTGCCTGGAAAAGATGGTTCAGCACCCACTGCAGCGAGCCCCTCACCATGCACAGCACCAAAACGTACATCTGAGAAAATGAAAAGCCCCCCAGCCTGTCGCTCACACACTTCCCCAAAAGCCACAATGCACAGAGCCAAAGGGCAAAAAAGTTCAAGCTCGATAGCCTCACACCAAAGAAGTCTTTGAATTAGGATTTACAAATTTATATATTCTTTTCTACAAATAAAACAAAACAAAACAAAACAAACAAACATGAAGGGGGGTAATGAAGATGAAAGCCTGACAAGACATAGGAAAATGGAGGAAATGGACTATGCCCATTACCAAACGGAAAGCAGAGGAATGGTCAGTGCTTTCCATAGTTTCTGAGCAGGAGGCGTTTAACTTAACTGATATTCCCCAACACATAGCACTCAACGGCAAACCAAACCCTTTAGTAGCCAAAGAGACCAAGAGCCCTGGAATACACAAATGCAATGTGTCCAGTTCTGAAAAATGGTCCACAGGCAGCGCCTAAGTCAGATCCCCAGAGAGAGTGCAGTTTCTTTTGTTGCCAGTTCCCCAGCACTTAAAAGGGCCGTTTTTCCCTTTCAAAAACCAAAAAAAAAAACCCCAAAAACAAAAACAAAAAAATCCCGGAAAAACAGAAACAGGGGAAAAGAGAGAGTTCTCTGCTGCAATAAAATCTCTCAGGCGTGGCATGGTGTGATAATGAGCCCTGGATGGTGCCCCGGGCCACCCACACAGGCTCTACTTGGGCTCCTCGATCACGCCCTTGCTGCGGTCTGTCATTTTGGGATATTTTACTTTCTTCTGGTCCAGCTTGTTTTGAGCCCAAAGTAGTAGTTTCAGTAATTTTGCCAGCTTGGGTGTTGACTCACGATTTTCATAATCTAAGACAGCCTGGTTAACTTCCCTCCACACCTTTTGCCTCTGCATCATATTAAGGAGGTCTCCAAAAGGTGACTCCTGGGGCTATGGAAGGCCAGCAAAGCCAGTGTGCCTCCATTTCCGTCAGGCACTCTCTGCCTTCTTCGCCTCGCTCCCCACCTGTGTCTGAGCAGACTCCAGGGCAGCCTCGGTCTCACGCTGCCGGATCAGCTCAATCAAATGCTGCTGCTGCAAATGAAAGTAAAGATACCGGCTTGTGTCTACGAGCTCTGGATGGAGACTATTGATCCATGCAATAGCCTCCTGAATCTGACCTTTCAATATCATCTCTCGGATTTTGACTCGTTCATCAAGCGTTTCTAGAGCCACACTCGGTTCAATTCCAGATTCCATTCGAAACTTCTCGGCTGCTTCCTTAAAGCCCTCTGTAACAAGGTAGTTCATGACGAGACGGTTCGTGTCTGCTCGCTGAATGTGTAAGTTATTGAGTTTTTCCATCCATTCATCTTTTGTGATTTCATCGGGTTTTTCTGTATAACTCATTTTGACTTACTTCGTGCGGTTCCCGCCTCCCGCGCTGCGCGGTCTCGGCCCCGCGGCTGCTCCCGTTCTCTGTCTTTTTAATACTGGCCATTCTGATAGGTGTGAAATGATATCTCATTGTAGTTTTGATTTGCATTTCCCTAATCATGAGTGATGTTGAGCATTTCTTCATGTGTTTTTTGCCATTTGTATTTCTTCTTTGGAGAAATGTCTATTCAAGTCTTTTGCCCATTTTTTAATTGGGTCATTTGTCTCTTTATTGTTGAGTTGTAACATCTCTTTATATATCCTGGATATTAAACCCTTTTTTCAAACCCTTTTGACAAAGTCTTGTGAGATGCAAACGTGTTTAATTTTGAGGAGGTCTCATTTATCTATTTTTTTCTTTTGTTGCAGGTGCTTTGGCTGTAAGGTCCAAGAAACCACCACCTACTACAAGGTCTTGAAGATGTTTCCCTACATTTTCTTCTAGTAGTTTCATGGTCCTGGCTTTTACATTTAGATCTTTGATCCATTTTGAGTTGATTCTTGTATAGGGGGTGAGGTAGGGGTCCTCTTTCATTCTTTTGGTTATAGATATCCAGTCCTTCCAACACCATTTGTTGAAGAGACTGTTTTTTCCCATTAGCGTGGGCTTGGTAGGTTTGTCAAGAAACAGTTGACTGTATAGGTGAGGGTATATTTCTGGATTCTCAGTTCTTTTCCACTGATTGATGTTCTATCTTTATGCCAGTACCATGCTGTTTTGACCACTGTAGCTTTGTAATATGTTTCAAGGTCAGGCAGTGAAATTCCTCCCACTTTGCTCTTCAGAATGTATTAATTTTAGCTTTTATTTTTATTGCTCTCAAATAGCCGTTCTCAAACTTTTTGGCCCTAAGACCCCTTTATACTCTCAAAAGTTATTGAGGATCCTAAAGAGCTCTTGCTGTGTGGATTACATTTATCAATATGTCCCACATTAAAATGGAAATTGAAGAAATTTAAAAATATGCTTCAATTTATTCTGAAATAATAAACTCGTTAATATGAACATGAAATTTTATATTTTATGAAAACTAACCATATTTTCCCAACAAAAAAAAAAATTTAGTGAGAACAGTTGTATTACTTTATGTTTTTTGGAAGTATCTTTAATGTGCATCTTAACAGAAGACGGATGAATTCTCATATCAGCTTCTACACTCATTTTGTTATAATATCACATGTCATGTAGCCTCTGAAAAATTCCGATGTACACTCATGAGAGAATGAGATGGAGAAGTTGCATAATGATTTAACATTATTATAAAAAATATTTTGACATCGTGGACCTCCTGAAAGAGTCACAGACCCCATGAAGTTTCTGAACCATACCCCTAAAAATACCCCTATTGCTCTAGAATAGGTTGGTAGCAATAAAACAGAAGGCAGTGTTGTTAAGAGAGCTCTCGGTTCATAATGGAAACCTGTTCATGTAATGCAAGCACACACATAGGACGAGGCTGAGCAGCTGGCAGTAAAGCTGAAAACTCCAAAGGGGGTCTCCTGGAGTTGCAGGGGCCCATGTCTATCAGTTCTGTGCTGCCTAGTCCTCGTGGCATCACAGCCCTTTCTCCCATAATCACATTCTTCTTCCTAGTGTACAATCTTTATAAGTTTCTTTAGTGAATCTTTGTTGGTGAAGTTCTCTGGTAAAATCTCCCAGATTTTTTTTTTTTCCAGGGAGAATGTTTTCAGTCTTTCATCAAGTGTGTTTTTAGCTGTGGCATTTTCAAAGATGCCCTTTATTAGATTGAGGAAGTTCCCTTCTATTCCTAGTTTGTTGAGAGTTTTTCTTGTGAAGGTGTGTTGGATTTTGTCAATTGCTTTTTCTGTATATTGAGATGATCATATGGGTTTTTTTTTTACCCTTGATTCTTTTTTTTTTAACATCAATTTTATTGGTACATATTTATAAAGCATACAATTCATCCAAAGTGTACAGTCAATGGTATTTGGTATAATCACATAGTTGTGCATTCATCACTCCAATCATTATTAGAGCATTTGCATTATTTCAATAATAATAATTATAAACAAAAACCAGCCTAACGAATAAACAAGAAAATTCCTCACCTCTCAATCTCTGTTTCCCCTGCTGTACATAGCTGCTATTTCTGGCTACTCTTGCACAATTATTTATTTATTTATTTATTAAGCAATTTTACTGAGATATATTCACATACCATACAATCTCTCCGTAATATTCAATGGCTTTTCGTATCACCACAGTTTTGGGCATTCATCACCACAAAAAATTTTAGAACCATTTCATTACTCAAAAAAAAAAACCAAAAAAAATACTCCACATCCCTTAGGTTGCCTTCCCCAGCCCTACATAACCACTAATCTAATTTCATCTTATAAATTGATTTATATTTATATTTTATATAAATGGAATCATACAATATGTTACACAATATATCTAGTTCATAGTAATGCATTCATACAGTATTTGTCCTTTTGTGTCTGGCTTGCTTCACTCAACATAATGTCCTCCAGGTTCATCCATGTTGCCATATGCTTTATGACTTCATTTCTTCTTACAGCTGCATAATATTCCATCATGTGAATAGAGCACAGTTTGTTTATCCATTCATCAGTTGATGGACACCTGGGTTGTTTCCAACTTTTGGCAATGGTGAATAATGTGGCTATGAACATCGGTGTGCAGATGTCTGTTCGTGTCACTGCTCTCAGTTCTTCTGGGTATATACCCCGTAGTGGTATTGCCGGGTCACATGGCAAGTCTATATTCAACTTCTTTAAGAGCTGCCAAACAGTCCTCCATAGTGGTTGTACCATCCTGCACTCCCACCAACAGTGAAGAAGTGTTCCTATCTCTCCACATCCTCTCCAACACTTGTGGTTCTCTGTCTTTTTAATACTGGCCATTCTGATAGGTGTAAAATGATATCTTATTATAGTTTTTATTTGCATTTCCCTAATCATGAGTGATGTTGAGCATTTCTTCATGTGTTTTTTTGCCATTTGTATTTCTTCTTCGGAGAAATGTCTATTCAAGTCTTTTGCCCATTTTTTAATTGGGTCGTTTGTCTTTTTATTGTTGAGTTGTAACATCTCTTTATATATCCTGGATATTAAACCCTTATCAGATATGTGATTTCCAAATATTTTTTCCCATTGAGTTGGCTGCCTATTCACCCTTCTGACAAAGTCCTGTGAGGTGCAAAAGTGTTTAATTTTGAGGAGGTCCCATTTATCTACTTTTTCTTTTGTTGTACGTGCTTTGGCTGTAAGGTCCAAGAAACCACTACCTACTACAAGGTCTTGAAGATGTTTCCCTACATTTTCTTCTAGTAGTTTTATGGTCCTGGCTTTTATATTTAGGTCTTTGATCCATTTTGAGTTGATTCTTATATAAGGAGTGAGATAAGGGTCCTCTTTCATTTTTTTTTTTTAAGATTTATTTTATTTAATTTATTCCCCACTTCCTCCCTTGCTGCTTGTGCTCGCTTTCTGCTTTCTGTGTCCATTCACTGCGTGTTCTTCTGTGTCTGCTTGTCTTCTCTTCTCATCTTCTCCTTAGGAGGCACCGGAAACCGATCCTTGTGCCTTCCAACATGGAAGAGAGGCACTCAATTGCTTAAGCCACCTCAGCTCCCTGGTTTGTTATATCTCTCATTGTCTTTTTCCTCTTTCTCTTTTTTGTTCTGTCATCTTGTTGCATCAGCTCTCTGCGCCGGCTGCCAGCTCTCTGTGCGGGTCTGCTTTTGCCTTCACCAGGAGGCCCCAAGAATCAAACCTGGGACCTCCCATATGGTAGACGGGAGCCCAATCGCTTGAGCCACATCCTCTTCCTTTCTTTCATTCTTTTGGTTATACATATCCAGTTCTCCCAGCACTATTTGTTGAACAGACTGTTTTGTCCCATTAACATGGACTTGATAGGTTTGTCAAAAACAACTTGGCCATAAAGGTGAGGTTTTTTTTCCTGGACTCTCAATTCTATTCCACTGATCAGTGTGTCTCTTTTTATGCCAGTACCATGCTGTTTTGACCACCGTAGCTTTGTAATATGTTTCAAGTTCAAGCAATGAAATTCCTCCTATATCGCTCTTTTTTAGGATGCTTTTGGCTATTCAGTGCTCTTTTCCTTCCAAATGAATTTGGTAATTGCCTTTTCTATTTCTATAAGGTAGGCTGTTGGAATTTTGATTGGTATTACATTGAATCTGTAAATCAGTTTAGGTAGGATTGACATCTTCACAATATTTAGCCTTCCAATCCATGAATATGTACTGTCTTTCCATTTGTTTAGGTCTTCATTGATTTCTTTTAGCATTGTTTTGTAGTTTTCTGAATATAAGTCCTGAACTTCTTTGGTTAAATTAATTCCTACGTATTTGAGTCTTTTTTTGCTGTTGTAAATAGAGTTTTATCCCTGATTTCCTCTTCAGATTGTTCAATACTAGTGTACAGAAACATTACCGATTTTTACATGTTGATCTTGTATCCTGCCTTTTTGCTGAACACATTTATTAGCTCAAGTGGCTTTGTGGTAGACATTTCAGAATTTTCTAAATATAGAATCATGTCATCTGCAAATAGTAAGAGTTCTACTTCCTCTTTTCCTATTTGGATGCCTTTAAATTTTTTTTTTTTTTTCTTTTCTAATTCCTCTACCTAGAACTTCTAGTATTATGTTGACTAACAATGGTGACAATGGGCATCCTTGTCTGTTTCCCAATAATAGAGGGAAAGCTTTCAACCTTTCCCCATTGAATATGATGTTGGCTATAAGTTTTTCATATATTTCTTTTTATTATATTGAGGAATTTTCCTTCTATTCCTGTCTTTTGAAGTGTTTTTATCAAAAAAGGATGTTGGATTTTGTTGAGTGCCTTTTCTGCATTGATTGATATGATCATGCTTTTTTTTTCCCTTCAATTTGTTAAGGTGGTGTATTACTTTTATTGATTTTCTTGTGTTGAACCAGCCTTGCATACCAGGAATAAAATCCCACTTGATTGTGATGTATAAGTCTTTTGATATGCTTTGAATTTGATTCGCAAGTATTTTGTTGAGAATTTTTGCATCTAAGTTCATTAGAGAGATTGGTTGTAATTTTCTTTTCCTGTAGTATCTTTAAGCCAGCTTTGGTATTAGGGTGATGTTGGCTTCATAATATGTGTTTGGTAATTTTCCCTCCTCTTCAATTTAAACAAGATTGGTGTTCATTCTTTTCAAAATGCTTGGTAGAAGTCACCTGTGAAGCCATTTGGTCCTGGACTTTTCTTTGTTGGGAGATTTTTGATGACAGATTCAATCTATTTAAATGTGATTGGTTTGTTAAGTTCTTGTATTTCTTGAAGCATCAGTGTAGGTTGTTTGTGCATTTCGAGGAATTTGTCCATTTCATCTAGGTTGTCTAGTTTGTTGGCATACAGTTTCTCATAGCATCCTTGTATGATCCTTTTTATTTCTGTGGGGTCAGTAATAACTTACCCCTTTCACTTCTGATTGTATTTATTTGCATCGTCTCTGTTTTTTTCTTTGGTAGTCTAGCTCAAGATTTGCCAAGTTCATTGATTTTTCAAAGAACCAGCTTTTTGTTTTATTGATTTTCTCCATTTTTTTGGTTGTTGTTCTCAATTTCATTTATCTCTGCTCTAATCTTTATTATTTCTTTACTTCTGCTTGCTTTAGGATTGGTTTGCTGTTCTTTTCTAGTTTCTCCAGTTGTTCAGTTAGAACTTTTATTTTAGCTTTTTCTTCTTTTTGAATATAGGTGTTTAGGGCTATAAATTTTCCTCTCAAGACTGCCTTTGCTGTATCCCATAAGTTTTGATAAGTTGTGTTCTCATTTTCATTTGTCTCAATATATTTACTGATTTCACTTGCAATTTCTTCTTTGACCCACTGATTATTTATGAGTGTATTGTTTAACCCCCACACATTTGTGAATTTACCTCTTTCCTGTCTATTATTGATTTCCAATTTCATTCCATGATGATCTGAGAAGGTGCTTTGTATAATTTCAATCTTTTTATATTTATTGAGAGCTACATTGTGACCTAACATGTGGTTCTATCCTGGAGAAAGAGCCATGGGCACTTGAGAAGAATATATAATGCCCTGAGTTTTGGTGCAACATTCTGTATGTCTGTTAGGTCTAACTCGTGTATTATATTGTTCAAGTTCTCTGTTTCCTTGTTGATCTTCTGTCTAGTTGTTCTATCTAATGATGTGAGTGGGGTGTTGAAGTCTCCAACGATTATTGTAGAAATGTCTATTTCTCCCTTCAGTTTTGTCAGAGTTTGTCTCGTGTATTTTGGGGCACCCTGGTTAGGTGCATAGATATTTATGACTGTTGTATCTTCCTGGTGGATTGTCCCTTTTATTAATATATAATGGTCTTCTGTATATCTTATAACTTTTTTGCATTTAGAATCTGTTTTGTCCAATATTAGTATAGCTACCCCTGCTCTTTTTTGGTTACTATTTGCTTGGAGTATCTTTTTCCAACCTTTCACTTTCAGCCAGTTTGTATCCCTGGGTCTAAGGTGAGTCTCTTGTAAACAGTATATGGATGGCTTTTTTATCCATTTTGTCAGCCTGTATCTTTTGTTTGGGGAGTTTAATCCATTCACATTCAATGACATTACTGTAAATGCATTATTTATTTCCACCATTTTATTTTTTTGGTTTTCATATGTCATATCTTATTTTTGTCTGTCTTTTTACTCTTTCAGTTATCCTTCCTGCTATTCTTTCTTCTATACTCCCCTCCAAGCCTCTCTCCTGTCTTTTTCTTTCAGGCTCTAAGGCTTCCTTTAATATTTCCTGCAAAAGTGGATTCTTTTTTACAAACACTCTTAGTGTCTGTTTGTTTGTGAATATTTTAAACTCACCTTCATATATTTTTTTAAAGATTGGTTTTATTTATTTATTCCCCTCCCTTGCTGCTTGTGCTCGCTGTCTGCTCTCTGTGACCTTTCACTGTGTGTTTTTCTTTGTCTGTTTGTCTCCCTTTGTTGCATCATCTTGCTGCACTAGCTCTCTACGGGCACAGGCTGTCAGCTCTCCACAGGTGCGGGCCAGCTTGTCTTTACCAGGAGGCCCCGGGAATTGAACCCAGGGCCTCTCATATGGTAGATGGGACCCAGTCACTTGAGCCTCAGTTGCTTCTCCCTTAATGTCTTCTTGATGTCCTTTATCTTTTTAGCCATACTGTCTTTCACCTCATTAATCTGATTTTGGATATTTGTTAACATCTCATTAATTAGTTGTCTCAAATCCTGTGTCTCTGATATATTCCTTTTCTTGGGCCATGTCTTCCAATTTCTTAGTATGGCTCGTAATTTTTTGCTAATGTCTAGGCATCTGATTAGGATGGTGAGTTTACTCAGATGCTCAATTTCACTCTCTTTCGTAGGGATTTACTGGTGGGAGGCTGTGTGTTACTTCTGTTCTTTGATTTTTGGTTCAACCCGGGTCTTTAGGATTGTCCCTGTTAGTTGCTCAAAACTGGGCTCTGGACCCAGAATTAGGTTGAAGACCGGCTTCCTAGGGCCTTGGGGATGGGGGATATAAAGGCCGGAAAAAGCCTTTCTTACTTATTTACTTTTGATTTCCTCACATGCACTTCTTTAGTCTTCCAGCGGATGGTGCACTTTGGCAGCCCTCTCAGTTCCATGCCTGGTCAGAGTGTGTTTGCTGCAACACGGCCTGGATCAATGTGATAAGGGTTCCTGCCTGGACGCTAAAAGCCTTGTATTTCAAACTTTCTCAGAGGCAGTTCTCCAACCTTTGCTGTTTCCCCTCCCTTTTCCTGGGTAGGAAATAATTCTAATCCATTCTGCATCCTCAACAACCAGTCCCCATCAGTAGAGGGGGAGATTGAGAGGGTTGTATATCTTGCTGGCTCCTGAAAGGGCTCGTGGGACACAGCAGACCAGATTTGTGGGTCAAAAGCTGAATCAGCCTTAGGCTGTGTCCCTCTCCCCTTTCCTGGAGAGTTGGATCCCTGGGGCCCCCTTTGTCTGTAGCCACCAGACCTGAGGCCTGAGAATTCCAGAGTATATACAGGGTGGGGGAGGATGCTGGCAGTTGCAGCTGCCACTTTTACCTCAGTTTTGCTGTTGTGATTCTTTCCCTTTTTTCCTCTCTTTTCTGGGCGCTGTCCAGCCTTCCCCTGGTGGCCTAAACCCTAGAAGAGTTTTTTCCAGGCTGTTTCTGCCTGTCCTGTAGCTATTTTTCTGGGAGAGAAGAGAGTTCTGTGTCTTTCTAGTCCTCCGTCTTCCCAGGAGTCTGGATTTTTTTATTTTTTTTTAATCTGATAATGGCTTTATTTTCATTTCATTTTTGAAAAATACGGGTTTACAATTCCGAGTTGACAGTTTTTTTCCCCTGCAGAAAGGTATTAGCCTCCTGCCTTCTGGCTTCAGAAGTCTGCTGTCGACCTAATTGTGTGTGTGTGTGTGTGTGTGTGTTTCCTAATTTTGTTGTGAATATGACCCATCCACGCTCTCTGGCTGCTTTTATGATCTTGTCTTTGCTGATAGCTTGCCCCTGTCCTTCCAATCTGGATGGTAAGAATTAGAGGCAAAGAGCTTGAACCCACAGCTTCATGGGTACTGGCAAGATTCAAGTGGGGAGCAGAGGGAGAGCAAGGAAGCTGAAGCCGGGCGCCGTGGCTGAAGGGGCAGAGGCTATGGGGCCAGACAGACCAGGGCGTGAACTCTGGCTTAGCAATCTGACTCTTGGTGAGACCTGGGCTAGTTACCAGGGACCATGCCACCTCCTCACCGGGCTGCTACGGGAGTGAAAATCTGGCTAATGCATGTAAAGCTGGCACTGGGCCAGCCCTCAAGAAACGGCGGCTGCTGCTGTGGTGGTTGCTGTGGTTGTGGTTGAGAAAATCACGGGACCTCAGCACTGAGCTGAGCACTTCAAAAGGGTTAAAATGGCAAATTTCATGTTGTATATATGTTACCACAATTCTTTTTTTTTTTAAAGGTATAGTCCAACTACATTTATTTATTTATTTATTTATTTATTTATTTATTTATTTTTATTTTACCGGGAGGTCCCGGGGATCGAACCCAGGTCCCTCCATATGGGAGACGGACGCCCAACCAGTTGAGCCACATCCGCTCCCACCACAATTCTTAAAACTTCATGTATATTGGAGTTGGTTCTCCCCACCTCTAAGTACTTTGAAATAACAGAAGGAACAGAAAAGAAAAACGGGGGGCCCACAGTCCTCAGCATTTTGCCGGCTTCGCTCGTCCTGGCAGGGGTGAGAGCTGCTGCCTGGCTGGCCCGGCTGTCAGGAAGAGGCCTGGGTGAAGGCGGAGGAGCTGCTGCTCCCCTCCCTGCCCAGCACATGGGTGGGGGTGGTGTTGGGCCAGGACCCTCTCCAGGAGCAGCCTGTGGGCCATGTGCAGGGCAGCCCTGGCAGGGTCACAGCCCGGCTTAGGCTGGACCTCTGCTGCAGGCCTGCTTCCTCCCTGAGCTGGACAACAGAGCAGATGCTCTGGCTGAGCTTTGAACCTCACCTCTGTGTAATGGTCTTTAACTTGGCTCCTTGACTGGGATGGACCTGAGGTGAAGCCTCCTCCACTCAGGCACTGGCCTTGGATTTGCGAGGGAAACTGTCCATTCAGTGACAAGGCATTCCTCTCATCACTTTATAATCCCTGGGAAGCTATAGCAACACGCCAGTGTCCAGGCCCCACACTTGGGGCTTCTGATTTAATTGGTTTGGAGCAGGGTTGGGGCTGCATACAGCTTAGGAGCTGGCTAGTTGATTTTTTTTTTTTAACTTTTTATTTGGAAATAATTTCAAACTATTGCAAATTTCAATTTGAAAAAAATTTCAAAAATTGCAAATATAATGTACAGCCAATACAGAGAACTCCAATATACCTCCTTCCCAGATATACAGATTTACCAACTTAGAGCAATTTTCCACATTGGTTATATACCATCCTATCTATCTATCTATCTATCTATCTATCTATCTATCTATCTATCTATCTATCTATTGTCCATCCATCATTTCCTAAACATTTGGGAGTAGGTGGTATACATCATGCTCCTTGAACACTGAATTCTTCCATATACATTTCCTAAGAACAAGAATATTCTCTTTTATAACACATTAAGTAGAGTCATTAAGTCCAAGAAACTTAACATTGGTATAAAGCTTACATTCTGCATTCCAATTTTTAAAATTGTCCCACTAATGCCTTTTCGGACATTGGACATTTTCTCCTCCATTATTAGATCCAGTCCAGGATCATGTACTGCATTTAATTGTCATTTTCTCTTTAGTCTCACTCTCTTTTTAAAAAATTTGTGGCATATATATATACAGCATGAACTTCCCACCTCATCCACCCCGAAGCATACCATTCAGTGGGATTAACCACGTTCACAGTGTTATGCTGCTGTCACCATCCACCACCAAAGCTCTTCCATCACCCCAAACAGAAACCTGAGTCCATTAGGCACTGACTCCCTGTTCCCTGCCCACCCCTTCCCCTGGGAACCAATACTCTAGATTCTAACTCTCTGACTTTGCTTATTCTAATTATTTCATATCAATGAGATGATACAATATTTGTCCTTTTGTGCTTGGCTTATTTCACTCATATGATGTCTTCATGGTTCATCTATGGTATCCCATGTATCAGCACTGCATTCCTTTTTATGGCTGAATAATATTCCATTGTGCGCATATACTGTATTTTGTTTATCCATTCATCACCTTGGGTTGCTTCCATCTTTGGGCAATTGTGAATAATGCCACTATGAACACGTGTTGTTTTGCACTGGGGATCAGGTCACAGGTCCTACCCTCCCTCCCCCATCCCTGCTTGGCCACTGATCAGCTGCAGGATCCAGGACAAGTCACTGCCCCTCCTCGTCCCCAGCTGTCCAGGGAGGCACTGAGTGGCCCAGTCATCCACCGAGCTGGCCTCCCATCAGGACTGCCTGCGGAGGGCCTGTGGTCTGTCGGCCTCTGAAGCCAGGATGGAGAACTACTAACTGGCTGACCACAAGGCCCTTCCGGCCCCGACGTGCTGCAGATCTGGAGGAAAAGCAGCAGAGCCGTTGGCCTCTGCAGCATGTGTGACCCGGTAGTTTGTGCCAACTTCCATCCCTGGCGTGCTGTCATTGTGACGGGTGTGGTGGCTTGCTGGCTGCATGCTCAGGATATTAACCGCAGCGAACACTTGGCAAGTCCTTCAAGGCGTCAGGCATGGGCTTCCCACGGTAATCTCAACTCCAGACAGCCGAGGAGGCAGCTACCATTATTAGCTCCAGGTTGCCACTAAGGAAACCGAGAGATTAAATAACTCACTTGAATGCTGGTTGGAGGACTTGCAAGTGGTGGAGCCGGCACTAGAACACAGGTAGCTTGACTCCAAAGTCTGTGCCCCTGGCTGCTTCATCACTCAGTGGGGCGTGGGGCCACCCCGAGAAGAACAAAGTGCACACAGCGGGAAAATGGCCCTCCCCCAAGCCCTCCCTGCCCCAGGCATCCCATGCCAAGGACGTTTTCTGCCTTCCTGAAAGGGTGGGGACCTGGGTCAGTCTTTGGCATAGTGGCCAATAATCACAAATACCCTGAACTTCCAATTCGCTCCGCAGTGGGTCAGTCACCCGTGTGCTTTCCTCTTCCCGGTGACTCTGGAAGAGATTGCTCCGGATCATACCCCCTGTGTGGATGGGAAATGAGAGATGCGGGGAGCTTGGGCACAGCACATCAGCTACTGTGGACGTGAGGCCACCATCTCTTGGCCAGGCAGTTGTCACCCAGCTAAGTCCCTGCCCTTGGTGCTCCCTGTGAGCTTGGCAGGATGCCTCTTGCACGCCTGCCCACAGGAGACCTTGTCGGTGGCCAAGGCCCCTTCAGCTCTTATCAGCTTTGGAAAGTTCAAGGAATCTTGGATATGCATGCGTTTTTGTGTGTGTGTGTGTGTGTGTATGTTTTCTTATTTGATCTTTCCAAACCACAATCAATCCAGCCTGGACATAGGAGTAGCCCCCAAATACGGATGTGTGGATACGTGTGCCTTCAAGGAAGAAATATTTAGCTGAGGAAACAGACTTCAGATTGCTGTTTCCAAAGTGTCGGGATGGGTGGGGGTGGGAGTCAGCTTAAAACAACAAAAATGGCAAAGCCAAAACATCACATGCCAGTGATTGTTCTTTTGAACAAGAAAGGAGCGGACATTCTAAAAAAGATGACTAGTGTACTAGATGTTTGCACAATTTTAGGCACACCCAACCCCAATTGGAAGTTTTTTCTCCAACCAATTTGTCACAAAGCTGCAAAATGCAAGGACTGTCTGCTGGGACCATCCTGCAGAACTGCTACTTTCTGGATTTATATTATAAGGGCTGTGACCACATGGGAAAACCCAGACTTTTGGGTTTTATTCACTGCAGGTTTGAACAGACAAAATTCAGGCAAGGCATTGGGAGAGAAGAAATTTCTACGGGCGAAGGCAAGGGGCTTTTTTTTCTTTTACCAACATATTTCCCAACACAGTGCTAAATTGGAAAGCAGATGTCAAGGCAAAGATGGCATTTCATTGCAATGCAGAGAGGCTAGGTGTGATGGAGCAAATGGATGCTGGAAGGTCAGTTTAAGAGCCAAGGCCTCGACATTGCTTGCAGGCTAGCAATCAGCATGTGGCATGCGGTCCCTCCATGGAAGAGTGAACCTGGTTCAGCAAAATCTCCAGTCAGGGAATGTGTTACAAATGTTACGGCACCTCCATATCATGAAGAACAAGGCATATTCACATATGCACATATTTACTGATATGGAACAAGATATACTGTAAAGGAATAAAAGCATAATACAGAAAAGTGTGTTTAGTACTCTCGTTTATGTAAAAAAAAAAGAAAATCTATTAGATGCTTGAATTTTCACAATAAAGAAGGAGGAAAATAGGGCAGCAAGGAGCAGGAGAGGAAGGAAGACTCGCTTTTCACTGTGTGTCCTTCAGTACATTTTGCAGTTTGATTTTGAACCTTGGGAATATATAGTTAATTTTAAAAATGGTTACTTTCGAAATAATACAATCAATTGGCTGTGCTTCCATGTAGGTGTGAAAGGCAGATAGACAGGAGCGGATGCAACTCAGTGGTTGAGGACCTGCTTCCCAGGTACGAGATGCTAGGTTCAATCCCCAGGACCTCCTAAAAAAAAAAAAGGCATTTAGTGATGGTTAGTAGGATGTTCTCCAAATTACAAATGAGGTTATCTGTTAGTATGGAAATTTGGATAATTCTACTTCCTTTTTGGTAGATTTCTTCATTAGTTTTTGCAATAAATGTGTCGTTTTTATAAATAAAGCTGGTAAAACTTACTAAATAAAAGCTAAGGGCTTAAGGGACATTTCCTTTAGAACACTGACAAATAAAACATGTGTGATACAACTGATTGGTTACTGTGGATGCCAACCAAACCGCAGTGGAAATAGTGGCAATGGGGAAATAGAATGTAATGTCATGGAGGTAAGATGGCATTGCTTTAAAAGTTTTCATCAGAAAAGCAATACATAAGACACCAGGCCAGGGAAATTCTAGAAAGCAGAAAAATAAATCACTTACAGAGTCCACCAAACACAATCACTGTTAATATGCTCACCCATTTCCTCTCAGTCTTTTATTCTCCCCTAGGGGTTCTTGGTGTCAGAGGCATGACATAACCACGTGATTATTCACCTGGTTAGCCCACCCCGGTTAACCCTGAGGGCGTCCGTGTTTAATGTCCACCACGAGACGTGGACCCCAACCAACAAGATGCTGTTGAGGAAAGAGCCTCACCTTCCAATGGAGCATTGAGCATTGGGAGGGGATTCCAGCTGGGAAGACTGCCGAGCACCCGCGGCCTCCGGCAGGCGTGGTGGGCATGGAGCGGGCCAGGCCCTGGGGGCCTGAGCCCCTTAGATGTGACTGACTATGTTCCCCACCCACCCAGAGGCTGAGGGGCCACCTTCTGCATGGGACAGGGGGCACAGATGGAAGGTGAACGGAGGGGTGGGTTTCAGAAAGAAGTCTCTGGAATAGAAAGCCCCCCCCCCCGCAGCCTCGTCCTGGTGCCCCTCTGAGGAGACGGGGTGGCAGTAGAATTTGTGGGCCCCAGTACAAAATGAAAACATGGAGCCCCTTGTTCAAATTTCAAGACGGCAAGAGCCATTTGAGTGAGGTTTTAGAAAGGAGACGAGGCCGAACCCAGGCCACTGCCCTGGGTTTTGTCATTAAAACTTTGCCACCTTAGTAGGGGAAAATGGTACCTACTCTGTGACCAGGAGGGGCGTTCTCCATGGTTTGGTGACTACTCACACTTTCTCTTTAGAACCTTTGTCCAGGGAAGGGGTTGGGGTGGCATTTGGGGCATCTTGGCACCTTTGCCCACTTCTCTTTTGGGATTCCTAACCCAGGTAGCTATAGAAGCAAGGAACACAGACCAAACAGGAGGCAAAGGACCACTTTATAACCACAGTGCCTATGCCCTCCAGCAGCTGGCCCGAACTCAAGAAAAGTCCTCTCCTGCCTCCCCATCAGATTGCAGAAGTGGAGACAGAACTGCCTAGAGAGACGGGGCTTACCACACAGAGAGGGGAAGGGGCAGAGGGGAGGAAAGGGGAGGACAGAGAGGAGATGAGGGTAGCATTGAAGGGAATGCAAAGGAGGATGTAAGGGAAGAGAGGGGAGGTGTTTTAGTTGGCTAAAGCTGCTGGGAGCAAAATACCAGAAAGGGGTTGGCATTTACAATAGGGATTTTTTTTTTTTATTAACATTTTTTTAACTTTATTTTGTATATTTAATAATTGAAAAGATAAACAATTAAAAACTAAAAAGTAAACACAGATGAATAAATATATACATTTCTCAATTAAATGTAATGAATACATATAAACTTTTTTGTTTTGTTTTGTTTTTTGTTGTTGAATCAAACAATGTGTTACACAATATATTTGGTTCATAGTAACGCATTCATACAGTATTTGTCCTTCTGTGTCTGGCTTGCTTCACTCAACATAATGTCCTCCATGCAACAGGGATTTATTAGGGTAAAAGCTCACAGTTCTGAGGCCTGTGGAAATGTCCAAATCAAGCATGAGCAGAGCTGCTTTCTCATCGGTTGGCTGATGGTGAGCCTGGAGTCCTGCCACGTGGCAAGGCAAAATGGAGGCTGCTGTCTGCCGAGGTCCCTGCCTTCCCCTCCAGGCTCACTTTCTCCCCGAGCTCAGCGGGGGGCGGTCAGGCACATGGCTCTTCTCTTCCTTCTCCCTGCTGCCAGCCGCTCCGCCCAGTCCAGCCTCCAGCTCTCTCAGCCTCTCGGGGTTTCTCTGTCTTTCTGCAGCTGCAGGCGGTCCTGGCATCCTCTCTCACATGGCAGGGCAAAAGGGCAGTGGCCTTTCACTGTCTTCCACTTCTAGGAGACTCCAGTAAAAGGATTAGGACCCACTCTGTGTCCTGCAATCTAACCGAAGGCCCTTAACTGAAGCGATCTAAGCCAAAGGTCCCACATACCTTACACCCACAGGAATGGGTTAGAAAAGAACAGACTTTTCTGGAGTCCACAAAAGACTCAAACCAGGACAGGAGGGCAGAGGAGGTGAGGGGAGGACTGAGGGGAGGACAGAGGCGAGCCCCGAGCTCTGGCCCTTAACACACAGTGCTCTGCCCTCTAGGGCACCGTGGCACCCTGAAGTCCTGAGCCTGGGTGGGGCAGGGTGGACACAGGAGGGGACTGTCCATCTCCCACACAGCTGGTCACTGAGTCTCTGGGCTGACGGGGGTCTTCTGGCCCCTTCAGAGACATAGCAGCAGCCCCCACACATTGCCTGTGGGCGAATCGTACCCTCCTGTCCAGCAGCATCTGGGCGTGGGTCACCGCAGGCTCCTAGGGCCGAGCAAAGTGCTCACACCAAGTGGGTACTTAGGAAGAACGACTGGACAAATGACCCAGGCACTGTGGTCACCGCAGAGAGCTGGAGAACAAGGAGACTCCCTGCAGCCTCTCAGGCTCCTCCGTCAAGCCTGGTGCCAGTCCAAAAACGAGGAAGGTGAGAGAAGGCAGTGGTCATGAATGGAGGGGACTGGTGGAGGTGGTGGGCCAAGGCAGGCCAGGGCTGGGGGGCACCCCACTGCCCAGGCCTTTCACCCGTTAAATGGGAATAATTACCACCACGCTGCCGCCTTCGTGGGCGTGCTGTGAGCGCAAACCTGATGTGTGGGAAAGCGGCTTAAAACCTATAAAGAGCAAGTTGTCAGCTTTTAAATTCTGTCCTCCTTCCCTCCCTCCTTCCTCTCTCCCATCGGAGGCCCTCAGACCTTGCCCACCTGCCTGCCACATCCTGTGGCCACTTCCCTCTTAAAGGCAGCGTCTGGCTCTGACTTCCTCTCCGTGGGGAGTGCCCCCTTGTTCTCATTTCTCCCCCCTCGATGGCAGCTCGGAGAGGCCCTCAACCAGCCTCGCAGAGTCTGCTCCCACCGCCTGTGCCATCTCCCACATGCTCGGACCTGCTCACCTGAGCCTCCAAGGCCGTGGGGCTGCTGGGTTGGGGTGGGGGCTGTGCAGGCCGTGGGCATGGAGCTGCACGCAGGGGTCAAAACTCACTCCCTGCAGGGACCACCTTCCACTCACCTCCCACATCAGCCCTGGGACCTTGGTCACTGACCACCTGTGGGATCTACATGCCTGGTGACCCGGATCAAGGCACCACCCTGGGCCTCAGTTTCCCCACGTTCCAGCCGGAGGCGGGAGGGAGACGTCTCTGAGGCCCTCCTCTGTTCTGGAACTGCTGCTGGTGACTCTCGGCCTGAGGGCCTGCGTCAGGGACTTCCTGCTCCTGCCTGCCCATGGTCCGGCCTGGCAGGGGAGGAGGGCTGGGACCCTGCGCCAGCCTGCACAGTAGAGGGCAGAGCCAATCCCAACTGCCCTGCCAGTAGAGGGCCCTCTCCCCGCAGGCACTTCCCACCCACTGCCTCACACCTCGGCCTCCCCCAAGTGGGGGCAGTGAATGACTCCTGAGCCCTGGAAGGAGGGGGCAGGAAGGAGGAGGGGCGGGAGGCGCCGCAGAGCAGCTCTAAGAAGGGCCAGCCAGGCCGGTGGAAGGCCTGTGCCCAGGTGCCCAGTGGTGCCCGTGTCCTGTGGGGAGGCGTCCCTGCTGTGCTGCCATTGGCTGGGGCCAGCTGGGGTGAGTGTGGGCCCAGCACAAACCGAGTGGTGGGTCCAGAGGGGCAGCACTGGGCCGTCAGGCAACAGGCCCCAGCAGCAGGTTCTCCGGAAGGAGATCCAAGCGGCAGGCTCCATGAGCGCCACGTGAGTATTTACCCAAGAAAAATGAAATCTAGATCCGCGAAAATCTGTACAAAAATGCTCTTAGCTCCTTTACCATACTCACCACAAACTGGAAAAGACCCGACTTTCCCCTAGACAGGAGAACAGGTGGATCCGTGGTGGTATAGCCACAGGATAATTACCTAGAAATAAAGGTAATTATCAGTAAAGGAATGAATTACTGATACATGCAATGATGTGGATGAATCTCAAAAGCAGTATGCTGGAAGGGGCCAGCCAGAAAAGTGCACACGCTATATGGTTCCCTTTATAGGAAGTTCAAGAATGCAGAATTAATCTCTGATGATAGATAACAATCAGAACAATGATTGCCTGAGGGACTTGGGGGAGAGGTTGTGACTGAGGAATCCCTGGGGCGGGGTGATGGAAATGGTCTATATCTTGATTTGGGTTTTGGTTAAACATTAGCTAAAAAATCATTGAATTGTACCCATAAACTATTGTTTTGCCTCAATAAAAGAAAAAGACCCCACTCTATAGATGAGGCTCAGAGAGGTTAAGGATTCACCCAAGATGCACAGCAGCAGGCGTCAGGTTAGAGACCCCCACCCAAACCCAGCCCACGCCCTGCAAGACACGGCTGGCTCCTCACTCCCAGCACTGACCCAAGAGGCTCCTGTGTAAGGTGTCAATCCCTGGGTCCTCCCCCAGGGTGTGGACCCCCAGGTCCTGACAGGCTGAGACCACAGGATTCCAGAAGTCTCCACAGGTGGTTCGTTCATCGTTTGTCTGCTGGGAGGTGAGGGCACGCGCCCTCCACGCTGCTGACTCACAGCCTCAGACAGGAGCTAGTTTTGTCAGGTCTGGACAGGGCAGCAGGCTGGCAGAACCTGCTTCAGTGGTCAGTCAGTCAAGGCCAGATCTCAGCTCTGTCCCTCACCATGGGCTGTGTATCCTGGGGAAGTGACTCAACCATGACCATTCGGGACCCTTTGCTTAGGAGTCAAAGTAGGGTAAAAACTAGATGCAAATGGAGAAAACAGACATAAAACACCTGGGACAGAGGAGGCACTCGACAGGAGGTTTATTTCACTCCCTCCCAATCTGCTCACTCTTTCAGCTTGTCAGTCATTCAACAAACACTCATCGACTCCCTATTCTTGCCAGGTTGCCCTATGACCAGAGATGAATCAGTCCTTGCCCTCAATGAGCTCATAGTATAGTAAACAAATAATTAGAATTACTAGTAGGTTTATAATACGCTTTATTACCTGGGCAGGTTAGTTTCACAGTCATAGTTCCTTCTCTGAATTTTCCTGGTTATTCTTGAATGTTTGCTTAGAGAAAGCTTAGAAGTAGTTTGTCCAATTTTTTATAAAGTCAGTATATAGAATGGTATGTACCTAACATAGGAGGCATTTCAAATCAGTAAGAAAAAGGTGGACACTTAAATTAAAATGTTGAGAAATAAAATACAACTAGAACAACAACAAAAAAAGAAAGCAAATGTTGGGAAAAGTAGGACAAAGGATTTAAAGTTACAAAAACCCTAAAAATAATAGAAGAAAACTTTCCAAGTAGAGAAGAATTTTCTAAGCATGTCAGAAAACCTATAAAAGAAAAACTAATCATTGTAAAAATGAAACAATTTTTTTTGCCTTAAAAATGATCAGAAACAAAATCAAAGCAAGTCAGAGAAAAAGTATTTATAATATATATGGCAAGCACCTATTTTCCCTAATTTTAAAGGAACTCCTACAAATATTTAAGTAAAAGCCAACTTAAAAGATGAGTAGTAAAAAACAAAAAAAAGTAAAAAAATAAAAATAAAAATAAAAAAGAACAAAATACAAAAAAAAGAAAAAAACGAATAAAAAAAAAAAAAAAAAAACAAAAAAAAACAACAAAAAAAGACAAAGAAAGAAAAAGAAAAACAAAACAAAACAAAACAAAAAAAGATGAGTAGCCATGAAGATAGCTCACAGAGAAGAGAATATAAATAACCTTTAAAAAGTTTTAAAATTTTGAGATGGCTGTCGACTCAAAAAATTGCAAAGAGAGCAGAGACTTCTTGCCCCCTTCACCCAGCTTCTGCTAATGGGAGCATCTGCTACGGCCACAGCACAGCAATGGAAACGAGGCCATTAGTCGTGGTCACTGCTAGTAACTCAAGGGCAGCATTTAGGTGGATCTCACCCGTTCTTCCACGGATGTCCTTCTTCTGCTTCCGCATCCCACTCAGGATCCGCCTGGCACCTCGTCCTCACGTGCCCTTAGGCGCCTCCGTCTTGCCTTGCCTTGCCACCTTCGAAGAACTGTGGTCAGGAATTTCGTGGAAGGGGACCTCAGTTTGGTCTCATGCCGCCCGGAGACGGAGCGAGGGGCCCTTGTCAGCGCGTGGGGCGGGGGACGCGCTGTGCCAGGTCTTCCTGGTGGCGCTGATCCCGACTGCTTGGAGAGAGGGCTGCCCGTGGCTGTCCCACACCAAAGCGGGAAATTATTAAATATTTTGGTGGGACACTTTGAGACTATGCAACTGCCCGACTTCTGCTTGAACTTTCGCCGGCTCACTTTAGTCCTCAGTGGGTTTTGCCTTCAGCAGTTACTGCTGGGCTGTTTTGATGGGGGCTTCTCTGACCCCCATCCCTTCTACACGGGTGACTGGGACGCTTCTGTGATGCAGAGGTGTTGCCTCTCCCCCATTCATTTCTTTAGTCAGTTGTTTGTAGCAATATGGACTCGTGGATACTTATTTCATGCTTGAGGTCATGATCCCCTATTACTTGTTCTGTTGCTCGTGTTGTCCCAAATACCTACCGGCTCTGTGCCTCGACAGCCTCTTCTGTAAAGTGGGGATAACGACGACGTCTAGATCGGAGGAGCCGCGTGAGACTCTGAGACCATGCAGGCCAAGCCCTATTCACACAGGCAGACCTTGACGAATGGCAGGGATTATTACGCTTAGAAAGGAGCGGTAGGAAAGGGGCGGCAGGAACAGCATTCCAGGCACAGAGAACAGCGTGGCCACGGTGCAGAGGTGCAGAGGTGTGGCCCAGCAGAGCGTGCGCCATCATCCGGTGTGACAAGAGCAGAGGGCAGTGGCAGGAGGCCAGGACCTGGACGCAAACAGGGACCAGGTCGCGCAGGGCGTTCAAGAGAGGCTGACTTAGTTATGGCCCTTCTGAATTTCGAAGGCGTTGGTTTTCGCCATCCATTGTTGCTGATGAGAAGTCTGCAGCCTTTTTACTTCCCGTTTCAAAGCTTGTAGAATCTTCTTCTTGTCCTCCTTGTTCTGAAAATTCACTTTGATGGACACTCGTGTAGTCCATGCTCCCAGGCTTGGAGGGGGGGCAGGGAGGAAGGGCCGGCGATTTCTAGTTCACAGCCTTCCTTTTCGGGGAAATTGTCTTTTATTATTTATCTGATCCCCTTTATTTTCTCGCTTCTCTGTTTTTGGAAAGTCGTATTATTTTCAAGTTGTGCCTTCTGGACTGGCCTTCCAATTTTCTAATCTTTTTTTTTTTTTTTTGTCCCATTTTTCATTGTTTTGTCTTTTTACTCTACTTTCTGGAGAATTTATTCAACTTTATCTTCCAAATGCTCTACTGAGCTTCTTGAATGCACTTTTTAAATTGCGCTATAATTTACATGAAATAAAATGCACAGGGGAGTGGATGTGGCTCCGTGGTTGAGCACCTGCTTCCCATGTATGAGGTCCTGGGTTCATCCCCAGCACCTCCGTTAAAAAAAAAAAAAAAAAAAAAGCACAGATCTTAAGTGCACAGCTTGACAAATTTTGATAAAATTATCCACCCATATAACTGCCACCCAATAAGATATACACATTTCTGTCATCCAGTGAGTTCCCTCCTGCCCTTTTCCAGGAAATCCCCTCCCCTGCTCCCTTAAGGAATCAGTGTTCTGATTTCTACTACCCAAAATAAATTTCTGTAGGATGAAAGATGTGAAAATTAAAAGCCAAGAAAATATTAGAAGAAAACATTCAAGTGGGGAAAGGACTTCCTAAACAGAACACAGAACCATATCAACGGAATCATCCAGGATGCACTTTTTTGCGTATGGTGCCTGGCTTTCGTCACTCATCATCTGTGTGGTTTTTTCCATGTTGTTTACGGTTGGCTGTTTCTTTTTGCTGCAGAGTAGTAGGCCCCCCAAATGGATGTACCTCATTTGTTTTTCCATTCCCCACCTGAGGGGCACTTAGGTTGTTTGCAGTTTTTGGCTATTATGAATAAAGCTGTTACAAATATCTTTACGTAAGTCTTGTTGGAGACATATGCTTTCATTTCTCCTGGGGAGATACCTAAGAGTAGAATTCCTGGCACAGTATGGTAGGTGTGTGTTTAATCTAGTAAGACGCTGCCAAACTGTTTTCCCGAGTGGTTTAGCATTTTGTACCCTGGTCCAGTGCTTGGCATCCTCATCAATACTTGATATTGTCAACCTTTCTCATTTTGTGTGCAAAGGGGCATCTCATGGTGGTTTTCATTTTCATTTCCCTAAGGACTAATGATATTTGAGGGTTTATTTTCCTAAGCTTATTGAACATTCATATATGCTTTTTTTTTATGTGAGGTGTCTGTAAGTCCCTTTTTTAATTGAGTTGTTCCTTTTTGATTAGTGAGTTGTAGAAATTCTATTATTTGGGATAGAAGTCCTTTTTCAGGTATATGTATTATGAATATTTTCTCCCATGTCATGCCTTCTCATTCTCTTTATGGTATTTTTGAAGTGCAGAAGTTTCAAATTTTGAAAATGCCAATTTATCAGTATTTTATTTTATGGTTAGTGCTTTTTGTTTCCTGGATATCTTTGCCGTCTTGAAAGAGAGAGAGATATTCTTCTAGGAATTTCTACTAGAAAGTTTATAGCTTTAGCTTCTCCATTCAAGTCTGTCATCCATTTCAAGTTAATTTTTGTGAATGATGTGAAGTTGGGGTTAAAGTTAATTTTGTTACCATAGTGATACTCAGTTGTTCCTGTCCCATTTGTGAAATGGCTGTCCTTTCCCATTGAATTATCTTGGTGCCTTTGTTAAAAATCAATTGACTTTATATGTGTGAGTCTATTTCTGGATTCTGTGTTGTCTTTCATTGACTTATTTGTTTGACCTTTTGCCAATACCACTCTGTCTTTATTACTGTATAGGATTTCTTTTTTTTTTTTTAAACAATTTATTGGAGTATATCATTCATACATGAACATACATAAACTATAAGTGTTCAGTAAACATTGTGAACTTACAAAATAATCATGCATAACATCATACAGGGCTCCCACATATCACCCCACCACAAATACTTTGCACTCTTGTGAAACATTTGTTAACAAATCATGAAAGAGCATCGTCAAAGTATTACTACTAGCTATAGTCCGTATATTCCTCTCCTATACTTTTTTTTAAAGGATTTATTTATTTACTTTTTTACTTTTATCTATTTTTAGCCCCCGTCCCCCCCGTTTTTGCTGTTTTTGTGTCTATTCCCTGGACAACTCTCTGTGTCCGCTTCCTGCCCTCTCTTCTCAGATTTGATCCCTGGAAGCTCCGATGTGGGAGAGAAGCATCCCACCTCCTGCGTCACCTTGGTTCCTGGTTTTTCGGTGAGTCTTGTCTTGGCTCTCCCTTGTGTCACTGTCCTGTTACATCATCATCTTGTTGTGTGGTTCACGGGGCCTGGCGGTGCACCCGCGCACGGGGCCTGGGGGGCTCATCCATTTGCTGGGCCTGATGGCGCACCTGGTAGCCCACACGCCTTATATATATATTTATTATTATTATTTTTTACCAGGAGGTCCCGGGGAATGAACCCAGGTCCCTCTATATGGGAGACGGATGCCCAACCATTTGAGCCACATCCGTCCCCCTGCTATATCTCTTAAGGTTGAACATAAATACACAAAGTTACAGTTCTTTCCCGTACAGGATGGTCATATAATAAATTAGGCTTAGTTTATCACCAGCATTCTAAAAACCAGACCTAGGGAGAAAAACTAGGTCTGGGGACACATGCATGGTTTCTAATATAGCGAATGTTTAGCCTACCCTGATTATCACAAAATCAGGACAGCGAGAATATTTGCATGTATAGGATTTCTTGAGATCAGGTAGTACAGGTCCTCCAGCTTTGTTCTTCTTTTTAAAGACTGTTTTGTTTATTCTAGGTCCTTTGCCTTTCTATAAAAATTTTATAAACAGCTGGTCAATAAAATTGAATTTATAGATCAGTTCTGGACAGGATGTACATCTTAACAGTAGAATATTCCAATCTATGAACAATGTAAATATTTACTTTTATATAGTCTTCCATTTTTCTGCAAAGTTTTGATTTTTCAGTTTAGAAGGCTAATACATTTTTTGTTGTTGTTAAATTTCTTCCTAAGTATTTTATAGTTTTATTTATGCTATTGCAAGTAATTTTTTCCCCCTGAACTGGCATATTTTATTTTTCTGAGAATGGGAAAACAAAGAACAAATATTTTTTCCTCATAAGACAGACTAATGTATGTGACAGCTTTTTTTTTTTTTGGTATTTAGATTTTTAAATTTATTGGTTCCAGGTGTATAGAAATGCAATTGAGTTTTGTATATTGACCTTGTATTCTTGCTTAAATTCACTTATTCTAGTATTTTTGGTAGATTCCTTATGATTTCTCTGTAAGTATTCACGTTGTCTGCAAAACAGACAGTTTTACTTCTTCCTTTCTGATATTTATGCCTTCTATTTATTTTCCATGCCTTATTGCACTGCTAGGACTGTTGAGTTTTTTATTTCTGTGTTCATGTTTCCAAGAGATTTTGTTCTCTGAATGTTCCTTTTTCATAGCTACCTATTCTTGTTTCATGGATACAATATAGATTGATGGTTTGTGTGTGTGTGTGTGTGTGTGTGTTTGGTCTAGTTTTCTTCTCTTTACAAGTTTCTTTTGGTTTCCTGAGATGATATTTTCTCAGATGTTTAATAATTCTTGGTTGTCAACTAACAATTAAGAACTATGGACTGAAAAATGTATTGGAAGCTCTATGTGCATGAGCTGAACTTGATGACTTTGTGTTCCTCTGTAGCATGATCAGATGGGCCATGTTGAGGGAACTCTTGTTGCCAATAACTTTAGATACTTCCTCTTGCCTAGCAAATTCCCTAGGAAATAGTCTTCCAGTCTCCTTCTTGTCCTGCCTGCCAGCCTTCTCGGAGTGCAGGAGAAGAGAGCTGTGGGTATTAGTACCCAGTGTTCATGTGCATTTGGTGTGGTATGCACATCTTCAGCTCAGCCTGGTCTCCCCACCCCCATCTAGAGATACTGTTTAATCAAGATGGGGATGGGGGTGGGGCTGTTACCCATCCATGTAGATTAGGGAGGGTATCTAGTAATCCATCTGATTAGCAGATAGCTTCCACCCAGTCCTCTTTATTCTAACACCTTCTTTCTCACCTCCAGTTCCGGAAGTCCCTGGTACTGCTGGCTCTTGTGTATTTTCAAGGTTCTGCAAGGTACACCAAGGTGGTGCTCAGCTTTCCTCACTGATGATGTAGGAACCCACTTTCTGGGTCTCCTAAATCATTACCATTAGCTCATTTGCTTGCCAGTTTCCAAATGTTGCTGTTCTCCTTCCTTGTTCTCTCTGTCCTTATTGTTTTCTCCTTCTGTTTGTTCATTTTTTTTACTCCTTTAGTGTAGTATTAGTGGAATTTCAGGAGGAAGTGAAGTGTTCAATCCACCGTTTCTTCTTCTTCTTCTTCTTTTTAAGTACCGGGGGCTGGAGATTGAACTTGGGAGCTTGCATGTGGGAAGCTGGCGCTCACAACCACTGAGGCACATCAGCTCCCCTGAGTTGGTTTTTGTCTGTTTTACTTATTGTTTGTTTTTGTTTATTTTAGGAGACACCAGGATCCAAACCTGGGACCTCCCAAGTGGGACGCAGGAGCTCAACTCCTTGAGCCACATCCATTCCCTCAACCTACCATTTCAACTCAGAAGTCCTGCTAATTTCTTTTACTTGCTTAATACAGAACTAAATAAAATCATGTCCTGATTCTTCTTCCATTCCTTTGTGGCAAATCTAGCACAATTTTAAAATATGAAGTTGGCTGTAGAATATTATTCTCAACATGACTCAATTTTCCATGTTCTTGATTCAAAATTCATTTTGCTTTGTCCTCATAGTGATTGCATGAAACTTCTCAGAAGTAAGAATTGGCACTGAAATTTCTCGTGTCTGTTGAGCAATGTTGATGCGGGGGCTAAGGAAGTAACGGGCCCTTGCCTTATGGTTTAGATGAGCATCTTCACCTGCCCCTCCACGGTCGTCCTGGGACGGGCGCAGCTCGACCTCGCAAGGTCCTGCCTCCCAGAAGTCCTGGCACAAAACTCCCTGGTCCCCTCCAGCCAGTGCTCCCAGGCCGACTGGACCTGTGGGACAGGCTGCCAGCTCAGTCCTGCCCACTTGGTTCCTTCTGCTGCTTGGGGCTGAGAAGAGAATTCCGGGGTTGGGAAGCTGCACTTCAGGCTGCTTTCCTCTGTGCTTTATTCAGGGGCATATTAAGACAGCCTTGACCACGACAGCAGACAGAGTTCATCTCAGCCGTGGGCACAGTCAAATGAACCTCAGCAATTAATTGAAATGTATCTGCTTTTGTGACTTTTTAGAGGTCACTGAGAGAAGTGTCCCTACATTCTAGAGAAAGGAAGGAGGTCCATGGGAACTGCAGCAGAGAGCGAAACCGGTTTGGCAAGCTGGCCCTGAACCTGCCCCCTAAGTCACCTCCCTGCTCCCTGCCCTTGCTAGCCCACATGAGAGAGGGAGGATGGGCTGGGCAAGGGCCTCCCCACCCCTTCCCACCTGTAGCTAATTGGGGGAGTGGGTGCTTGCCAGAGGGGGAGACTGCCAGCTCAGCCCTCATTTGGATGTGGTACAGAATCACAGATTTTCCCCAGAGGTTACTAGTAGTGACCTTGGAAAAGCACTTGAGGTAGGGTTGGGTGTGGGTGGGGTCTCTAACCCCTCCAATGTGCCCCAGGAGAAAAAGAGTCAGCATTTAGACATCTGCTGGATAGAGGGCATTCAACAAGCGAGTGAGAATAACAAGCTAAGTGAAAAGACATTTTTGCTCCTTTCCCCCTCCTCCCTTCTCCCTAACCCAAGCCTGGAGGAGCAACAGGCAGCAGTGGTGGGGAGGAGGTAGGACGTGGTGGGAGAGAGAGGAGAGGGGAGGGGAGAGGGAGAAGACAGAAAAAATCACCCTGAACCCCTCTTCAGGCTCATCGTGGGAGAAGGGGAGCAGGTTTGAACTGGAAGTGAAATTGAGGTTTTGGTTTAAATCAGACTGTACTATTTATTACCTAAAACGAGGACTGTTGGCCAATACACGGAAGGCACTGAAAAGGTGTGGGATCTACGGGAAAGTTCCTCTGAGAGGCAGCAGAGCCAGTAGAGGGCGTTTGCAAGGTGGGGCAGGGGTGGGTGCGGGTAGGGTGGTGGGTACAGTCCTGATGTCCAGACTGTTGAAGAAATGGGTCATTTACTGTAAGATAAGAAGGTGCCGGAAAGCCCTCGAGCCCTTCCCACTTCAAAACTCAGCTCAGATGCCTGTTCTCAGGAGACTTCCTGGAGAACCTGTGCCCACCTCTGCCCCAGCACACATCTGCTCAGCTGTCTAGAGGTTTCCCCAGACCCCAAGGGCCGTAAACACAAGGAACAGTCTTATCAGGTACTGAGCACAGAGCCTGGCACGTGGGGAGTACTCAGGAAATGTTTGGTGAGTTGAGGAATGAAAAGCAAGAAGCATGGCAGAACTGAGTAAAGGACCAGCTACAGATAAGGTCTACTAAAATGGCAGTGACCTATCAATCTCCACATTTTGTCTGGAGAACATAGTTACAGCTGAATTTGCAGAAAGATTGATTGTTGAAGACCTCAGATTGCAAGGCAGTCCCAAATATGGTTATTTCTGAAGGTTTTTTTCCTTCTTCTTTTGCTAAGCCATCAAAATGGCCTTAATGGAAGAAGGAACCCCCAGGACATCAGATAGAGATGACTAATTTTTCATATTTGAAATGCAGGTGTATTCATTGCTAAGTAGCCCGTTCTTTTTTTTTTTTTTTTAAAGATTTATTTTCTTCCTTCCTTCCTTCCTTCCTTCCTTCCTTCCTTCCTTCCTTCCTT
>JAKSZT010054544.1:8256613-8277732 GCA_026826555.1 Tolypeutes matacus
CCTTCCTTCCTTCCTTCCTTCCTTCCTTCCTTCCTTCCTTCCTTCCTCCCTTCCTCCCTTCCTCCCTTCCTCCTTTCCTCCCTTCCTCCCTCCCTCCCTCCCTCCCTCCCTTTCTTCCTCGCCCATTGTTTGCGCTCGTGGTCTGCTCTCCGTGTCTGTTCGTTGTGTGCTTGTCTTCTTATTAGGAGGCACCAGGAACTGAAGCCCGGACCTCCCATGTGGGAGGGAGGCACCCAATGGCTTGAGCCATGTCCGCTCCTGCTTGTTGTGTCTCTCATTGTGTTTCCTCATCATATCTCTTCGTTGCGTCATCTTGTTGCATCATCTTATTGTGTCAGCTCGCCACTCCAGCCCATCGCTTCAGCTCACTGTCTCGGAACCAAACCCGGAACCTCCATGTGGTAAGCGGGCGCCCAACTGCTTGAGCCACATCCATTTCCTTAAATAGCCCATTCTTAATTCTAAATCAATGTCAGGATACATGTGGCAAATGATTGATCAGGAAATACAGAAAAAATCAAGCATTGGGAGAGTGAGTGTAGCTCAGTGGTTTCCCGGGCTCAATCCCCGGAGCCTCCTAAAAAAAAAAGAAAAATCAAACATGGGCAAAAGCAAATCAGCTACTGTGTAGATTAGGGAAACAAAGGGCTATTCAAATCCATTCCCAAATTCTGTTTATTAAATGTTCTCAGATGTAAATAAATAGTCCCACAAGTGAAAGGAGGATAATTCTTCATCTTAGCGTTTTGGGTCCCTTCCTGGATGCTGAGCCATTCCACACTCCTCCCAGGGGCCAAAGGACTGAGTTAAAACAGAGCAGAAGAATAAGGTTGCTTGGCCAGTCACTTACCCGTATGAAATGGTTGTGATCTCATTTTCTTCTCCCCCTGGCCCTATGAGGTGTAGGAGGCTTAGCAGATGTTATCTGTAGCTCAATCTAAAATTTACAGATGAGGAAACTGAAGGTCAGAGAGAGTAAGTGATTTGCCTAAGTCTTGGGGTGTAGGCAGTGACGCTGGTGAACCACCTCAGGCTTCTGATTCCAGGTTCCATGATGATTTTCACCGCATCCAGCTGCCCACCCACAGGTCCACGAGCAGGAGAGGGGAGCACTTACAAAATAGCGCCACAAATACCATGTCTTTATGGTGATAAGGAATGTGCCAAATCATCGGCTATCTAGAGAAAGATTTCAGCACCAAGATGTTCCCCTGTAGTGTTGTTTAAAAGACTGTCAGGGTTTGGGCCCAAGATTGATTCCTTCTGCCCTCAGACCTCAGGGTCTGTCTCATACAGTCAGCCCAGCACCCCTCAAGTGGAACTTCCTGTTACAAGCTTGCCTGGAGAGCTTGCAGGGACATCAGCCTGAAGGAGGGCCTCTTCCTTCTCACAGGGAATCCCCATTCTTGTCTCTGCCTGCTCAGGCGCACTGTGGAGAAACAGACTTCACGTCCTTTCCATGGATGGGAGTTGCAGGTTTGGGTACAACAGGGGAGAGGGTGTAGTGTGGGCGAGCGGAGTCCCTAAACCCGAGCTGGGCCGTGCGAGAGGACTGCCTGGTGCCCACCTTGACCACTAGTAAAATGCTGACTCAAATTGGGGTCAAAGTCTGAGCCACTGAATTAGCCCCTCCCCTCCTTGCTGAGGAATTGGGCATGGAGAGAAAACTGTGGAAGCACCTTCTCCTCTTGTGTTTGTGGAGGCAGGAGTGTGGGAAGGACCATGGAGGTTCTTCCCTACAAACTGTAAAATTTAGAAACAACCTAAATGCCCAGCAGCAGGGGAATGATTAACTGACGGTACACACATAAAATGGAACCTTACGTAGTTATTAAATAAAATATTTTCAAAGAATTTATATATCTGTCTCTATATATACATTATTTAGGGAAATGATAAATGTGAGTTTAAAAAGCAGTTTCTCTATATAAATACACAAACCAAGACCAACAATAATATATCACTAATAATATGCTTCTGGAAGGAAATCCCTTAAAGGGTTATCTGTGATTATCTCCTGGTTTGGGGTACATGGGTAATTTTTATTTTCTTCTTTCTGTATTTTCCAGGTCTTCTATAAGAAAAGAATATTATTTTTGTTGGATTTTCTCCTCTTAGAGAAGCAAGGGCCTGGGCAGTGGGCCTTGAGCAGGGGATGGTCCCTGAGAAGCCAGGTTGGGTGGGCTACCCATCAGGGACCCTGGAAAGCAATCTGAAAGTCAGAATACTGGGGAAATGTCACAGCAGAAACCCAGATAAACTGTCTGATGCATCCTCAGCTGGAAGAGGCAAGCAAGCGAGACAATCCAGGTGCAAACTCGAAGAACCAGGTGAACTCCAAAGGTTTGGGGTGGAGGGTGTAGCACTCCCCTGAGCAGACAACTGCAGGGCCTTTTCGAGTGTGCCTGAGCCTTGGTGTGGATAGGAAGGGAGGCATTCACGTGCCAACCCGATGGCGACAACCTTTGCGATCACAGACATGTGCAAACACAGCCACGGTAGTGGACAATGATGCGTTGAGCCTCCTGCTCTGTGCATGTCTGTGCCCTCGTTTCTCTCTCCGCACGCCTCCCCCTTATCAAGGGCTCTATACAACGGTCTTGGCAAAACCCTTCTGTACCCTCCGGCACCTGCAGAGAGGACAGCAGCAGAGCTCCAGGCTGGCTGGAATGCAGGGAGCACAAGCTCAGGCCGTCAACTGAGCAGAGAACCCGAAGGCAGCAGCAGTGGCTTCTGGGGACAGGCCGTGAGCCTCCCGAGACCAGGGAAGACAGGTCACCTGGGACGTGTGGCACCTTTCAGCTGGGAGCTCAGAGTCAGCCTGCTGTGGATTTCCGCTGCCCCTCGGTGGCCCAAGACCGATGAGGCCTAGGGACACAAGGTCCCTTCCGTCTGCTGGCCGGGTCTCACCTTTAAGTCCCTCTATGGCCACACTGCTGTCGGCCTCCATTCTCTGTCAGGAGTCTCTGTAACGGGAGGCAGAATTTTCTGGGCCCCTGAGACATGAGTTCCTTTCTTCTATATGGTTTGAGAGCTGTTTTCTTCAAGGCCCAGGATAAGTGTTTGTGACCCGGGCCCCCCTGCAGTGGCCCTCCCTCCCAATGACACTGTTTCTTCCCTGAGTCTTCTTGGTTTCTCCTGTTGGTCAAAATGAAGACCAGAGCCATAGCTAGTTCCCCTTTGTTTCCTCTTCTGGATGATCCAAGAGAAAACTGTCGTCAAATCAATAATTTATCAAGCCTTTGCATCTTACATTCTTTATTTCCCTCTCTTCAGTGAATGAGTTTGTCGTCGCAGTACTGCAATGCTTTTTCTCTCGGCCCCAGGCTCAGGGTTTAGCACCTCCAGATGCTGTTATATGTTGTGTAATTTGGGTTGCCATGGTGCTGGAAATGGCAATTTCACTGGTGCTGTCTCTAAGAGTGGGGTTAATGTGACACTTGGATTATGTGTAGATTTAGCTGCTCAGTGACATCTGTGATGTGACTCCGTGGTTTGCATCCTCTTCAGATCCTAATCTGATTACCTTCTTGGCTCTGTCAATTAAGTACCAATCAATTGTTAAAACAGAAAAAAGAAACTATGTGACAAAAGGATGCTGAATTCAAAGTTATTTCTGGCCTTGGGCATTCACTGCACTTACAGACACTGCTGTTGCTGGGAATCAACCGAGAAGCCCCCCTGGATTTGGGACTGATGACTATAAATCTCCAGCCACGTGTTGCCACCTGCTTAGCAGCTTGCCTTGCAGTCCTCTGGTCCCCCAGAAGCAGCCTCTAGACCCCCTTGTCAGCCTTGCTCAGTGCACTCACCCCTAGCTGGGGGATGGAGCCTACCCCTAGGCGGGGGGCTTCAAGCAGCCTCAGAACAGGAGCTTGACCGTTCCTCATTTTCCACCTTGACCCTTCACCCTTAAGCCAGCCGGACAACCATTTGACCTTGACTCACTGGGGGCACCCAAATGCACGGGCTACTCCGGTCCTTGGATGGGTGCTTGAACTCTGGTGAAGGAAGTGGGGCTAGGTAGCCAGGTCTGGCCTGGTGACCTCAGTCCCCAGCCAAAGATGATGGAATAAGGAGGCACATAATCCATGCTGAGCCAATCAGATTCTCTAGAGAATTTAGTCCAATGGCTATGTGCCTGAGTTAGATGGCCCTGACGCTGTGTCAGGCGTTAGCAGCTGTTTTGTGGACCCTCCACACTTATGTCCACTCTTGAATCACCCCTCAGGACACACTGGCTCATGCCCCTTGAGCTGGAGGTTATGTCAGGTCCTTCTAGCATCTGCTTTGGGGCAGCTCCTCCAGTGTGGTCACAAGGACTCACCCCACCTACTCTCTCCATGTTGGCCTTCCCCATCCTAGCTCTGGTGAGCCCCCCCATTGGCCCAGCTGCTGGCCCTATTCTTTCTTAAGACCCTTGCCCAACAACCAAGGCCTTGGAAAGACTGGTATGAAGACTCAGAGGACTGAGACTAACAGAAGAGCTGCATCCTGTGGGGCGTGGCTTCTACCCACCATGCTGGCTGGGTGGGCTTTTCTCCCAGCTCTCCTTAACTCACAAGCAAGGGGGCCCCGAGAAGCCATCAGAGCTTTTGTGATCGAAATCGGGACTGCCCACCACTCAGGTCATGCACGTGTCGGAACTGGAGGCCCCAAGAACAGGCTGTCTCCCACCATTTGCAGGACCCAGGGCAAGAGTGCAAATGGAGGCCTGTACACTGAGTGTCAAAATGTTTAAACATTTTTAATCAAGTCACTTAACAGTTACATAAAATATATTCTACTCTCTTACCTTGGCAGATATATCTTCATAAGGAGAAAACAAACAAAAAACAAAACTGTATTTGTAAAGCTATGACTTTTATTTTTAGAAAATTGGCCAAATATCAAAGACAACTGACTGATTATTATTGTACATGTCAAGGTGCTTTGTTGATGGGCAGGTGATGTTTGGATGAGTCATACAAAGTTTATAAATTATTCTATATTTATAGCAAAATATTTATTTTTCTTTCCTGCATGTCAGCAAAGTCACTGTTAATATTGTTATATGCAAATTTTTCACATCATTTTTCCATTGACAGTTATGCTAAATTAGACAACTTTCCTTGAAACATTGTACTTCTTCTTTTTTTTTTTTTTTTTTTTAAGATTTTATTTATTTATTTATTCATTTATCCCCCCCCTTGCTGCTTGTGCTCGCTGGGCCAGCCAACCACGCCGTGCGGGCGGGCCTGCCCTCACCAGGAGGCCCCGGGAACCGAACCCTGGGCCTCCCATATGGTAAACGGGAGCCCCACTGTTTGAGCCACAGCCGCCTCCCCATTGTACTTCTTTGTTTTTTTAAAATTAATTTCTGTTTGGAGAAACATTGCTCCATTGAAACAGTAGCAATTGGAATTGTCAGTAAAATTATTAACATAACACTTGGCTTTGGAAATCAGCCATGGATTTCCTATTATCAGAATCAAACATTGTAGTGGGGTTGCATGTGGCAAATTATCTGTATCGCCGAAAATACTGCACACACTTAATTTCCCATATAAATTGCCATCACTTGTATTGCAATTTTTACCATCTCTTAAGGCAATATCTAGATCATAAAAGAATGCAAGAAACTGGCATTACACGTCACACATGTAACATCCAGAACTCCTTTTGTACACATTTAAGAATAATATGGATTGTTTAGTATTGTACAGTATTCCTCTGCTGCCATGGGCAACTGTCATGAAAACTGTACTAATTTATGAATCTCTCCCAATCCTTAGAACATAAAGAAAAAAAAAAAAGGCACACCAGAACACTCCAGGGAAAGAATGTGTGTTCATGCCAGAATCTGTGTGGTGTCTATCCATTTGAGAAGGCTTTGGCAAACTGGCCAGTTTGTCTTTCTCGCACCTACCAGCTTCCACCAGCCAGTTCTTTCCTGCTCTCTGAAGCAGTGTCCATCTCCAAGGTTGGCAGCAACACAAGCCACAAGTCTCCAGGGTGTTCCGACACAGCCCCTTTAATTTCAAGGACAAAGACCAGAAATCGCGGGTAAATATTTCCCTGAGGCTGACAAGTGTTAGTCTTGCAGTGGATGTTTACATTAAATAGCTTGCCCTGCGGAGTCCAGACGACCGCGTTGCAAGAGAGCAAAAGGCCCCCGTCCTCTTTAGAAGGAGTGTTTTTTGTAACGGATGAGGCGCATGGAAGGGGCCTCCCTTACCAGGGAGTAGGGGTGGGTCTGCCTTCTCTAGAGACATAAATGCTGTCCAGTTTCCTGCAGGGATGGCAGAAAGGATGCTGGAGGAGCCCTACAGGTTTTGAGGCCTGTGCTAAAAGCCTTCTTTCCTCCCTCCCTCCTTCCTTAAAAGGAAATACAAGCAAGCAGTGACAGACCCCACCCACTGCACACCAAGCCCACAGGGCAGGAACACGTGGCTGAGCAGAGAGAAGGGATGGCTGCAGGAGCAGAAGGACCTGGGGCTCCCAGGACCTTGCTGGGAAGAGAGGTGTCTCCATTTCCCAGACTGCTGTGACAAATGCCATGCAACGGAGTGGCTTACACTGCAGGGATTAAAAAAAAATTTTTTTTTTAGTATTCTAATTTCAAAATTTTTATTTGTGAAGGTTTACGAGGGTTATTGACTCACAGTTTCAGAGGCTACAAGGCTTGCTTCCCCCCGTAGTGTGTTCCAGCTGGCTGGCAATCCTTGGGGTTCCTGGGCTTTCCCATCATGTGGTGATGCACATGGCGGTGGCCGCGCCTTCCTCTTCTGGGTTCCACTGACTTCCAGCTGTGGCTGTCGGCTGTGGCTCTCTCCAGTCATCCCATTACTGTCCATCCTCTTTCAGCAGGGCTGCGCCCTAACTAGACATACCGTCTTCAAAAGCGTCCTCTTTACAGTGGGGTCACACCCACAGGAATGGATTAGAATTAAGAACATTTTCCCCCCCTGGGATACAAAGCCCTGGGGTTTGTGGCCTCTTGAGATTCTCCCGATGAAGTTCTTCTCCAAGAATGGTTTATTCCATCTTTGGCTGCCTAGATTCTTTGACTTCTCCCTTAGACTTCCGGGCAGGGGAAGCAAAGGTTTATCCTTTTGGATTTTAAGACAACTTTCTCTGATGCTAACATCACGCAGAAGGCTGATCTCACGGCTGCCTGGCGTGCTTCTCTCATCTTAAACTACACGGCTTTCTCCTGGCAAGACTCTAAGGGCGGGACAGCTCCTGGGGAACGCGGAACCCCAGCTCAGCCTTCCTGGTTTAGATTCTTTATCTGGATGGTGATGCAGGAGATTGTGGAGAGTGCATGAGAAAGCCTCAGAGAAAGTGACTGTCCTTCCTCTGTCCCCTGTGAATGAATGGAAAAGAAAACCAAACCTAACCAAATTTATCTGGAAGGGCCATCCATTTCCCCACAAATGCAGGGTGGGCAATTCTCTGTAAAAATGTTTTCTCACTGGCTAAAAGAAAGGATTATCCCCCTGGCCTCATAAACACAAACATTGTTTTTCATCAGCGAATCCAGCAACCGCTGCTGGGTTTATTCATTTTCGAACCCACCCGTAATGGTTAGGCTAATGTGTCAACTCGGCCAGGTAAATGTGTCCAGTTGTTTGTTCCAGCAAGCACTAGGCTAATTGTAATACAAGAGCATTTATGGACTTCGATCACCAGTGAGTTTACTGCATGGATGGCTGATTGCATCTGCATCAATCAGGAAGATTGCATCATCAATGGGTGACACTTTTATCCAATCAGTTGAATGGCTTAAAAGGGGAAGTAATTTCAACATTCAGAGAGAATTTCCCAGCTCGTCGTTGGACAGGCAACTTCTCCCAGAAACTCATCAACGACCTTTCATCGGACTTTCATCGGAGCCCCAGGTTTGCAGCCTGCCTGCGGAACCTGGACTTGTGCATCCCCACGGTCGCATGAGAGTCTCTTTTAAAATCTCGTATTATTGGCAGATATCTCCTGTTGATTCTGTTTCCTGAGAGAACCCTGACTAATACACCACCTGTAGGTTTAATGTATTGACGGAGGGCCTTTGGTATTTGATGGAGATTTCTCATACTGCAGAATTTCACATATTGTTTTTAGAAACGGAGGATAGTAGGTCAATCATTTCAAAAGCACTAACAGAAATGTATGCCTGGAAGGGGATGTTGTCAGCATCCAGTCTTCCAACCCTCTTGTTTTATAGATGGGCCAGGGGAGGCCTGGAGGGAGTGGCCGGGGCGCGGAGGAGTTGGGGGTGGGCTCAGCGCCCTGGTGGGCTTCTCCAGCAGGCTGTGACCCAGCAGGCCGACGTGCCTACCGGGCGGGAGGCGTTTTACTCGCCTTCTCCCACTCAGTCTTCACAGCAGCCCCACAAGGTAGGTGCGTTATTAGTCCCACTTCACAGATGAGGAGGCAGAGACCACGTGATGCAAGTGTCTGGCTGGCTCAGGGTCACCAGCACCCAGCCCCGGCTGGCACCTGTCAGGCCGTGAGAGGAAGGGTCCCACTCAGGAGCCTCCCCACTGCCCGCCCCCAGGGGCTGAGCCAGGGCAAACGACAAGCGTTTCCTCCTGGTTTCCTCCTGGCTCGGCATGTCTGATAACATTTTGAAATGAAATTGCTTACTCTAGAAGTAAACTACATGCATCAATAGAGAATCCTGGGGGCTTGGAAAAGCCTGCCCTCTGTGGGACGGGAATTGCGGGATATTCCTTCAACTAGCGGCCTGGTTACAAGAGGTCCGCTGGGACGACGCCACAGCTCTGCCTCGGGCTGGCCTCCAGAGCTACTGACGTGTCCTCAACAGGGGGCCGTGCCAGCGGCTTTTTCTGGAGCTGGCTCTGGGTGAAGGGTACATCTGTCAGCAGCCCTGGCCTTACTACAATTATTAGAAAACTAACCAGGTGCTGACTTATGCTTTCAGGATTTATCTTTATCAGAATATGGAAAAGAAATTTCCAGTCAACCACAGCCTCTCATCCTTTCTAACTTTCTGCCCCACACCCACGGGCTGCCTGCTGTTTACAATCTGATGAGTCAGGACTGAGTCTAAGTCAGTGAAAATGAGTAAGAAAACAGTTTTGAGGAATTATGTTTAGGGTTTAGGAATATGAAATTATGTTCCATGTGGGCATAATGCTCTATGTCACATTCTGGAGGTTTTCTAGCACTTAACACCATATGGAGCTTATTACAGCGTTTTTTGTGTGTGTTTTTAAGGAGGTACCAGGGATTGCACCCAGGACCTCGTACATGGAAAGCAGGCGCTCAGCCACCAGAGCTACATTTGTTCCCCTAATAAAGCTTTTTTCCCCCCAATAAGGTTTTGATACAGCATCTCTTTTTCTGTTTTTTAAAGATTTATTTATTTCTCTCCCCGCCATTCTCTGTTCTCTGCCCATTCGTTGTGTGTTCTTCTGTCTGCCTGTCTTCTCTTTATGCAGCACTGGAAACCTATCCTGGGACCTTCCAGAGTGGAGAGAGGCGCTCAATCTCTTGCGTCACCTCAGCTTCCTGGTCTGCTGCGTTTCTTATTGTCTCTTCTCTGTGTCTCTTTTTGTTGCATCATCTTGCTGCTCCAGCTCTCCTCTTGGGCCAGCTCGCCATGCGCGCCAGCTTGCCTTTACCAGGAGGTCCCGGGAATCGAACCCTGGACCTCCTCTATGGTAGACGGGAGCCCAATCGCTTGAGCCACAGCATCTCTTAAAATGTAAAAGTGCCCCCTACTTTTCCTTTCTACTTTTCAACTTCTGGCCAATTAATTTTCAGATTAAAAGAAAATTCTAAAGCTCCTTCCACATAGTGCCGACAAAAGCAGCATTTTGGAAAGGGGAATTGTTCTGATTAATGGTGATGAACAATCTGGAAAGTCATTGCTATCAGCATAATATTGAAACCAAATATTAGAGCTGGGAGTGACTATAGCAATTAAAGTCCACTGTCATTGCTATTTTTATCAGTTGGGCATAACTAAACAGGTGCATATTTTCACAAAATGATGATAAAGAACAATGTTTTAAAGGGACGTTATGGAGAAATGGTGAGTCACCATTGGAAATTTGTAAGTATTATGCAAATATAAGTTCTTGGTTATTAGCCACTCAGCTGATTAACTAGAAAAGATTCCACTTGACCTCAGAATCTGCAGAACAGAAGGTCCTGTTTATAGCCTGCTGTGTCTGGTAAGGCACAGGGTCAATTTCCTCCGGGAACACAATGGAAATGCTGCTCTAAAATGAACCAGTTTCCATAGTTCTTACAGAAGTACCTTTGCCTTTTTATTGGCCCTGCCCTGGTTTCTCTGCTGGAATTTTTCTCTTCCTCACCCAGAAAAAGCCTACCCCAGCCTTTTTATGTTTATTTTTTCCAATCAGAGATACTGAAATCATTTATGGATGAAATGATATGATATCTGGTATTTACTTCAAAATAATATGGGAAGGGAAAACCATATATCTGATAAAGACTTAATAGCCAGAATATATAAAGAATGCCTACAACTCAGCAGCAAAAAAACCCAACAATGCAATTAAATATTGGACAAAGGATTTGAATAAATGTATCTCCAAAGAAGATGCACAAATGGCCGATAAGCACATGAAAGTATGTTCAGGGTTATTTTGGCCATTAGGAAAATGCAAATCAAAACCTTGGGATACCACCTCACAATAGAATGACTATTATTGGGGGAAAGAAAAACAAAAACAGAAAATAGACCCAATCAAGATGGCAGAGTGAGGCACTTCAGGACTCCATCCACCCATAGAGGCTTTGAACAACCAGTAATAACTGGAGAAATATCTTTCTCAAAGCCCCAGAAAGCGGTTAAAGGACTGCAGTAAAAGGAGGAGTGCTGAGTCAAGAAAAAGGCTTCTAAAAAGCTGTAGGGGGAAGCGGCTGTGGCTCAATCAGTGGGGCTCCCGTTTACCATATGGGAGGCCCCGGGTTCGGTTCCCGGGGCCTCTGGTGAGGGCAGGCCCGCCTGCACGGCGTGGTTGGCTGGCCCAGCGAGCACAAGCAGCAGGGGGGGGGGGATAAATGAATAAATAAATAAAAATCTTTAAAAAAAAAACAAAAAAAAAACTGTAGGATCTGCTGCTGCCCCGGGTGGCCCTTCCCCCACCCCTCACCTCCGAGTGCGGACCCCTAGTTCCGTTTCTGTTTCCGGAGGGAGCCAGTAAGCCTCATGCATATGCAGATCGTATATCTGGCCCAATCTGTCTGGTGGTGGCCTGAGGGACTCGCTGTCCCCGAACTTGCCCTGTGTATAGAAGGCAGCACACAGAGCTGTCCTAAAGAAGACTGTGGAAGAGAGGTCAAGCGACTGCTTGGGGCAAGGGACTGTTGGACAGAGGACATTCAGTGCAGTGCCTGGGACTGTGAGGAAACTGTTCCTAGGAAAGAGGGGGTTTTAGTATCCACACAGAAAGGGGAATTTCCAGGGCCAAATGCAAATGCCCAAGACAAGAGGCGTGCTTAGGAAGGACCAGGGAGGCACCTCTGCTTTTAGATCCGTTAGGAAGTAAAAAGTGGAGTGACAAACCAAAAATACAATAGTACTGGTATTTATATTTATTTGTGTCATTATCTTTACCGAAGATCTTTATTTCTTCATGTGGCTTCAGTCAGTTGTCTACTGTCCTCTCCTTTCAACCTGCAGAACACCCTTTAGCATTTTTTGGATGGCCAGTCTAATGGTAATGACCCTCAGTTTTTGTTCATCTGTCTTTTTGAAAGACAGTTTTGCCAGATATCGAATTCTTGGTTGGCAATTTTTTGCTTTCAGCACTTTAGATGTCTTCCCACTGCTTTCTTGCCTCCATGGTTTCCAATGAGAAGTCAGCATTTAATCTTGTTGAGGTTCCCTTGTATGTGACATGTTGCTTCTCTCTTCCGGCTCTCAGAATTCTCTCTTTTTCTCTGGAATTCAACGGTTTGATTATAACATAGCATAATGTGGTTATATTTGGGTTTATCCTGTTGGAGTTCACTGAGCATCTTGGATGTGTATATCATGCCTTTTGTTAAATTTCGGAAGTTTTTAGCCATCATTTCTTTGAATATTCCTCCTAACCCTTTCTCTCTTTTTCTGGGACTACCTCAGTGCATGTATTGGTATGCTTGGTGGTGCCCCACAGTCTGCTCTTCAGACTGGGTGATTTCAATTGTCTTATATTCAAGTTCATTGATTTCTGCCAGCTCCAATCTGCTGTTGAATCCCTCCCGGGATTTTTAAATTAGTGTTACTATCGTCTTCAACTCTGTTTGTTTCCTTTTCATAATTTGAATGATACATCATTGGTTTTGGATTCATAATGTATAAATATGTAATTTGTGACAAGAGCTACATAAAGGTGGGGGGACAGAGGGGTATAGGAACATTATGTGTGTATACTATTGAAGTTAAGTTGTGATACCGTATCAAAGCAAATGAGACTGTTATAGCTTTAAGATGTTAAATTTAAGCCCCATGGTAACCACAAAGAAAACATCAGAGAATATGCAAACTCATAAAGACAGAAGTAGAGTACAGTTTATCAGGGATGGGGGCAGAGGTAATGGGAAATTAATGCCAAGTGAGTGCCAGGTGTCTGTTTGGAGTGAAGGTGAATTTCTAGCAATGGATGGTGGTGAGGGTCCTGCAACATTGTCAATGTGATTAATCCCACTGAACTGTATGCTTGGGAGGGTCTCGGATGGGAAGATTTATCTTGTATATATGTTTCCACAATTAAAAAAAAAAGCAAGCAAGAGAAACTTGAGAGATAGTGACAATTAAATGCAGTACATGACACTGGATGGGATCTAAGAATGGAGGAGAAAAACCCATAAGGATATTATTGGGGCATAAGAAAAAATTGGAATGTAGAATGTAAGCTTTATATCAACATAGAATTTCTTGAACTTGATAATTGCACTTGATTATGTAAGTGAATGCCCTTGGGAGTGGATGTGGCTCAAGTGGTTGAGCACCTGCTTCCCACATGGGAGGTCCAGGTTCGGTTACAGGTGCCTCCTAAAAACAAAAATAAACAAGCAAATGAATGAAAGGACAAACTCAGGGAAGCTGATGTGGCTCAGTGGTTGAGTGCTGGTTTCCCACTTATGAGGTCCCAGACTCAATCCTTGGCCCTAGTACCTAAAAAAAAAAAAAAAAAGCGAATGTCCTTGTTTGTACGAAATGCACATGGAAGTATTATGTGCTCAAGAAATATGATGGGTGCAGCCTCCTCTCAAATGTTCAGAAAATAGATTAGATAGATAGAATTACTTCACAAATGTGGCACAATGTTAAAATTTTGGGGAATCTGGGTATCTGGGTAGGGGTACATTGGAGTTCTCTGTATTGGTTATGTATTATATTTGCAACTGTCCTGCAAGTTTGAAATAATTCAAATTAAAAAGTTAAAAAAATATGGAAAGGGGAGAAGTGGGTGGAGATCCAATTGAAACAAGATTGGCCATGAGCTGGTAATTGTTGAGGCTGGGTGATGGGGTTATGGGTACCGTGATGTTTATAATATTAAATAATGTTTATAATATTAATATTAATTAATTAATATGTTTATAATATTGCCGTGAACATCCTTATGGACATGTGGTAAGTCTCTGAGCTAGATGCCCAGAACAGCAACTGCTGGGCTTAAGCACATTGAACATTTATTGGATGCTGTCAAATTGCTCTCCAAGTGGCTGCACTAATTTTCACTTCCACCAGTGAGAGTTGTCCCCAGCCTCATCAAAACCTGAGACTGAATGTGTTCATCAGCCTGATTTTTAAAAACTGGTGTGTTTCCTTATTGTTTTAATACACATTATTCTAATCACTGGTGAATTCAGCATCTTTTTTTCTGTGAATTATCTGTTCATATTGTTCCCGATTACAGATAAAGCACAGTTCTCTCTTCCCGCCAAGGGAAGTGTGCAGCAGCCTGCTTGCATTAGCTTGTGAGATCCAAGTGTTAAATTCTCAAGAATTTTGCTAGCTGGTTTTCAAATATTGGTAGCTCCAAATGGGCCCTGGTAGGAAAGATTTACACCACAGCAATTAGCAAACGGTGTGAATGAGGCGTGCCTAGAGTGCTGTTGGTTAATCTTCACTGCATCCACGAATTGACATGTAGACAAAGCCTGGTTTCCAAGAGCTCCAAGGTGACCTTGAGTCACAGGCATGGGAGGGGACCAGCCAGGGGCTCCGCCTCAGCTGGAGCATCCGTGGGGGCAGGGAGGGCCGCCTCAAGTTCCCCCAGGAGGCCCGGCTTGCTGCTGCAGCAGGGCTAGGCAGGTTTGGACACAGGTTCTCGCACAGTCTATTCCTTGGCCTCTTTCCCTTTTGTGATAGGGGGGAACAGCCACACAGTTTATGGGGCCCAGTGCAAAATGAATATGCGGGTCCCCTATTCAAAAGCAGGAAGAAAGCTCTTTCCTTTCTTCCACCTCTGCTCTCTCTCTCTCTCTCTCTCTCTCTCTCTCTCTCTGCCTGTCATGGTGTTTTTTATTTGCTATCAATGCCATCTTCTCTCAGGCATGGGGATACTTGTGGAGTGAGTGCAGACCCTAACAGGTGACTGGGGACCCTGTCCCGTGTCTTGGTGCCCGGAGCGTGTGAGTTTCACCCGATCCTCCCCAACCCCGTACCCGGGACCCCTCCCCCACAAGGAGGGCAGCAGTTACTGGGCAGTCTGGGAAACAGGGGGCTGAGCGCCTGTGCAGAGAGGTAGGGAGGCTGCGAGAGGCCAGACTGCATGAGCCGAGGCTCTGAGACCCTAGAGTATGCCCCGTTGACCCTTTGGACTTTACTTATTAAACACAAGCTCAAAGATAAAATGAAGAATTTCAAGACGGGGATGACGGCGTCCCCAGGCCAGGCAGCACCGTGGCCCCCAGGCCTCTGTGCGCTGAGCCCTCCCTCTGCTGCCAGCTGTATGATCCTGGATGTCTTCACCACCACAATCGAGTTACAATCAAGTTAGAGGGAACAGACAGGGTTGTTCCAACAAGTCAAAAATAAAAATAGTATGTTAGGTAGTGGTGGGCACTAACAAGAAAAAGTGAAGCAGGAAACAGGGATAGAAAATGTCAGTGTGGTGAGACTGATAGGGATGCGGCTAGAGAAGGCTTTACTGCGGTGATTCTCGAGCAAGAATCGGAGGGCAGAGAGGGATATACCAGGTTCTGTATTTGGCCCTTTGCGCCGTGTAGATCAGAAGTGTAGGGATTTGTGAGTACTATGCAATATGGCAATTGTTGATTGTAGATGCAATCAAGAAAAACCTGACTAATACAGCCAACTTTGTGTGCATAATACTCAATTTTAGGGAAGCGGCTGTGGCTCAATTGACAGGGCTCCCGTTTACCATATGGGAGGCCCCAGGAATCGAACCCAGGGCCTCCTGGTGAAGGCAAACCGGCCCACGTGGTGTGGTGAGCTGATGCAGCAAGACGACCCAACAAAGGGAGACAAGCAGACACAGAAAAACGCACAGCAAATGGACACAGCGAGCACAAGCAGCAAGGGGGGATAAATAAATAAATAAAATCTTTTAAAAATACTACTACTACTCAATTTTAGTTATAAGTTATTTTAAGCATTGGAAACATTATATGCTGGTCATACTCTTTTTTTCTTCTTACCAGAATGTTTATAAATTCAGTTTTCTTTAAATCAGACACTTTTTTTATTGCCATATTTTCAGAGACTTGAGAAAGTTATCTTTGGCATCATCTGAGGATTAAACACTTTCTGCAATAGCCTTTTCCTCTCACATTCTTTTAGTTGTGGTTTCTTCTCTCAAAAGCAAAGTAGAGTGTTAAATAATAATAATAAAAAAAAAATGTAAAGATGCAGGAAGAGGAGAAGGAAGGAGCAACTCTTCAATATTAGGAAGTAGAATATTAGTCTATCAAGCTGTTTGAAAACAGAAAATCCCCAAGCAACAGTGGCTAAAATAAGACAGCTGTGTCTTCCTCCTGTAAAAGATGTCTGGGGGAAGGCAGTCCATGCATGGCCTGTAGAATAGCTCCATCAAGGCCTGGGACTCCCAACCTTCTGCTCTACCATTCTCAAAATCCTGTCATGGTTCAAAATGGCCACAGGAGCTCCAGCCATCACATCCACCCTCTAGGGAGGCAGGTAGAATGGGTGGAATGGCCTGTGCCCTCTCTTTGACTGAAAATTTCCATGAAGTCTTTTTACAACAATACTTCTGCTTATATAATAACGTAAATACATTATGGGCCAGAGCTTGGTAATACGGCTGTAAGGGAGACTTGGAGATGCAGCAAAGGCATTTAGCTGAGCAGCACTTTTGCAATGAACTGATGTTCTGTCGCTTGGGGAGGGAAGGAGAAAGGATGTTGGGAAGCGTTTCTAACAGTTTCTGCAACGATCACTGACTTCATTTTCTTTGTAAGTTTATGGAGGCTGTGAATCTCAGAAAAAGAAATCAATATCTAACTTCTAGGGCCTTGGGAAACTACATTTAAAAACGCTCTCATTCCAGCTTTTTAAAAAATCAGATAAAAAAACTCCAGTGCAAAATTAATTTAGGTTCCATCATCTTTAATGTTTTTGTCTATATTAGCAATCAAATGATTTAAGGATTTCACAAAGTACAGAACTTTGTGCTTTATAGGATGACATTTTTTTTCAATGTGCTTTTGAGAAAAGAAATAATAATGGGTTGATTGCAATGGTGTTAAAATGCTGGGCTCTGAAAAAGGCATTTCCAAATGGACACCTTAACTTCTTTTCAGTTGAAAGTATATCCAGCTAAGAAAGCTTCTCTCTCTTCTTTATCTGTGCCACAAAACACTGTCTGTGCAGGCAGCTTTAGACAGTGCCAGGGGCTTTCTTTTAGAAAGCTAAGCTAATGTGTTTTTAAGGAAAAAAGAAGTCTATTTTCTTAGCTCTGGAGCAAGAGTACACCTTCCTCTTGAAGACTCATTTTCTTTCTTTCTAATGGTAACAGACCTTGCCGGCTGGCATAGCAACACAAGAAAAACTTCATGTTTTGGCGACAGTGACTGTGGGCCACAGCAATGCCACTTATCCTTATGCATGGCGACCTATTGATTAATCTGCTAATATTTTATTTGTGGGAAGTTGCCCCTTTTGAGGAGGGAAGCTTTCAGGAATAGTATGTTAAACACAGAGCTACATGTCACTCACATATTTCCCTGCTTTATTGAAATACACTTTTCTCGGAATTAGGGCTGTTCTCTTAACACGTTTCTTTCCTCCTTAATAATATAAGGAAGATTCCTTCTCTCTAATTCTGATGTTAATGATGGAAATCTCGTAGACGGATTCAAAGCTGTATCGTAAGACAAAATATCATAAAAGGAGTCTATCACCTCCCCGGCTGTGGAGAGATAGCTTATAATTGTTTAACCTATGAGCACGACTGGCATTGAATTCAGTCTAAGCCCCACACAGAGCTTGCCTTTCGTGAGAAATCATTTCATTTTGAAGAATGGCTGCCAGGTAGATAACCTCTCAGTTTATGGACTTCAACTTTCTTCCCTATCAATCTACGAAGCCATTTCTTGATTTCTAGCCATTATTTCACTGGAATGATTCCTTACCACCTCGACAAACACCGAGAGAGCTTCACATATAGATTGGATCATCATAATTAGTACGGCATATGGACAGGCTGTGTAGAAAAAGGAAAATTCTGATGTTCTTAAAATACATTGTCTTTGGGTAGAATAGCCTTTGCTTAGGTGAAATAATTCAAAATGGCAGTAGATGTGCCCTTCAACTAAAGAGCAAAGTTCTGGAAAGATCTGTTTTTAATGCTTGTTCTGCTATCATTTCGGTTGGGTGGATAGCCTCCATTTCCCCTCCAGACACATTTGTGCCCTGCTCTGTGCCCTAGGGGCACACAGCCCTGCAAAGACCCTGCCCTAGCCCTAGGGTCTCCAGTTCTTTCTGGCCAATGGGGAGGCCCTGGAGGCGAATGGAGGGAGGAGAGAGGGGTCAGGATGTTATATCTGGCTCCCTCACTGCTGGGCCTCAGGTTGTCGGGTTCTGTTTCTCTAGGAAGGTTAGGTGAGGCCCTCCCCCACGGCAATTGCTCTCTCTCTCTCCTCTGATTTGGTAACGGTTTCCTACTGTGGCTAGCTCTGGAGTGTTTCACCATCGTTGTTGGTTTCCTTCGACTCTGCCCACACCTTGGTAAAGTACCTCAATTCTTTCATTGGGGTGTGACGTCTATTTCCTCCTGGGACGCTGTCTTATACTCACATCTTCTAATGACAATGTCTAAGAATGGGGAATAATGGTTATGTTGCCTGTGGCTTATTTTTGGAAAATATTATTATGGCCAGAATTGAAAGAGATGCCCTGTGAGACTTCGTTTTTACGGCTGTTTATTTTTCACTAGAGTTCTACATGATTTATATTCTCACACAAGGATGTAAAAGAGGAAGTGTATGGTTCTGCCACATATTTGTACAATCTGACCCGTTCTCAAGGCAGGGTGCTGACACCTTGCTAGATCTCAGTCTCCTGGGTGGGTGTTAAATCGGGGTGCTCGCTGGTGTCTTAGCGCACTGGGGCTGCCCTAACAGGGTACCACCGACTGAGTTACCAGCAACAGCAGAAGTGCATTCTGGAAAGTCCAAAGTCATAGCGTCAGCAGGGCCGCGCTCCGTCTGAAGGCTCTAGAGGAGAATCTTTCCTGGCCTCCTCCAGCTCCTGGAGGCTCCGGCATTCCTGGGCATCCCTTGGCTTGTAGCTGCGTCACTCCCACCTCTGCCTCCTTCACAGGCCTTCTTCCCTCGAGGCTGTCTACATGCCTTCAGATCCCTCTCCCTACACCAGGTGTTGGATTTAGGAGCTCCTGGAATCCAGCCTGACCTCCTCTCAACTTGATTACATCTGCAAAGACCCTTTTCCAGGTAAGGTCTCCTTCCAGGGACGGGGGTGAGGTCAGGAGTGTAGGGAGGGTCGGATGTGGCTCAACTGGTTGGGCGTCCGTCTCCCAGATGGAGGGACCTGGGTTCGATCCCCGGGACCTCCTGGTAAAATAAAAATAAATAAATAAATAAAAAGAAACATAAATCACCCCCTTAAGTTGTTTAAAAAAAAAAAAAAAAAGGAGTGTAGGGGTGTGGGGTGTGTTAGAACTTCAATCTCTTTTGGGGGGACACAATTCAACTCACAACGGCTGGCATCCCGATGGCCCAGGGCCAGGTGACGTAGTTCTGGGTGGGTCAAGCCTCTTCCCTTCCCCCGCGCTCGGCTCCCGCAGCCTCCCTTCCCTGTTTGCTTCTCCACCCCTTAAGTGTTTGAGGAGCCTAACATTTCAAGAGAACTCACACAGGGCTCCTGAAACAAAGTGCTGGAGGCTGATGCTAACCACCTGTCCTGAAAACAAGGATGAGAAATTCGCTCAGCATGGTCAGATTATTTTTTCAAGTTCGTCACAGTATGGTTTGAAGTCGGGTAGTTAGGCTATTTCTCCCCACCGCTGGGGTGATTCTGACTTCAAAAGTGTGCTGAAGCCCGAAAACTGTGATCATCTGATAAATACTCTTTGCAAGAACTGCCTTTTGAAAAATTATTTTTAAGATTAGAGAAGGCACTAGTAATCATACTCCACAAATCTTTTATGAAAACATCTGTGAGTTATTTGTCATTTGGGTCCCAGCTAGGAAGATGGAAAAGCTTGGTGGGGGGAAGCATCACCGGGTAAGGATTTGTCGGGCCTGCACACCGATTTCTAAAAACCAAGTCCTATAACTTCTCCATATCTTGGCTTTCCCATCAATCACTTGGAGATGACACCTACCTCCCAACACCCATAAGGATAAAATGATATAATGGATATTAAAGTACTTTGAAAGAATTAATTATTCTAAAACTACAAATTATTGTGATTGTCTAAAAATACAAAATATGGTATGAACCAGTGGTTTTTAATCTTTCTGGGGTCATGAATGCCTTCTGAAAATTGACGAAAGCTATATCATGCCCAGAGCATTTTCTCACAAAATTTCAAGGCCTCAATGGACCTTCTGAAGTCCCCACCTCATGGGTTTCAGATTAAGAATGCCCCAGACAAATTTCATAAACTACATCTTGTTCTTTTAAAGATTGCTACATGCAAAAGTTAATGTGTTAGATGTAATTTTCACCTGCTTTTCTTCATTAGACAATATTTAAAATTCTGTACAAGATGTACAAATTACAAATTGAAAGAAAAAAATAAAGAAATCCCAAAGTGTTCTTTTTTTTTTGTATCCAAAATTTTTATTGGGATGGTATCCCACTCGCCTTCCTTCAGGGAGCTTTTAGTGCTGCTTCCGTCTGAAGGAGCATCCTTCTGTAAGCCTTGCTTTACCTCCAGTAGGTTGGCAGAGCACAGTAGAACAGCCAACACACAAAACTACTGTTTGTGCATGGCTAAAGACCAGGGTGATTTTATAGCATCCTGGGCATCTTACATCCATGAAGTAGGAATTAGGGCTCTGCACCAGGCGCTTCTTCTTGTGTTTCCTCTTTTCCTCTTCTGGAGAGGGATGGAGGAGATCCTTTGCCAGAGGCACGTTCTCGTGGGGAGGTTGTCACCGCCGGAAAAGCCCAAAGTGTTCTAAGTTCTTGAATAAAATTTAAATATATTAAGATTCCAAACTAGAATAATAATGATTGAAAATACCCTGAAGTGTAAAATCAAGAAAGCGAAGTAATTCATTTGACAAATATTTCTTGAGTACCCCTATATGCCAGTACTGTTCAAAGTACTCAAGATACATCAGGGAATCGAATATCCAAAAATATTTAAAATATAGGGAGTGGCCATTTCTGCTCATTGTTAAAGCTTGACCCTCCAAGTAATGTATGAATACTAGCAGTCAATGGGTCCATTAATCATATAATTCAGGTTTTTGTCCTTATGTGGAACAAGTGAATAATTGTGTTATTTGTAATAAAACTACATTGTTGCCTGATTAGCCCCCCTTTTTTGGTTTGACTTGCATATTTTGAATTTATAGCCACTGTAAATCTTCCGTAACAAAGGTGACAAAATATTGTTCTTCATGGTTTCATTTTAGCTATGAATCTGCCTACCAGATCATTCTCTTTGGTCCACTATTTGCATTTATATATT
>JAKSZT010054544.1:8277832-8304883 GCA_026826555.1 Tolypeutes matacus
TGCCTACCAGATCATTCTCTTTGGTCCACTATTTGCATTTATATATTGTTTTTGAAGCAAATGAAATAATTTGCATGAATCAATTTTACTAACTTAAGAAATACTTGAGGGAAGCGGCTGTGGCTCAATCAGTAGGGCTCCCGTTTACCATATGGGAGGCCCCGGGTTCGGTTCCTGGGGCCTCCTGGTGAAGGCAAGCCCGCCCGCACGGCGTGGTTAGCTGACCCAGCGAGCACAAGCAGCAAGGGGGGGATAAATGAATAAATAAATAAAATCTTAAAAAAAAAAAAAAAAAAAAAGAAATACTTGAATGACATCATGAATACTTTCAAACATTTTCAAATACTTTTAGACTGTGTGGTTTCTGCAATGATTGGAAGGAAAGGAATGAGAAATATTACGGCATTCCTCACTTTACTACTTTCAAATAAATTTGAGATAGTTTATCCTTTTAATGTTTAGTAAAATGGCAGAATATTTTCAATTCCATAAAAGCATTATATAATAAGACATGTATTCAAAGTGTTAGATTCCAGATCAGAGAGGAGAGGGGGAGAGGGGCAGCGGGAAGGGGGAGAGATTGGTGGCCCCACCTTGTCAGGAGGGAAATGGGAAGAGATTTGTTTGTGGAAACAACACACTAGATAAATATCCTCTTTGGGGCTCTTCATATGGGTTAGACTTAAAAGAAGCATATATAGATATATAGATATAGATATATTTTTTATTTCATTCACACTTTTAGCATACACAACTTCAATCAACCGAGGCAAAAACAAAAGTCCCAAATCTACAAGTGAAAAAAATCCAAACTACGGACATAGGCTTAACTAGTGGCTACTTTTATGGAAAGCTGTATGAGTTCAAAAAAGCTATCCTAGGGGAGGGATGTGGCTCAAATGGTTGGGCGTCCGTCTCCCATATGGAGGGACCCGGGTTCGATACCCGGGACCTCCTGGTAAAAAAAAAAAAAAAAGCTATCCTGTATGTATATACAAAAGTACAAAAGTCTGTGCATCTAATTCCTCAGAAGAAGCCTCAAGGGAAGACTCCAACACTTCACTTGCGTAGCTTACAAAAAGAGAAAGACTGTTTCCAGGGTTGACAACGCTGTGGGTCCCGCACTCAGACCAGGCAGACGCCACCCGGGGGGTCAAGAAAGCCACCGTAAGGCTGACCGCAGCAGGTGCATGGGCTTTCTCAAGGCCCCCCAAACAGCTCCGCACGGAGTGCTCCGAAGTAAAAGCCCGCGAACCGCTCCAGGCGCTGAGGCAGCGTCCTGACTTGAGCGCCGCCGTAGGTCCTGTGCTCCCTGTCACCTACACATCTGAGCCAAACCAGATGGCGGGGCCATGGCGCGTTGCCTCCCCTTGCTGGGGCCGGGCACTTTCGGGGGGCGGGAGGGTGGTCTGAACGCTGCTGGGGCTGTCTGGGAACCAGAGCCTGGAGGAGGCAGAACTGAGCACTGTAGCGGCTGTTGTATCATTGCCAGATGCAGGCGTGACCCCAGATGAGGGTTTCGGAGAGGGTCACTAGCGGCAGGTAAAGGGTAAAAGGGCTGACCCAGAATTGGGCCAGATATTCCATGTAATGAGCCAGGTCCTTCCTCGGAGGAAACACAGCAGCTTGAAATCACCTTGAAAGATGCTGTAGATTCCTCCATGGGTGAGACTGGTGGACAGGCTGAACGATGGTTTGTGGGGGACGAGAGGAACTTGGTGGACAGGGCGGAGAAAAGGTGTTCCTGGAACTGGAGAAGCAAAGGTGGCATTTTTTTCTCCCAGTTGCTTTAGGTCAATAATGTTGTCCTTTAGGGTAACGGTTAGTCTGGGACAATGGGAGAGGGGACACAAAGGCCACAGCAGTGGGAGAAGAGTATCGGCACTGGGCAGAGTTGGACGACAGGAGGTTCTCCTCAATGGCCTTCCAAGTGTCCTCTTTACTGTCACCAAGAGCTGCTTTTCCAGATGCCAGCTCTCGTGGCTTTTCCCTTTGCCTTCACCCAGCTTTTGCATCACTGAGGCAGAGGAAAGGAAGGAGGAGGCATACTTGTGATGGAGGCATTCCCTTGGTGCCTGGGTGCTGGTGACTTGCTGCGGCCCGTTTCTCAGTCCATCCCTGGTTCTGTCCAGCTGTGGGTCGCCAAAAGCAGGCCAGAAGTTGGCTGCCTGCAATGCAAGGTCATACGGCAGGGCCAGCCCCATCAGAGCTGCCTGTGTCAAGGCTCACGGGCTTGTGTGTGTCTTGGAATGGACTTCCGTGTCTGCTATGGCCCTGGAACGAAACCCGTTGGTGATGGCATTCTGTGGTGAAGGTCATCTGCTGAGACTACTCACGTTGGAAACACCTGAGACAAGGCTGGAGAAGGCGCTCTTTGGCCCTATATAAAGACTTTTTAGGCTCCCAAATCCCATAAGGCCACTCAGAAGACTGGAAAAAGCTGGTTTCTGCATTGGTGGACCCAGAAATTCCTGCAGGATGTTCTTAGGGACAGACTACATTAGGATCTCAGCAGAGGACATCAAAGGACTTTCAAGGTTTTGGCTGACTTTGGACTGTGAAGGCAAAGTTCCCCTTGCCTTCATGGTGCTCACTGGTTTGTTGAAGGAGTCACATCTCTATCTATATCCCTTTTTTTCCCCTTCTTTTTTAAAGGAGGTACCGGGGGATTGAACCCAGGACCTCGAACATGCAAAGCAGACGCCCAACCACTGAGCTACATCCGCTCTGCACATCTCTATCCCTTTTGAGCTGCTGATTGCTCATTGCAGCATCAGAGTCTCCTCCAAATGTCCTGCCATGTAGGGGACTGAATTCTTCACTTGCTGATCCACCTTCAAGTCCTTGAGTCCTGCTGCTACATTTTCTACCAAAAGCACAACCCCTGAATGTGAGCTTTCTTGAAGTTTTCCTTTATTTGCAGAGAGGCTGGAGAGAAGAGATTTTAAGTCCACTTTGGCCTTCTGTAGCATTTCTAAAATACCCACTTAATTATCAGCATGTTCTTTCATGGGTTAGGAGCAAAAGAATTCTCTGAGTTCTGTCCAGGAGAGAGGAGGGCTTGCTCTAAACCTGTGAGTCTGAAAAGAAGCACATTTGAGGTTCACTAGCTATCAGTTCTGCTTTTGACTTTTGCAGGCTTGCCTCATGTATCTCACTATCCCCCAGCCCCCCATCTTTTTCTCTTGTCTTCTTGCTCAGCTAATCACATTTGCCTGCAAAACACAGCCTTTATTTCCCATTTCTATTTTCCAGGGGAATTGCCTGGCTGGTCTGCTCTGTGTTTTGTATTGGAACACCAGGATTCTGATTATCTTATAGAGAGTTTGCCTCTCTGTCTTGATGATGAATAAACTTCAACCTCCTACTAATGAGACCAGGATTTCTTAGGCTTTTTTTTGTGCCATGGACACCCCAGAATAAAGCTGCAGCAGCAGTAGCTGGCACTCATCCCCCCACCCTCTGAGCAAACAGCCAAGCCAGCCAGCCAGCCAGCCAAGAATTCTTTATCTGGGCGAACTGTCCTTCAAATATGATGATACGCTTAAAATATTCACAGATAAACAGAAACTAGGAGGAGTTCATAAACAAGGATCCAGCACTGCAGGAAACACTAAAGGGAGTTCTGCAGCCAGAAAAGACGAGAGAGAGGCTTGGAGGAGAGTGTAGAAGTGAAGACTATCAGAAAGGGTAACCGAAAGGGTAAAAAGATGGACAAAAATAAGATAGGACTTATGAAAGCCAAAGGATAAAATGGTTGAAGTAAGAAATGCCTTTACAATAATAACATTGAATGTTAATGGATTAAACTCCCCAGTCAAAAGACAAAGGCTGACAAAATGGATAAGAAAACATGAGCCGTCCATATGCTGTCTGCAGGAGACTCACGTTAGGGGTAGCAATATGGGTGCCAGACAAAACAGACTTTAAATGCACAGAAGTGATAAGAGAGGCAGAAAGTCATTACATATTAATAAAAGGATAATCCACCAGGAAGGAGTAAAATAGAGCAAGACCACGTGGTGATGCCCCACAGGAGTATGGTCACGGCTGTCACTGCTGTGCAAACCGAGCCCGGCTTTGACATGGAGAGGGTGTCCCCCGAGCCCCGAGTCTGCTGTAAAAATGCCTGTTAATGTAACGATCAAGAAGGACATCTCACGCTGGAGTGCTCCTGTCAGTAAAACCCTCACTTGCTCAGATACAGAATTATGTTGATTGGTTTGATCCCATGGCTGAAGTTGCCATTCAACAGTTCAGCGAATCTTCAAATCTCAAACTCAAGTTGCTGCAGAAGAAAACATCCCTACCAATACGTTGGGGATTTCCAAGACCTCACTATCCCAGGACAGTGACGCCGCCTGATGCTAGACTATACGGCCTCTGGGAGCAGTGCAGGCCAGGAAGGGGCGCTGTGCTGTCTGGAAGTGGCCGCAGCTTCTGACCCACTTGACGAGGACCTGCCAGCCCTGGCCTTGCCTGCCCGTGAGCCCTGGGAGAAGGAACATGGCCACGGGGTGGAGCGGCCGAGCACTGCTGGACCAGATAGGGTCCTGGGTGGGGCCGAGCTGCCTGAGAGCTCCCTGAATGTCTCCGAGGTGGGGACTGCAAGAAAGCATAAAGAGGCTCGCTCTGCCAACCAGAATTAACTGCCTGCACAGAGGAATTGTAAGGAAGGTCATAAAGCTGCTCCTCTGCTGCTGATGTCCACAGGAAGACACAGGCATGAGCCAGTCACACAACGACCTCGTGTTGCTGCAGCAGCTGGAGCGGGCCAGGAGGAAGAGGGTGAGCCTCAGCAGATCCTGAGCAGCAACTGCTCTCCAGGCAGGGAAGCAAGGGAGGCCTGAATGGCACCCCGTGGACCGGTGCCCGCGGGCGTGGCCTCCTGTGCTGCCCCGGTGTTAACACCCTTCCAGGGCCCAGCGCGAGCCTGCGAGCTGAGGGATGGCCCCACAACCTTGTCTTTTAAAGGGGGAGGGAAGTTGAGTCCCCAGCCAGGAGGTTTATCCTGGAGACAACTGACAAAGCCTGATCCATGCCACCAGACACTAGATGACACCTAACAGTCCCACGCTTGGGCTATGGTTGAATTTGAGAGTTGAGATTAAATATTAGAAGGAGATTTACATTTTAAATTAAATGACATACTATAATGGGCTGTGGGGTGGGGAGGTTTGGGGGACTCAATTTTACCCACTCTGCACTCTCACAAGTGTCATTTTGGGTGCATGCTTGGATTGCATTACAAGGAGGAGGCAGCCTCTGTGCAGTCACTGTGAACAGAATGAATGGGTCATCTCTCTAATTGGCTGCTCAGAGTAAGAGTGCAGTGGGCTCTGAGTATAGGGAGGTGGGACTCAGGCAGGAATTTTGGGAAATAGAGACATTTCTGTAGGAATGGGAATGTTGTGACAAATGTAGGAAAATATTTACCTTTGATATTAGCCATATAAGTTGAAAAACTATGCAATTATTAAATATACCCTATGCATACTGAAAATGTTTAAAAATCTGTAACACTAGTTTAAATACTTCTTTAACAACCCATTAAGCAATAAGACCTAGTGGGAGTCTAATAGCCTCCAAGATTTGGCATGAGCCATATTTTGAGAGATCTAAAACTAAAGTGATATAAAAACAACTGGTTTCTATTGGTGATAAAGTTACAGGTCTACTAATACAACCACGGTTTGCTGCCTACGTAGATGATTGATGTAAATGTTACATTTTAGTTAAAGGTTAGTGGAAATAAAGACGCATTTTCTCCCCATCCCAGTTCTTGGACCCTGGTGTGTGTGTGGGGTTTCTCCACAGATCCCTAGAGGGTATCCCCACCCCCAAGTGAGGAATCCCTCCACTAGCTGTTAGTCCCTTGGGTGCAGAGAGACTCTTATTTGTCTCTGCATCGTCAGTGCTTAGCACAGTGCCTGAGATGGAGCCATTCCTCAATAAATGTTATCAGAATTAAATGAAACACAGAGCCAGGAAATGGACATTTCTCCATCTCATACTCAACTTTTCAGAGGAAAAGCCTGGAACTCAAAGGACAGGTATGCGGCAGAGCAGAATTTAGACTCAGGTCTGTTTAACTCCAAAGGCCATGGTCTTCCTGTCTCACGATGGTGCCTCTTACATGATTTTCTAGATCCAGATAATAACGCCAGGGAAGTTGTTTCAGGTACTCGGTGTTGCCGAACTCCTTAAAAAGACTCAATAACACTTCACCAATCCTTTCACAGTTCAGTGAGTGTAGTTTAAAGAGATGCCTCCTTGAAGATTCATGAAAATGTCTTAATCCAGTTGTACAATGACCTTATTACTAAGAGAGTAAATTCCTATCCATCGAGATGGGACTAGTCCTAGCATTGGCTGGGACTTGGATAAGTCAAACGAGTTATGTTCTGTCCGATGCTTAACAAGCATATTTTGTCCTTTCATGGTAGATTTTTTCCCCAGGCAGATTTATGGTTGGTGTCCTGGAAGGTCCTAGTGTAATTTATTGCATCAGAATGGATTAGGCAGCATTATTATATTGCATTTTCTACTGTAAAGGGATTTTTCCACTGAGGAATCAGGTGGTTCATATACAAGTGGAAGCTATTTTGCAGTTTATAGAACTGACATTTTCTGCAACATGGCTGAGAATTTGTTCTTGTAACAATTGAACATTTCTACGATTTCTCTTGACAGAAACTCACCTGTTTTATAAAACTTGCTTCATAAAGCACAGATCCCGTAAGCACCCCCAAGCAAACTGGACCGCTGGTCATTTGCTTTGGCAAAGTGCCTTTGGCTCTCCTTCCTTGGAAAGGTCCACCTCTTGGTAACCTCTGCAGTCTCGGCTCCTGATTCTTGGCTGCCCAACCTTACTGGAGGAAGTGGCTCCCAACTGCTCTTCTTTTTTCACTCTTCGTTTGCTTCCCCCAAACCCCTGTCCCTTCATTCTCCTCCAGGTCCTGATTCCACCCTTGGCAGGGACCCTGTGCCTGATTCACCGAGGAGGAGAGAGCAAAGTCTGCGCCGTCACTTTTGGCTCTCCCTCCAAAATCTACCTACAGAGCTCTATTTAAGGAAAAAAAAAAAAAAAAAAAAAAATATATATATATATATATATATATATATATATATATATATATATATAAAAGAAGTTGTGAGCTTACAAAACAATCATGTGTAACATGCAGAATTTCCATACATCATCCCTTCACCAACATCTTGCATTGTTATAGAACATTTGTTATAGATTATGAAAGAACATCATCAAAATATTACTACTAACTATGATCTATAGCTTACATTTGGTATATTTTTCCATACATCCTCCTATTTTTAACACCATGTATTAGTGCTGTACATTTGTTATAGTTCATGGGAGAACACTCTCATATTTGTCCTGTTTACCACAGTTCAGCACCCATCACATGGTTCACCGTGTTATACAGTCCCATACCTTGTACAATCCATCCATAGTGTACACTCAGTGCAGTTATTGCCTCAGAAAAAATTTTGAATGTTTTCCTTAGTCCAAAAAAAACCTCCATATCCCCCTATTATCGACTCTTAGCATTGGTACTGATGCTTTGACATTGATGCAAGAATATTACAATATTGCTAACTATAGTCCATAAATTACATTAATTGTATTTTCCTCATCCATCACCATATTCTTACCACCTTGTATTAGTGACGTACATCTGTTCTAGTTCATAGATGAATATTCTTGTATTTGTACTATTAAACACAATTCCCATCCACTACCAGGTTCACTATATTATACAGTGCCTAGATTATTCTCTAGCCTTCTTTCAATTGACATTTACATTCCTAGACTACCCCTTTCTGCCACAGTCACATTTATAAATGTGTTCGTTATACTCACTATAATGTGGTACCATCAACTCTATCCATTTCCACACTTTTACTGTCAAGCTATTTAAAACTTCTACTTATATTAAACATCAATACCTCTTCTTAGCCCTCAATTTATCTCCCAATAACCACACTCTTGATTTTAACTCCATGTGTTTATTCTTCTTATTTAATTCATATTAGTGCGACCACACAACATTTATCCTTTTGTCTGGCCTATTTCACGCAGCATAATGTCCTCAAGGTTGATCCATGTTGTCATGTGTCCCGATTTCATTTCTTCTTAGAGCAGCACAGTATCCCATCATGTGTATATACTACACTTTGTTTATCCATTCATTGGTTGATGGACACTTGGGTTGTTTCCATATTTTTGCAATTGTGAATAATGCTGCTATGAACATCGGTATGCACATGTCAGTTAGCATCCCTGCTTTCAGTTTTGGGTATAGTCCTAGTAGAGGGATTGCCGGATCATACAGCAGTTCTATATTTGGCTTCCTGAGGAACTGCCAAACTGACTTCCGCAGAGACTGCATCATTCTGTATTCCCACCAACAGGGAAGGAGTGTTCCTATTTCTCCACATCTTCTTCAGCACTTGTTTTTTTTCTTTCTTCTTCTTTTTTTTTTTTTTTTAACAATGGCCATTCTATAAGGTGTGAAATGGTATCTTATTGTAGTTATGATCTGCATTTCCCTAATAGCTGGTGATGTTGAGCATTTTTAAAATTTGCTTTTTGGCCTTTTGTATTTCTTCTTTGGAGAAATGTCTATTCAAGTATTTTGCCCATTTTTAAATTGGATTGCTTGCCTTTAGGAAAAAAAATCATATTTAATGCCACTCTCCACACTGATTACTCTCATACTACCATGAGCTACTATTCCAATGTTTTCAGCTTATCTTTTTTAAAACAAATCAATTTATTTTGTTTCTCTTTTAACAAATCAATTTTATTGATACATATTAATAAAGCATAAATCCATCCAAAGTGTATAATCACATAGTTGTGCATTCATAACTCTCAGTTTATTTGTATTTATATTTTGTAAAAAGTCTTATATATGCAATATCACCCATATTCATATTTTATATGAGGTTTCACTGTTAAATAGTCCCATATTACTTTTTTTTTTCCATGTGTGATATTTGGGACATTGTACTTTTGTATCTTTTTTACTATACATTTAATGGAATGATCTTGGACAAGTCTCCACATTATCCCCTGAGTCTGTATTTTTACCTGTGAAATTTTAACTGTGAAGAAATGTCGGCTCCACCCACCATAATTAATTCAGTAAATAGTTACTGAGCTCCTATTATGGGACAAACACTGTTCTAGGCATTTAAGTTATGTGACAGAACGATGTGTGGATAAACAGAAAATAAAGACAATAAATAAGTAAACCATGTAACAAGTTAGAAGAAGAGAAGTGATATGGGAAAAAACTGAGCAGGGTAAGGGCAGAAAATTCCTGGTGGGAGGGGTGGGCTCACTAAAGTTTAAAATACGGTCCTCGGGGAGTGGGGAGCGGACATGGCTCAGGCCATAGGGCACTCACCTCTCCCGTGGTAGGTCCTGGGTTGGGTTCCAAGTGCCTGCTGGAGGAGAGCAAACAATGAGCAGACAGAACCATCTGGAGGAGGGGGGGATAAATTAAAAAAAAAGAAAAAGAAAAATAAATAAATCTAAAAAAAAAAACACCAAACTTTATTCGGATATTCCAAACAGGCCTCACCATTGGCCCCACCATGGGTGGGGTAACCAATAACAGTTAGGGCCCATCCCCTTAGCATTAGCAAGGAGGAAGAATGATTATCAGAATAAAAGGCAACCACAGGAGGCAGAGCTCGCTCTCTACCTAGAGGGGCCGGCACCAAATCTAGGTGTGTGTTTCTGTCTTTCTCTCCCACTTCTCAGCCAGCTCTGTTCTTTCCCCCATTTCTCAAATAAATTCTTTTTACTGGCCTAAAAATAAAATAAAATAAAATAAAATAGTAAAGTAAAATAAAATAAAAATAAAATAGGATCCTCAGGGTAGGCTCCATGAAGAAGGTGACATCTGAGAAAAGACTCAAAAGAAGTAAGGAAGCTAGTATCCAGGTTGAGGAATTCACTATGGCAAAGGCCCTAGGGTATATTTGATAAGTTGTAGAACAGCGAGGAGGCAGAGTAGGTATAATGGAGTGAGTGAGAAAGTGGCAGAAGTCCAAGACGTAAGGATGATTGGAAGATGTTGGCTGGGAGTTTAGGTTGATCATGCAAAGTCTTGTAGGCCATGATAAAGAGTTTGTTTTCATTCTGGGGGAGATGGAAAACTTTGGGAGGGTTTTTTTTTTTTTTTTAAAGATTTTATTTATTTATTCATTTATCCCCCCCTTGCTGCTTGTGCTCGCTGGGTCAGCTAACCACGCCGTGCGGGCGGGCTTGCCTTCACCAGGAGGCCCTGGGAACCGAACCCGGGGCCTCCCATATGGTAAACGGGAGCCCCACTGATTGAGCCACAGCCGCTTCCCGGGAGGGTTTTGAGAGAGGTGATACGATTCAAATTGGTTTGAATAAAAAACCAATTTGAATAAAAAAAATCAATTTTATTGATACATATTAATAAAGCATACAATTCACCTAAAGTGCTCAATCAGTGGTATTTGGTACAATCACATAGTTGTGTGTTCATCACTTCAATCATTATTAGAGCATTTTCATTATTCCAATAATAATAATAATAGGGAGCAGATGTGGCTCAAGTGATTAGGCGCCTCCCTCCCACACGTGAGGTTCTGGGTTCAGTTTCCAGTACCTACTAAAAAAAAAAAAAAAAAGATGAGCACATAATGACCACACACAGCAAATGCAAACAATGAGGGGGTGAGGGGAAATAAACAATAATAATAATAATAATAAACAAAAAACAGACAAACAAGAAAATTCCTTACCTCTCAATCTCTCTCTGTTTTCCCTGCTGTACACAGCTGCTATTTCTGGCTATTCTTGCACTATTACTTATTTGTTTATTAAGGAGTTTTATTGAGATATATTTATATACTATATGATCTATCCAAAGTGTATAATCAATGGCTTTTAGTATAATCACAATGTTGTACATTCATCATCTAAAAACCATGTTACATTTTTAGCTTTCCTTCTATTAATATACAAGACTTTAGACTTTCCCTTTCAACCACTGTCATACCCATATAATATCTCTGCTAGTTACAAACACTATGATATGCTTTCACCATTTCTATTCATTTCCAAAGATTTACAAACAACCCTTTTACCAATTCTGCACAGATTAACCCTCAGTTTTCCATTCTCTACCCTCATTCTATTTTCTGGTGACCTATATTCTTTTTTTTTTTTTTTTTTTTTAATTTACCAGGAGGTCCCGGGGATCAAATCCAGGTCCCTCCATATGGGAGACGGACGCCCAACCAGTTGAGCCACATCCGCCTCCCTCTGGTGACCTATATTCTAATTATTACCTCCGTGAGTTTACTTGATATATTTAGTTCATAATAATGCAATCATATATTATTTGTCCTTTTTGTGTCTGGCTTGCTTCACTCAACATAATGTCCTCCAGGTTCATCCATGTTGTCACATGCTTCTGACTTCATTTCTTTTTACTGCTGCATAATATTCCATTGTGTGTATATACCACAATTTGTTTATCCATTCTTCGGTTGATGGACACCTGATTGTTTCCAATTTTTGGCAATTGTGAACAATGCTGCTATGAACATCGGTGTGCAGATGTCTGTTCATGTCACTGCTCTCAGTTCTCCTGGGTATATACCTAGTAATGGTATTACCAGGTCACATGGCAAGTGTATATTCAACTTCCTTAAGAACTGCCAAACAGTCCTCCACAGTGGCTGTACCATTCTACATCCCCACCAACAGAGAATAAGTGTTCCTATCTCTCTACATCCTCTCCAACATTTAACAGTTTCACGACTTTTTAATAGTAGCCAATCTAATAGGTGTGAAATGATATCTTATTGTAGTTTTGATTTTTATTTCCCTAACCAGTGATGTTGAACATTTTTTCATGTGATTTTTTTCACCATTTGTATTTCTTCTTTAGAGAAATGTCTATTTAAGTCTTTTGCCCATTTTTTAATTGGATTTCTTGATTTTTCTTTAGGTACCAGGGCTGGGGATTGAACCTGGGACCTTGTATGTGGGAAGCCAGTGCTCAACCACTGAGCCACATCAGCTCCCCTGAGCCGGTTTTCTTGTTTGTTTCTTTTCTGTTTTTATAAGGCAACAGGAACTGAACCTGGACCTCCCATGTGGGAAGCAGGCTCTCAACCATCTGAACCACATCTGCTCTTCTGCTTGTCTTTAGTGTTGAGTTGTATGAGTTCTTCATGTAACATGGATATCAAACCCTTATCAGATATGTGGTTTCCAAATAGTTTCTCCCATTGCGTAGGCTGCATTTTCACCTTCTTGACAAAGTCCTTTGAAGCACAAAAGTGTTCACATTTGAGGAAGTCCCATTTATCCATTTTTTCTTTGGTGGCTCGTGCTTTGGCTGTAAAGTTTCAGAAACCACCACCTACCAAACTGGTCTTGAAGATGTTTCCCTACATATTCTTCCAGAAATTTTATGGTTCTAGCTTTTCTATTTAGGACTTTTATCCATTTTGAGTTAATTTTTGTATAAGGTGTGAGATAGGGGTCCTCTTTCTTTCTTTTCCATATGGAGATCCGGTTCCCCCAGGACAGTATGTTGAATAGACTGTTCTGCCTCAGGTGGCTGGACTTGAAAGCCTTGTCAAAAATCACTTGACCATAGATGTGAGGGTCTGTTAGGAAGTGAGAGCCCACCAACTTTGTTCTTCCTTTTTAAGATGTTTCTGGCTATTTAATGCCCTTTACCCTTCCAAATAAATTTGATAATTGTTTTTTCCATTTCTTTAAAAAAGGCTGTGGTAATTTTTATCAGGATTGTCTTGAATCTCTAAATCAGTATGGGTAAAATTGACATCTGAACAATATTTAATATTCTAATCAATGAACACTGAATGTCCTTCCATTTATTTAGGTTTTTTAAAATTTCTTTTAGCAATGCATTGTAGTTTTCTGAGTACAGGTCCTTTACAGCCTTGGTTAAGTTTATTCCTAAATATTTGATTCTTTTAGTCCCTGCAGCTCTATTTTTCATGATGTCCTTTTCTCTTCTTTCTGAGAAATAAGGGGCTCGCCTGCTTGCCAAGACCAAACGCTGTGCTCTGGATTGCATCTCTCCTGGATTACAATCATTCTTTTTTCCCTCCATCTTCTCTCCTCTGTTTACAAAAGTGCTCAGATATGTCTATTCCTAAAAAGAAATACTTAAAACAAAACCCTTGCCTCATTCTTGTTACTCCCTGTGTCTGTTCTTCTGTCTCTTGCCTTCCCTTCATTACTAAATATCTTGGACTGGCAGTTCAGGCCGCTGCTTCAATACCCACATGGGCCTTCAGCTTTTGAAATTTGGCCTGGATTCCACCATCCTACTGAGAAACTGTTTTCCAGAAGGCCACTAAGTCTCTTGTTTGTCAAGTCAAAACAAGACCTTTGTTTCTCTAATTCCTCCCTAAGTCTACTGAATTTGACATTGTTATTACCACGTTCTTGAGGCTCCCCACCCCCTTGGCTTCCAGAACACTGTACTACCTTGTTTATCTCTCTCTGACTGCTTTTTTCTCCTTCCGTTGTTCTTTTTCTTTTCCACTCCTATGGCTTCAAGGGGTGGGTGTGTATCTCCTGCTCCAGCATTTCCCCTGCCTGCTGCACATTTCCTCCTGAGGGAGGGGCCAGGAGGATCTCGACATCACCTGATCAGGTAGTCGACTGCTCTTCCTACCTGGTTCCTCCCCAGTGTTACCCACTGTTAACGACACCATTATCATTCAGAGCACTGAGTCTTATTCTTTCTTCTGCCCCGGATTCAGTCGCAGGCAGACCCTGAAGATTTTACCGTCATATAATTTTACCTCTGCCCCTCCTTTGCATTCCCACAGTTACTTCAGTATAGGTTCTTTTTTTCTTGTTGATATCTCTGTCCTGATTATAGTTCCACCACAATTAGTCCCACAAATATTCCAGGGGAAAGTATAGCTCCAATATTGGCATTTTCCTGCTTATACACTTCCAAGACTTTCTACTATAAATGGAATTAAATACAGACCCATAATTTTGCCATTCAAGACTTTTGCAATAAGCCAGAAAAAGTAAAATGGAATTATATCTTCTATGGTGGGTTGGGAAACAACTGAAATAAAAATGCCAGAACAAACTAAATGTCAACAAAACTATACTGTCTCTGTACTTTAGAGGTTCTCAGAAAGAGTTTTAAGAAAACAAACAAACTGTGGATACTTTTTTTCTAAATGAAATATTTCTCAGAATCCAAATATTTATAAGAATGGTAGTTTAACCTGAGCCAAACGACATGTATCAATTCCTTAGCTGTGACAATGCTATCTCCTGTATTTGTTGGCATCTTTTTAGCTCACATGTGGTATAATGGAAAGAACATTTGCCTGGGGAATCAACAGCTCTGTGCTCTAATGCCAGACCTACTTAGCCTGGCTTTTGGTAAGTTGCTTAACATCCCTAGGCATTAGTTTTCACATCTGTAAAATGCTTCAGCATCTTAGGACTGTACATTATGCTCACCTGGGGAGTGTTTAAATAGAGCATGTCCAGCTCTCCTCCTAGGGCAGGGGTTCCTTAAAAAGGGGTCTGTGAGCTTGAATTGAAATAAAAAAAAACAAAACGTTATTCTTGTGGGAACATGTTGGTGCTAGTGTGATATATTTATTAAATAATACACAGTATAGTGTGGACTTAGCAAGGGGTCTGTGGTTTTTCATCTGACTGGCAAAGGGGTCCGTGGAACAAAAAGGTTAAGAAACCCTGTCCTAGGGATTGTTTTAATAGGTCAGGGGTGTGCCCAGATAATCCTATCTTTAAAAAGCTCTTCAGGTAATTCTAATGTGTAGCCTCGGCTGACAACCACTAGACCAGGCGTTCTTTTTTTTTTTTTTTTTTACCGGGAGGTCCCGGGGATCGAACCCGGGTCCCTCCATATGGGAGATGGGCGCCCAACCAGTTGAGCCACATCCGCCCCCCTAGACCAGGCGTTCTTAACCTTTTTTTTTTCCACAGACCCCTTTGACAGTCAGGTGAAATGAATACAACTGTAATTTATTTATTGCATATATTCATAAGTGAAGGAAATGCTAGATTTCAGTTAGAGATCAGAGAAAATAGAGATAATAAGAATTTTTTCATTTCAGGCTCACGGACCCCCTGAAATCTTTCCATGGACTGATATGAAAAGTTTTCCGGATATTATGATAATTATGGCTGCTTTTGTCTTATCCTCTTTCCTTTGCTGTAGTTTCCTTAAACACAGAATGTGTCTTATTTGTCTTTGTGTGCTTTTTGTTCCTTGACATGGTAGGTCCTTGCTAAATTGAATAATTCTTACTCAGACAATATCTCCTTCCCTCAACAAAACAAGCTACAACTGACTCTAAACAAAGCAAGGGCCTCAGCTACTTGTTAAATCGGAAACAAGATGCTCTGGGCCTTGATTCAGGAAAGGGAAGCTAGAAGTACTTAGAAGCTCTTAAAGGAAGTATTTTTCTTTGAATGAAATGTTGGTTGAATCATTATTTCTGCCTAATAATGTGGTGTTTGGTTTTATCTGTATTATGTTAACTACATGTTTGAGGATGTGCATTATGATTTGTAGGCAAAAGACTATTGTGGTTCAAACTCAATTTATTGATGAGTCTTTAAGCAAATGATGTTGCTCTCTTGTACTACAGATTCCACCACTGTGAAAACAGGGATTATTAAAAATCTACCAATAGCTGTGAAGATAAAATATAACAACAGCTATGAAATATGTTGTTGGTGAGGGGAAGGTATTATTCCTTATTGACCAGAGAGAAGCTGTACATACAGCTTTTACCATATTTATGCCAAGAGAAACTCACAACACCATGGCCAGTTTTACCAAACGAAGCCCCTACCCAACTTTGAGAAATCTGATTCCAGGGGTTCTTAACCTTTTTTGTTCCATGGACCCCTTACTAAGTCCACACTATATTATGTATTACTTAATAAATATAGCACACCCACACCAACACTTCCCTACAAGAATCATGTTTTTTTTTGGATTTCAATTCAAGCTTCAGACCCCTGGTTAAGAACCTCTGGATTAAACCCAGAGGTTCTTAACCCTCCTATGGAAGATGAAGTATCCAATAAGACTGCTAAATGCCTTTTACAAGTGCTATAGTTTTTTTGCCAATAGCTAACTTTTTTTTAAATGGACATACATATTTATTTTTCTGCCTGACAATATTCAAGTGTCCTGTGTACAATCTGAAATGCAGCAAGTCCCTCTAGAGTAGAGTGGGTAATATTCACTATTAAATTTGACATCCGTAAATACTATGACATGAAACTAATACAACTTATGTCATATGATAAGGGGAAAGGATAGGGAAGAAAAAAAAGATACTGATTTTATGTACATATACACACACTCATAACAAAACAAGGAAGAAATATTCATGACTATTACAGTCCTCGTTTCTGTAACTGGTCACATGGTCAAAGTTCGTATTTATCACTGCCTTCTTCCACTTCCCATTCCATGTTCTCTTTACCCTCAGCAAGCACCTCAGCTGGCTGTGGTTCCTTGCCTGGTGGGGTGACCCAAACTTTCATTCCTGAAGATTCTGGGCCATTGTTAGTACTGCTTGGATTGAGTTGTTGCAATTTTCCATTGACTTTAACCACAGGGCATAGACTAAGAGGTGCCCTAGGGGAGCCCCTGTATTTCAGGAAAACTCTTCTTTACCTCCACTGTGTAGTTACAGTCCTATTTCCTCTGGATAGTCAGGATCCGTCACCACAGATAGTACAGTAATTCCCTTCTTTGCCTGTTGATTCAGAGGCATGAGGAGTCCCAAGGGGCCAGGTGGCAGTCTTAACTTCCAGTTTAAAGGAATAGTTATTGTGTTCCCTGGTGGAAACACTCCTTTTGCAACTAAGACCTGTAGACCATCAGAGCTTAAGGTTGCAAGATCAGGAAGCAAAAATTTTCCTAATGGATCACTAGGGGTAATAGTGAGTGGTGTCCCTCCCATTTCCACCCCTTGATTCCTGGACCCGTGAATCCTGGCTATAGGAGAAACAGCACCATAGGTGGATGCTGATTCAGAGCAATCACAGCCTCCTGGAGAACACTACCCCAGCCCTGCATGTTATTGCCACCTAGTTGGAGCCATAATTGAGTCTTCAAAAGACCCATTCCACCATTCTATCAATCCAGCTGGTTCAGGATGATGGGGAACATGGTAAGGCCAGTGAATTCCATAAGCATGTGCCCATCGCCACGCATCATTTGCTGTGAATAGGGTTCCTTGATCAGAGGCAATGCTGTGTGGAATACTATGGAGGTGGATAAGACATTCAGCAAGTCCATGGATGATAGTTTTGGAAGAAGCATTGTGTGCAGGGAATGCAAACCTATATCTGGAGTATCTATCTATTCCAGTTAGAACAAATCGCTGCCCCTTCCATGGTGGAAGTGGTCCAACGTAATCAACCTGCCACCAGGTAGCAGGTTGATCACCTTGGGGAATGGTGCCTTATAGGGGGCTGAGTGTGGGTCTCTGCTGCTGGCAGATTAGGCACTCAGCAGAGGCTGTAGCCAAGTCAGCGTTGGTGAGGGGAAGTCCATGTTGCTGAGCCCATGCATAACCTCCGTCCCTATCACCATGGCCACTTTGTTCATGAGCCCACTGAGCAATGACAGGAATTATCTGGGGAAAAAGGCTGACTACTATCTACAGAATGGGTCATCTTATCCACTTGATTATTAAAATCTTCTGCTGAAGTCACCCTCTGGTAAGCATTCATGTGAGACACAACTATTTTCATGTTTTTCACCTTCCCAGAAAGATCTGTCCACATACCTCTTCCCCAGACCTCTTTGTCACCAATTTTCCAGTCATGTTCCTTCCATGTCCCTGACCATCCAGCCAAACCATTGGCAATAGCCCATGAATCGATGTACAAACTTACCTCTGGCCACTTCACCTTTCAAGCAAAATGAACAATCAGGTTCAGTGCTTGAGGTTCTGCATACTGGAAGGATTTTCTCTTACCACTGTCCTTCAGGAACATCCCAGAAAGGGGCTGCAGTGCTGCAGCTGTCCACTTTCAGGTGGTAGCTGCATATCATGCAGAGCCACCTATAAACCAGGCCTGAGTTTTCTCCTTCTCAGCCAACTGATTGGGAGGAACTCCCCAAGAGGCCATGGCTGTAGGCTGGGAAAGAGAATGTAACATGACTAGTGGTGACCATGGGCATTTAGGCCACTTTCCCATGTAAATTACTTGTGGCTTCAGGACCTGCTTGAACCCTATCTCATATATACCACTTCCACTTTATAATGGAGTGCTGCTGTGCACACCCAGTTTTATGGTTTGGTGGGTCAGACAACACACAGCTCATGCTAATGCAACTCAGATCTCATGGTAACTTGGTAGCCCATGGTTAAGCATTCAGTCTCTACTAAGCAATAGCTAACTCTGAGGGAGATTTACAACTTGCAAAGCATTGCTGTGCTTGATGGTCTTTCAAATTGTTGATATAAACAAAATTTTTTTTTTTTTTTTTTTAACCAGGAGGTACCGGGGATTGAACCCCGGTCTCTCCATATGGTAGACGGACGCCGAACCTCTTGAGCCACATCCGTTTCCCATATATAAACAAAATTTGAAATATGAGAAATGCAAGATGAAGCCCCACTGGGAAAAACCAAGCTCTCCAGATAAAAAAGAGGGACACAATGGGCTTTTAGCAAATGGCACTTAAACTTTTGGCTATTTTCACAGTAAACACACACACACACACACAATATTTCACCATATAACCTTCATATTTAGAATGTGGGCATTGGGGAGCCTCACAGCAGTTATTTTTTTCCATTGCCATAATTCATCTTCTTAAAACAGGTAAGGCAATTTACAGAAAAGGCAACCGTTATAAAGCAGGATTTAACCAAGTCTCCAGACAGGACGCGGTGGAAAAGAGAGCGCGCCAGGGTCTCTAGGCTTTTCATCATGTATGTTGCCATCCATGTAATATACATACGGAGATTACACCTACACACACACCAACAAATAGATAGCCACCGCCACAGCAGGGTAAAAAAAGATACTGTAAAAAAAGGAGATCTATAAGAATTAAACTGTCGCAAACAATCAAAGCATCTGTCTTTCCTGGAGTCTTATCAGGAGCTTGAAACCACCTAGCTAAGAAGTTAAGCAGAATCTAAAGTTACTGAGTAGCTCACTTGGAGGACGCGGGCCTTGCGCGTTGGTGTTTGGAGCTTAGTGAATCTGTTCGCAGGGCAGAGGGGCAGGGAGGGCGCTCGACGGAAGCCGCCTCCAGACGGCCTCCAGAGCCCGCCCGCCGCGCCGCGAGCTGCCCACGTTCTCCACGGCCCCGCGTGACCCCCGCCCCGCGTCGCCCCACGCCGCTCCCCGGGAGGCACCGCCCACCCGCGCCGAAGGGGTGGAGCCGCGGGGTGCGCGCCGCCGCCTCACAATCAGGGCCCGGAGCCGAGGTGACGTCACTCTCGGGAGCCCGCCTTCTGCGCCCGGAAAGAGGCGGCCGCCCATTGGCTGCGCCGCTGGCAGGCTCGGGGCCAATGACAAGGCGGCGAGCGGCGGGGTCCGGCCGTGACGTTGTGCTGTTCGCCGTGGGGTTTATTTGGCTCCGGGTCCCCTCAGTCGCCGCCATTAGGAACCCGCAGCTGCCGGCCGTCCCCCTCCTCTCTCCCCCCTCCCCCCGGCGTCCCCCCGCCTCCGCGCCTCCTCTCCGCCCCTCTCCGCCGCCTCCGGCAGCCGGGAGCCGCGCGCGGGCCCGCGGAGACCATGTCCTGACTGAGGGGTGAGGGCGGAGGCGGCGCGGAGGGAGGCGGAGAGGGGCCGGGCTCGGCTCGTCGCCGCGGGTTGTTGGGAGAGTCGCCGCCGCCGCCGCCGCCGTCGGGCGCCGAGCGTCGGACGGGGAGGAGGAGCAGGAGCTGGAGGAGGAGCCGCCACCGCCGCCAGGTAACCGGGCCCCGGGAGGGGCGCCTCGCCGCAGGCCCCTCGCGGCCCCCGCCGCGGCCTGCCCGGGCCCTCGCTCCGGCGCCCAGGCCGCTGGGTCTCCAGGGTCTCCTGCCCGGCGGCCCCCGGGTGCGGCGGCGCTGCGGGCGAGGGGAGGGAGGGGGCCCCGGGACCGCGCATCCCTCGCCCGGCCCGGGTTTGCCGCTGACCGCGCTTCCATCTTGGGTGCAGGGATAGGCCGGGGGCTGTGGGAAGGGTGGCTCAGCCCCGCTTGTTTACCTACCGTCGATCAGCCGCGGCTGGACGCTTTGCCTGCCCTGCCACCCCTTTCCGCCAAGATTTTCTCCCAACTTTTCCTGCCAGATAAGAGTCTGAGTGGGGTTTTGCTCCTTTTCTGCCATAGGCCCTAATACTTGGGTCCATCGCCACAAGTTGGTGCTGGTCTCCAAACTTGTGTTTTTCGGTCTCTTGGCCGCCTCCTCTCCGCCTCCTGCGGTGGCCTCCTGTTGTTGCCATTTCAGCCTTAAGAAAATAAAGGTGGGGGGCGGGCGGGGGGTGGAGGAGGAGGAGCTGGAACTAGTGAAAAGTTAATATACCCCTCCTGCTCGCATTAACTGTTGTTCAATGCAGGTATTTATTATTTTCTCTGCTGTGGCTCGATGTGGGTCATTTCACAGACAAAAGAACACTAATACGCACGAGGGACAGGCAGTTTAGGTTAAGTCTGGAAGTTTGAATTGGCCCATATCTTCGAGATACACTGGTGTTTTAAACTCTCGCTGACAATTTTGAATTTCGGTCAATTGATTCCCCTTGTCCATAACTCCATAGACTTTTCAGGTTAAACGTTCTCTTTCTCCTCAAGTATTTTGATCTGTTTGCTCACAGTATGACCCATGATATTTTTATTAGAAATCTAACGTACAAAATCACTGTTTTAGGAATACAGTTGCAGAGAAATCTTTAACTTTGGAAATGCTGTATATATGTACACACATAATAAATGAGTGGTTCTTCTACTTGTAGGTCTCATTTTTTGGTTGCTTTCTTTATCATTTATGCCACATCTTAAGTACCCATGTTTTGTTCAAACAGGAGTGATCAAAACATAAGCCAGGGAAACCATAAGGAATTTTCATCTTGGCTTTGTGCCAGGGGCCTTGGGAAAGTCATTTAAACTGTGTATGTGAAAAAAAATAAAACCAGACCATTCCTCCTGGTTATTATTTTTTTTTAATTAAATGAAGTAGTTCTAAACGAATTTAGGACCTTATTCCTCTCTTGATTTTAAGATCTTTTAATAAGATATGCAGTTTCCTTCTTGTACTAAAATTTCATAACATTGTTTTTATTGGGCTATTATGTGGGGTAAGACGTAGTAAGACAGTAAGGACACATTTTAATATTTGGGAGAGGCTGTTCTTTGGATGTGAGGAGGGGCTTTTATTTTTGTTGCTCTGTTTCAGCAGCTTTTATTAAAGTCTCAGCATTGGGACAACCCATTGATTTACTCTTGAAATGGGTTTGGGTTAGTATGATGAACTCATTCATGGTAGTATATTTTCAGCTTACTTCCTTGATCTAGATCTGTACACTGATAGGAGTTATGGCATATTGCATTTGATGTCTGAGGGTTAATAGAGTTTTGGAGCTCACTGTCTCCTTGTACAGTATTTGATGCAAATTGATTCATGTGTCTAATTGGTATTGTGAGAGCTGTTCTATGTGCTTTATACTTATACTACTTTTATAATAAATGCAAATTTTAAATAAATGGAAGTTGCCGAAGTGGACCACTAACTTTTAAAATTTAACTTAGCTCAGTTTTATCGTTTGAGCATTGCTGCTCACCCATCTCTCCCCACAATAATACTCTATTGTAATGGGCTTGAATGTTTTTTCTCCCAGTGATGAGGTATTTTCTTGGATTATTTATGCTCCACTTACGCTTTGGGTAGAATAATACCTTGTATATATTAACACTCTACCCTCATATTGCAGCATAAAGACTGCCGTAAAACTCCTGTTTACATGCAAAGTAATGCTCCTTTGGCTTGGTGTTCTAGATTCTTTATAATCTGGCTGATCCTTTCTTCAGTCTTCACTCCTATTTCTCTTCTTTGTGACTTCTTAGTTCTGGCCAAACTCACTTGTTTGTTGTTCCTTTGAAGTCCCTCCTCTTGGCCTTTATGACATTCTTTCTATTTGAGAGAATACAAGGCCTCTTGGCCTTGTATTCAGGGATCCTTTCTTTACTCTGGACTCAGGTCCTGTCTCCTGAGAAGCGTTGTTGAATACTTCCACCCCAAGGAATCTAGTTGCTTTTGTCTTATATAGGATTGTTTTTTTCCTTAGCATATGCTAGCCTGGATTTTGGTTTATCTTTTTATTTTTTCTGCTTCCCAGCTAGATTTTTAAGACCTCTAAGAAATGGGCATGAATCATATGCCTTGTATCTATGGAGACTATGTATTCAGCACTGAATATGGGCACATAGTCTGATAAAGTATTTTGGGGCCCTTTATGGTTATAAAGGTGACTATTATATGTAGTAAGTATTGGAATTTATGGCAGTTTGATGGTTTATGAGACAAAATATTTGAAAAATATTTTGAGAGTTTTTAAGACCCTCAAAATATTTGGTCATGGTGTTTATAGATCAGTATAGTGTCCTGCTTGTAGAGGATGCTCAACATATTTGGTCTTACTCAAGTAAATATAAGTACCATAATTCTTTGGTTTACCTCAGATTTGAGTCTGGTGTGGTTATTTTGGTTTGTTTGAGTTTGGCATCACTGGCCCTAAAGGTGGCCAGTCCATGTTTGTATATAGGTAACATTTACCATCATGGAAAGGAGAAAATAATTTGTAGCCTCAGTTTGTATCTTAACCTCAGATATTTGCAGCATGTGTTGTTGATCACAAGGCAGATGAGACTCAAGAGAATGGATGTGATTCATTGCTACCTGTCGACACGGAACACAAGAACACAAGCTTGTCCATAGTCTTTTTGTATATCAAGAACAATACATGTAATTATGTAGTACATAGATGGATGCTGATATGTTGGAAAATGGGTGTGTATGTTTCTGGTGTGTGTATGAGTAGGAGGCATGGTATTTGCTTCCTCATTGGGTCAGTATCTTCTGGCTGGCACTGGCCGTCTTTGGTGTTCCTGGCTTTTCTGTCACATGACAATGCATATGGCGAAGTTTTCTTCTTTCTCCTTTGCGTTCCATTGACTTCTGGATTCTGGCTATTCCCCGTGGCTTCCCTCCCCTGTCCAATTACCTTTGCTAATAAGGGCTTCAGCTATATTGGATTAAAGCCCACCCTCATTTGGTTTGGCCACACCTTAACTAATAACATCTTTAAAGGTCTTATTTACAAATGGGGTCACATTCACAGGACCAGGGGTTGGGACCTGTCGGCCTTTTATGGGGCACATGATTCAATCCCTAACAGTAATTTACATAAAACCTGATTTATTTTTTTTAACTCCAGAAACTTTGTTAGCATAATTGAAGCTAAAATTGAAGTATAGTCTGTGTTAATAAGCTTTCCAGAAATACTAGGCATTTTTACTTAGGCTATTTGCATTTTAAAAGGTACTTACGTGGAATTATACCAGTAATTTCACTATTTGAAAAATCTAGATCAATAAGCATTCTTTGTTTTTTGGGGGGAGGGTGGTATTTTGGTTAAGATGAATGTAGTTTTAACTAGAGCCATCAGTTTGGTAAATTGAAATTAAGGTTGATTTTTTTTTTACCTGCCTATTAAGTTGAACTTCTTAGTAATTAAAACAAAACACAATTTTTATAATTCATGTTTTGGGGGCAAACTGCCCCACCCAACCCTCCTCCCTAACCAACACAACACAGTTTTGGTTTTTCATCCTTTGGCATGTCAGATTTTTATGTGGATGGTGTTAATTCATATAAATAAAAAAATACTTGGGGAGCAGAAGTAGCTCAAGTGGTTGAGTGCCTGCTTCCCATGTACAAGGTCCTGGGTTCAATCCCCGGTACCTCCTAAAAAAAACAAAACAAAACAAAACAAAAAACTTGAATGGTAAAGCATTGTTGGAATCAGTTGTATATCTTTTTTAATTTTTTCTTTTTTTTTAACAGCTTCATTGAGGCATGTGCCAGATATTCTAAAATTCACTCTTTTAAAGTGTATAATTCAATGGTTTGTAGTATGTTCATGGAGTCGTGCAGTCGTCATCACTAATTCCAGAACATTTTCATCTAAATGGACCTAAAAGAAACCTAAAAAGAAACCCACACCCATTAGCAGTCATTCCCCATTCTTCTTTTCCTCCAACTCTTAGCGAACACTAGTCTATATTCTGTCTTTATGGAGTTGCCTATTCTGGACATTTCATATAAATGGAATCATACAATATGTGGTCCTTTGTGTCTAGCTTCCTTCACTGAGCATATTGTTTTAAGGTTCATCCATGCTGCAGCATGTATCAGTACTTCATTCCATTTGTTTTTTTTCCCCCAGAGGTACCGGAGATTGAACCCAGGACCTCATACATGGGAAGCAGGCACTCAACCACTTGAGCTACATCTGCTCCTCTCTTCATCCCTTTTTATGGCGAATAATATTCGCTTGTATGGGTATACCACATTTTACTTATCCATTCATCTGTTGATGGACATTTGGGTTGTTTTTATTTTTGGCTGTTTTGAAAAATGTTGCTATGAACATTTATGTACAACTTTTTGTGTAGATATAGGTTTTCATTTCTCTTGATTATATACCTAGGAGTGGAATTGCTGGGCTGTATGTTAATTATGTGTTTAATCTTTTGAAGTACTGCTAGACTGTTTTCCAAAGTGGCTGCACCATTTTACATTTCCACCAGCAATGTATGAGGGTTCCAATTTCTCCAGGTTCTCATCAATACTTGTTACTGTGTGTCTTCTTGATTATAGCTATCCTAGTTGAAGTGGCATCACTGTTTGTTTCCATTTTTTAGTCATCTGATGACTAAAGATGTCACACGTCTTTTCATGTGCTCATTTTCCTTTGTATATCTTCTTTGTAGAAATGTCTGTTCAGATCCTGTTTTTATCAACTAGGCTGCTGAAATGCAGTTACTGTAAAATGGGTTGGCTTTTATTTTCCATTAAAAAATTTATTGAAGTTTATCATTCATACATGAATATACATAAACAATAAGTGTATAGTAAAAGTTGTGAACTTACAAAACAAACATGCATAACATCATACAGGGCTCCCATACATCACCCCACCCACCACCAGTACCTTGCATTGTTGTGAAACATTTGTAACAAATTATGAAAAAGCATCATCAAAGTATTACTAAGTAGAGTGGGTTGGCTTTTTTTTTTAATATTTAATTATTTATTTTTTTTACCAGGAGGTCCCAGGGATTGAACCCAGGTCCCTCCATATGGGAGACAGATGCCCAGCCATTTGAGCCACATCCGTCCCCCTGGGTTGACTTTTAACAATGGGTATTTATTAGCTTGTAAGCTTACAGTTCGGAGACTGTGAAAACGTCCAAATCAAGGCATCATCAAACTATGCTTTCTCCTTGAAAACTAGCTGCTGGCAATCCTGGACTCCTCTGTCACATGGCAAGGTACATGGCAGCATTTGCTGGTCTCACCCTTCTCTGGGTTTTGTTGCTTTCCGCTTCTTGCTTCCTTTGCTTTCTCTCATCAGCCTCTGTTGCTTTCTCTCTCTCTGTGTTCATCCCATTTATAAAGGGCTCCAGTAAGAGAATTAAAAGCCACCCTGGGCCACGCCTTAATTGAAGTAACCACAATAGGTTTACATCCACAGGAATAGACTAGCTTTAAGAACATGATTTTCTGGGGTACACACTGTCTCAAACCACCACAGATCCTTTGCTTGTTTTTCTAATTGGTTTGTCTTTTGATTGCTAAGTTGTAAGAGTTCTTTATATATTCTATATATTAAACCCTTATCAGATAAGTGATTCGAAAACATATTCTTCCATTCTAGGAATTGTCTTATCACTTTCTTGATGATGTCATTTGAAGCTCAAAAATTTTTAAAATTTTTTGAAAGATTTATTTTATTTGTTTCTCCCCACCCCCTCATTGTTTGCACCTGCTGTGTCTGTTTGCCTTCCTTGTTTCATTAGGAGGCACTGGGGACTGAACCCAGAACTTCCGATGTGGGAGGGAGGCGCCTAATTGCTTGAGCCACCTCTATTCCCTGCTTTGTTGTCTCTCATTATGTTTTTCTTCTTGTGTCTCTTGTTGCATCACTTGTTGCATCATCTTGCCGCGCTTGCCTGTCACACTAGCTTGCTGTCTTCTTTAGGAGGCACCAGGAACTGAACCAGGGACCTCCTGTAGGTGGGAGCCCTATAGCTTGAGCCACATCCGCTTCCCCAAAATTTTTAATTTTGATGACGTTCAGTTCATCTACTTTTTCATTTGCTGTTTGTGCTTTTTTGGTGTCATATCTAAGAAGCCATTGCTCATTCAAGGTCATGAAGATTTGCACTTATGCTTTCTTCTGAGAGTTTTATGGTTTTAGCTCTTACCTTTAGGGCTCTGATCATATTAAGTTCACTTTTGTATATGGTTATCAGGTAGGCATCCAATTTAATTGTCTGCCGTATGGATATCCAGTTGTCCCAGCATTATTTGTTGAGATGAACTTAGTTTTAATCATGTAGTTATTCTCAACTGTAAGTTCTTATTTCAAGATAACATTCCCTTATATATATAAATTTTTGCAGATGGAGAAAAAATTCCATTATTGTTGCACATTAAGTATTAATGATATACTTATGATTGGAAATTCTGAAGGTAGTGCATCATTTCTGTGATTTTTAACAAACCACTTCTAAATCTGTTGCTTTTTTGATGGGAGTGGGTGGGTAATTAACTTCATTTTCTGGGTATTTAATGAATCTATGGTTTGTTTTTAAACAGGAGACTATAACAATTTTTAGAACTATTTTTTTTAGAACTATTTTTGACTAAACTGTTTTTTTTTTTTTTTTTTTTTTTTTAAAG
>JAKSZT010054544.1:8304983-8465423 GCA_026826555.1 Tolypeutes matacus
TTTTTTTTTAAAGATTTTATTTATTTATTCATTTATCCCCCCCCCCTTGCTGCTTGTGCTCGCTGGGTCAGCTAACCACGCTGTGCGGGTGGGCTTGCCTTCACCAGGAGGCCCCGGGAACCGAACCCGGGGCCTCCCATATGGTAAACGGGAGCCCTACTGATTGAGCCACAGCCGCTTCCCAACTAAACTCTTTTTGGAATATTATCCATCGATAGCAGCAGAATATTGAGTTGCATTCCATTGACTAAATGATTATTAAGGAACTGTCACAAAACAGACACTTTACAGAGTTAGAAAAATGAAATTTTCACAGGTGAGTGTTAGAAACAAACCATAATTCACCAAACTAAGTACAGTAATAGAGGTTTGTTTGGATGTGGTGAAAAAAACTGACTAAATTAGTTTAGCCTGAGGTTGGGAGGGGCTGGGAAGGACTTTACAGATGTGGAGACATTTGAGCTGGTTCTTGAAGTAGTAACAGGTTTCCAGGTATATAAAACTGCATAAGAATGGGCAGTGGGAGGGTATCCTGTCAGAAAGAATAATATGAATGAAGGTATGGAGACATGGATTGCATGTCACGTTTAGGGAACAGCAGAGTTTGGTATGGCTAAATCCTGAGGATGAGATTGGAAAGGCACTTCAAGCACTTGGTTATAGGTGTCTTTTTTAAATTCCTTCTCCAGTCCCTGATCTTCATCTTCCTCCAAGGAAGTATTATCAACTGGCTGGGCGTTAGAAGGAGTGGTTCCCTTCAGTATGGATCATCCTACACATGCCTTACAGATAAGAGGAGGGAAGTGTGTGTGTGTGTGTGTGTGTGTGTGTGTGAGAGAGAGAGAGAGAGAGAGAGAGAGAGAGAGAGAGAGAGAGAGAGATTTGTTATATTAGGCTGGAAATCTGAAGGCATTGATTCCCCCCCCACTTGCTGTCTGTGTCCATTCACTGGGTGATCTTCTGTATCTGTTTCTTGCCTCCTTTTCTCATTTTTCTCCACCAGGCTTCACCGGGATTCAATCCTAGGTACCTCCAATGTGAGAGAGAGGCACCCTGTCACTTGTGCCACCTCAGTTCCTGGTTTCTGGCACTTCTCGCCTTGACTCTTTCCTGTGTCTCTATTTTTGTTGTGTCATCATCTTGCTGCGTAGTTCACCATGCAGGCCCGGATTGCCTGCTTGCCTTTTACCAGGAGGTCCTGGGGATCGAACCCGGGTCCTCACATATGGTAGAAGGAAGCCCAGTCCCTTGAGCCACATCTATTTCCCGACATCGATTTTTATAGAAATTCATTCGGCAAATTAAATGAATAATTTTTGGGTACCTACCATGTGATTTGAAGGTGTTTAGGATTTTCAGAATGTAGATTACATTAAACACTGTTAAAAAGATTTCTGAAGTCGAAACATTTAATAGTTAACTTGGTGTTAATAAGCATTTTAAAATTTATTTTTCATTTAGTTAATTTTTTATTAGTAAGCATTTCATACTAGATGTTGAGATACAGCTGTGAACAAGACTTGTGTTTACATTCTCTGTGGAGAGACATCAAGAAGTAAACAAGAAAAGATATTCGACAGTGATAAGTGCTATGCAGATAATTAAAATAGGGAGATGTGATGGAGAATGACTGAGTGAAAACTATACTGAATGTCAGGGAAAAGCTTTTTGAGGAAGTTACATTTAAACTGAGATCTCAATGACAATAGTTGACCATGTGAAAATCTGGGGAAAGAGTATTCTAGGCAAAGGAGATTTCTAACACAAAGACCTTAACGTGAGAATGAGCTTGGCTTGTAAAAGGAATGGAAAGAAATCCTGTTATAGTGTAAAGTTTTGTCATTTTAGTCTGAGTGGATTGGGAAGCCATTAGAGGATTTTAAGACAGGCAGTGTAGTGATGTGTCTGATTTACATTTTTAAAGAATTACTCTGGCTTCTGTATAAAAATAGTGGGTTGAGGGAAGTGGCTGTGGCTCAATCAGTAGGACTCCCGTTTACCATATGGGAGGCCCCGGGTTCGGTTCCTGGGGCCTCCTGGTGAAGGCAAGCCCTCCCGCATGGCGTGGTTAGCTGACCCAGCGAGCACAAGCAGCAAGGGGGGGATAAATGAATAAATAAATAAAATCTTAAAAAAAAAAAAATAGTGGGTTGAGTAGAAGCAGGGAGATGAGTTAGGCCGCTATGCAGTAATGCAAGTGAGATGATGGTGGCTTGGACTAGGGGCATAGTAGGGGAAGCTGGAGAGGAGTAACTATTTTGGGACTTGTTTTTGAAATAGTTTCAATGCTGCATGGTGTTAGAAGCAGTGACTAGACAGTCAGCTAGTCTTAGAACCTAATGCTCATGTTTTGCTTTATAGCAAAGTGTCTTTGTAACCCTGAAAGGCCATGAAGGCCATGGTACACTAGTGAGAGAACAGTAAAATCAGAAGCTGGGGTTTACTTCCTAGCTTTGTGACCCTTCACAAGTCATTTCACCTGTCGTGAAGCCACATAAAATTCCTTGTCATAAAAGCAAATACGTATCTCGGGATTATTTTGAGGATTAAATGAAATAATATAAGTTAAAAGTGACTTAAAATTCCATACAAAACTTAAGGTGGTGTTATTTCAAGCTTGTAATTGTTTGTAATATTAATTATAGGTCTTGGATCTTGAGATGATCTGTTTTAGCCCCTACTTGAAGATAGGTGAGACATTATTATCCCTATTTTTCGGATGAAATGGCTTGAGTTCTAAGGATTTGCCCAATACAGCATCTCAGAGTCAGTAAAGGTGGAAGGGGACTTGAACCCACATTTAAGAAATGCAGTATGTTTTTCTCTATGTGAGAGAATAGGGAATAAATATCAAGAGATGCTGTTCCCATAGTATAATAAAGTAGATTTCACTTTAATAAAACTTTGGTGAAAAGCAGTAATCAATCAGTATAGGAAAATATTGTAAGACTCTTATGTGTGTGTGTGTATGTGTGTGTGTGTTGGGAAGGTTGGTGGAGGATATACTTAAAGACTGGCATGAAGGGCCTGACTTGCTTAGGATTTTTAAGTTTAGTAGGGTGTTGAAAAGTTTTAAAGCTGCAGGATCTGCTCTTCATTTTAGTAAGACTGCTCTGCCAGAGATGTGGAGGATGGACAGGAGGGATACTTTTTAGAGAGGTTTAGGATATAACCTGTAGCTTACTCAGATATAAAAGGGAAGTGGGTAGTGGTAATGCCTTTAGTACCTATTTCATAGTTTTTGTTGGGATGAAAATAATGTGAAAGTATTTTGTAAACTGTAGGGTTTATTGTCTTATGATGTATATATATAATTATACTCCCCCCCCCCCCCCCGAACTGTTTGAAAGTCGCTTGCAGACTTTATGGCCTTTTACCCCTAAATATTTCACTGTGTACTTCCTAAAAGCAGGGGCTTTCTCTTTCATAACCACAGTACATTTATCAAAAGTCAGGAAATGATTATATGATACTGTTCTAATTCTTAGTAAGGACAGGTTTCAGTAAAATTCTGTAAATCATATTTAGATTTTGTCACTTGTTCCAGTGATGTTCTTTATAAAAGCAAAAGAAAATCTCAAATCATGTGTTGCATTCTGTCATCGTGTTTTTTTAGACTTCTTTAATATGAATAGTTAAGTCTTTTTTGTCTTTCATGGTATTGATGTTTTTGAAGAGTATAGGCTAGTTATTTTTTAGAAAGCCATATGTTGCCGGTCAGGTACTGGGTCCGTGAAAACGGTGCCGCGGATGAGAAAGAAAGAATAAGACAAAAAGAAGAAAAACTGGGATCAGGGGACTCTCCGTCCGATATGGAGAGAATTTGGGTTCTCTGATACCTTTTCCTTATTAGAGTCAGGCTGTGTATTTTTTGGTTCTTAGTATGGCATATCAGGAGACAATTGATGTCATTGTTGGTGAAGTTAACTTTGGTTACTTTGGTTAAGGTAGTGTCTATGAGGTTTCTTCATTGTAAAGTTTTTGTGGGGAGATGCTTTGAGACTATATAAATATCCTGTTGATCCTCAGACTTTCACCCACTGGTTTTAATATCTATTGAGAATTATTCTCCAAATCCATTATTATTGTGATGATTGCTAAATGGTGATTTTCTAATTCAGTCATTTACTATTATTATATATGCTGCTGCAGAGAGACTAGTAGAATGAATCCTCATGTATCCGTCAGTTTTCAACATATGGCCAATCTTGTTTCATTTATATTCTTCCTCCTTCTTCCCAAAGGATTGTTTTAAAACAAATTCCAGACATCTTATAATTTCATATATAAATATTTCAGTATGTGTCTCTTAGGAGAAAGGCCTTTATTATCTTACCTAAACATATTTAAACAATAATTATCAAATCAGTGTTTTTATTTCCTTTGTTTATATACACGTTTTTTAAACATTTGGTTTGTTCCTCCCAGGATCCAAAAAATTAAGTCCATATATTGGATTTGATTGATAAAGTCTTTTAATTCTACTTTTGCCTAAAGGGAGGGTCCCACTATTTTCCCCCACCTCTTTTTTCCTTGCCATTTATTTGTTGAAGAAATTAGGTAATTTTTTTGTGGACTTTTGTGCATGCTGGACTTTACTGATTTCATCCCCATGGTATCAGTTTGTTCCTCTATCTCCTGTATTTCCTGTAAACTTGCAGCTAGGTCTAAAGGCTTGATCAAATTCAGATTCAATAACTATTTCATTATTTAGCAAAAAATAATTCTTAGGTAGTAAGGTATGGGTATAAAAGAACCTCATTTTAAAAGTAAAATTTTGGTATTGCCTACATCTTTTATGTGATCATTAATTTAATATTAGTAAACATTTTAAAATTTGGACTTGACTATTTCAGGATTTGTCATGGTTGGAGCATAGAAAGGTTCAAAAAATTATCTTTGGAAGTAAAGTATTTGTAAAGTCAACTTAATAAGCAAAATTTGAAAGTTAGTCTTTACATAGAAGAATGAAAGACTTTTTACTAATTAGAGTTTAGCACTGGGGGTCAGGAATCTGGATATCATCTTGTTCAGCTCTTTCATTTTTTTATAGATGAGAAAATTGAGATTCCAAGGGATGAGTCTTAGCTTTCTCACAGATAGCCATTTGCTTTCCTTTAACACAGGGCCATGTATAGGTTGTTACAATAAATTCCTTTTGTTTGGGATTGTAATTTGGGGTGCACTATTGATGTGTGATGTCTCTGAAACTATAAAGGAACTATGCTAAAATGGATTCTTTAATAGCTCAAGATATAAATGTATTACTCCTCCCTTCTTTTCTTGTTACTGTCTAGGAACTGAAGTGTTTGAACCGAGGAAATTGGTAAAATTACAGATAAAACTGTGGTATGTAAAGAGGTAGAATTCTTAAAATGACTAGAAGATAGATGGAAAGAAACAGCTTTGCTATTGTTTAGTTCCAGATTTGGCCCAACTGTTGGTTAATTTTTTGTCTTCTAGCTCTTCTTTCATTCTAATCAGTGGGTTGCTAATTATCTTTTTCTTTTTTTTTTTGAGCATTAGCATTGTAGTTTTTATTACAGGTTTCCCTAATTAATGTAGTCTTGACAGATAAAAATGTAAACTTTAAATTCTTTGTTAGGCTAGTTGTAGTTGAAAGACTTATCACCTTAGTTAAGGTACAGTACAGGCTCACCCTAGCAGATATTGTTTAATTTAAATTCACTTTGTCCACAAATTCTTGGGAAGAGGTCTCAGCAAGTATATTTAGTTCAAATCTGCTCATTGTATACAGATGCCAAAGGTAACAAATAGAAGTACTATCTCTTTGTTTGGGAAGGGCAGCGTATTTTTGAGAACTACTAATTCTTGATTATTTATACACGATTTCACATAGATTTAGTACTTTTAAAGAATATTTAATGATTGCCAAAGTTTTGTACTTGTGTTCTTTACATAGTAGGGCTTGAGTAATGAAGCAGCTAATGGATGGTCATAGTAGCTCATGTTGCTCAGATTTGGAATGTTTACACATCTGTGGTAGAATCATAGACTTTCAGATCTGTGAGGAAAGGAGAGAGAAGCCTTTTGTCGATGGGAAAACTGAGGCCCAGAAACATGAAATTCTGATTGGGTGTTTGTTTGAACTGGATTCTAGAGTTGTGTGAAGCTTAGGAAATAAAGATATACAGCACAATTAATAGTAAGAATTTGAGTTTTTAAAGAGTTTGGATATTCATCTGATGCTTCAGATGAATTTTGAAATTCTTGTTCTCATTGTCATGTTCCTGGTGATCCACCCCCAACCCCTACTCCCGCTTAGGAGAACATAGATGCTTAATTATTTATTGACAGAGCACATTTTAGTCCTGATGATGATAGCTGACAGTTTAGAGGGCTTAGTATGTGCCAAGTATTGATTGACTCATTTTATGCTCACAGAAGCCTTATAACATAAAGGTATTATTGTTGTCCTATTTTTCAGAGCAGGAAAGTGAAGCTCATTAGAGGATCTGATCAAAGTTAGAATTAGAAAGGGCCAGAGCTGGAATTTGAATTCTGGCATCCAGATCTTAATCCACTCTCCTATTCACTATGCTCTTTGGCCTTGCTGGACAAGCCTTAATATATGATATAAAACACTTCAAAGCATGTAATGTTCTACTTATTGGGGTCTTAAATCAGTTATGTGACCTAAGCAAAGGTGATTGAGCAGATCTGAGGCTAGAAGCAGGTCTTTTAAAATTTTTATTTATTTCATTAGAGAAGTTGTAGTTTTACAGAAGAATCCTGCAGAAAATACAAAGTTCCCATATACCCCAAGAGGTTTTAATACTGAAGTATTTACTAAGAAAAATAAAGGTAATAAAACATATAATAGCATTATTTTATATAAGTGTTTCAGTTGCTCACTTGGGAGGTATGGTTTTTAGTTTTTAAAAATTTTTTAATTTTAATTTATCTTTTTGTTACCTGGCAATTACAGGATAGTGATCAGTGATGTTTTGTATATCGTAATGTCTCAGAATTATCAAGATTTGAATCACCAAATGAAATAATTAAATCTCTTAGTTTATCATAGAACTCTTCCAGTTCTTTGAATAAATTCAATCCATGAAATGCAGCACTGTCATTCATCGGTCAATCTGTATTGATGCCTACTGTGTGCCAGCCACTGTTCACACTGGGGATAGAGTAAAGGGAAAACTTAAAAATCCAGGCCTCATGTTAATCACAGCCTTGTGGAGCGATACAGTCAGTGAATGGAATAAATATATTAGAAGGTGATAAATGCTGTGGCGAAAAATAAGTGAGAGAAGGGACTGGGCGATGCTGGGCCAATGGTGTGCAGAGGTGGTGATGCAGTTTCAAGTGGGTGGTCAGGGAAGGCCGAGGGCTGGAAGTAACATTTGAGGAAAGACCTGAAAGAGGCTGAGGGTGTGTGTCATGCAGCTGTCTTGGGGCAGAGGTGTGTTTTGTGTTTGGGGGTGGGGGAAGGGAAAGAGAGCTTTCAGTGTTAAGAGAACAGCAAATGTAAGTTCTCTTACACAGATCACATAGGACCCTTTAGGGTCCTTGGCTTTTATTTTGAGAGAGATGGAAAGCCAATTGTGGATTTTGAGCAGAAGAGTGATGTAATTAAAATGATGTATTTCAAAATAATAAGTGTGGCTGCTGTATTGAGAATAGGTGGGGCTTTGGGGGCAGGGTACTAGGGAAAAAGCAGGAAAAGCGGGGAGACCAGTTAGGAGACTGTTGGAATAATCCAGGTGAAATAAGGTGGTGGCTTGGAACTCAGGTGGTAGCAGAGTTAGAGAGAAGTGATCAGAATCTGGATATATTCTGAAGGCCAAGCCAGAAAGATTTGCTGATGGTTTGGGTTTTGGGTATAAGACAAAGAGGAGATGACGCCAAGGCTTTTGGCCTGAGAACTGGAAGGATGGAGTTGCCATCAGTTGAGATGGTGAAGACTGTGGGTAGAACAGATTGGTGGTGTTGGACAGACCAGGAATTTAGTTTTGAACATTTTACATTTAAGATATCTATTAAACATTGAAAGCTGTCAGGTAGTCAGTTGGATTCACGAATCTGGAGTTCAAATTTTGGAAGTTATCTGCATATAGGTGATATTTAAAGCCCTGGAAATTGAATGAGATCCCTAAGGGAGTTAGTGATTAGAGAGAAGAGGTGTGAGGACTGAATCTTAGGGCACTGGACTCTTTTAAATCAGGAAGATGAGGAAGCCTGTAAAGAAGATTAAGGAAGAATAGCTCCTTAGAATGAAGGAAAACCAGGAGTGTCTTGGAAGCCAAGCAAGAAAGTTGGGTTTAATTATGGATTATGGAACCAGAGGGCTCCATTGTTGAACTAAACCACTTGAAGAATTTAGTGATTGTTGTATTTTGTCTTTTCAGTTGAGTTCCTTTATTCCAAATGCCAGAATAGCAGAGGCATAAGTGCTTTAAATTTTATAAACTGTATTAAATTACATGTATTATATATATTCGTGTATGGTCAGGGGAGTGGGTATGCAGTAGTCATGACTTGCTATGTAATGTTTTAGATATTCATTGATAGAGTAATATATTAATGTACATAACTGGTGTACATAGTTAAACAGATATAGTTTTGCTCAGTTTATAAGCTGGTTGGGAAGTAGGGAGATAGCACAAGAGTATCAAATATGAATCTCAGTCCCAAAAATTCAGGTTGGAGATACCACATTTTTCTTTAAATCAAGGTGCTTTAAAGAACTCTGAGCTCCCTTGGCAGGAAATTCAATCTCAGTCATCCTTGGGGCTCCCTTCCTTCATATTAGTCAAAGGTTTGGTGTCATATGGTTCAAATTTTACCTGCATAGGTATGGTATTCTCTTGCCTTCCACAGGATTCCTTCAGGTTCTGTGGCTCTGCCATCAACCCCAGTGCCTGTGCTTGGCCCCTAGTTTGTTCCTTGCAGACACTTCCTCCTGAGGTCTAGCTCCCTCTGCAGTTGCTACCACGGAGTGGATTCCCTCTCCAGCTCTGGAGTCTCTCCTTTTTGCCTGAGGTTGCTTAAAAGTCCACTCCACGTTTTTCTTTCTCTTTTCAGGTCACTTAACATGATCTTTTCTATTGGTTTTACTAAACACAGGGCTGGTTGACATTCCATGCCACTAGATGTTTGTTTTTAGGAGGTACTGGGATTGAACCTGGGACCTCGTATATGGGAAGCAGGTGCTCAACCATTTGAGCTACATCCGCTCCGCGAACTGAGTCTTAAAGGATTTGCTGGAAGTGAGTGTGCGTGTCTGAGGTGCTTTTGTATCTAGGGAGTGTCTTCATGTGTGTATCGTTGGGGAGGGAGTACATGAATGAGTTTGGGGTGTGTGTGGTCTGTTTGAGGGTGAGTGGAGGTAGATATTGCGGTGAGTGTGTTTGTATGGAGTGTGCATGTTTGATGAGAAGCAGTTGAGAGTTTTCGGTTGCAGAAGAGCTTAGAAAGAGGGTGGTGATGGGATTATTCTGATAACAGTGAGCTTGGCTGGATTTGGCAGGGTAAGCAGCTTAGGAGGCCTCTATAACAGAACTGGTACAGTAGTTTTGACCTGAACTGAGAAGGGCTCTGTGGCAGTGGGAATGGGAAGAAAAGAACTGAATGCACAGAAACCACCAGGAGGAATCTCTGTGGAGAAGACAGAATTAAAGACGTCTCTGGGTTTCATTGCTGGGTGCAGGGGTACTGATGGTACCATTCATGGGAACTGGAAAAGTCAGGATAGGAGTTGGTTTTGAGGGGAGGATAAGGGGTTCAATGTCGGATTTTATAAGCTGTTCAAGTCCTGATATGAGGTTATATTTGGAGATAGAAGGTTAATCATATCATTAGTCTTTTTGTTCTTGCTCAAAACTAGTTGTTTTTCCTCTTGACTATTGGTGAGTAAGACAATGATGTAGGAAGATGTTGATGAGAAAAGAGGAAATGACTGTGGGGTTTTTGGCTTAAGAGCTATGTAGTACTTTAAAAAATTTATTTATTTATGTAAATTTGACAATTCAGGATACCTTGTAATATTTTAACAGAACCTGAAAATTCAACATGTGTGGACTACCCTTTTATTTTTTTTATTTATTTATTTTTTTTTTACCGGGAGGTACTGGGGATCGAACCCTGGTCTCTCCATATGGTAGACGGACGCCGAACCTCTTGAGCCACATCCGTTTCCCTGGACTACCCTTTTAGTTTTAGCTTTCATCTATATTCCCCTAAGATGCTTTTTGAGCATTTTTAAATATCCACAGATATATAGTAATAAAGCTTATGAAAAAGAAAAACTTTAAAAATTGCTCTCAGTCTTTCCTCAGGGTAACTTCTTATCATTTAAAATTAACTGGCCACTGAGATTGTCTCAGGTTGTTTATTCCGGACCTTGTATTTGATCAGGTTTCCTTCAGTTCTCCAGTTCTCATTCATTAGCAATTTGTTTAGTAGGTAGTTGGGGGAATTTATAGTGTAGATACAATTTTGGGGACGGTTATTGTCTTCAATATACATTCATTTCTTCTAGAATATTTAGTAATGCTTCAGAAATACAGGTTAAGTCATAGCCAAGCATGACAATATAAAAAAGGTTCATTTACTACTCCCCTCCCCTTCCCTGGCCATTAATACGTTCATCATAATACTTACGCTCTTTTGTTATTTGGATTGGGAAGCATAAAGCAGTTATGATTTTAATATTGGAAAATGGTTGATATATTTAGAGATATTATTCAGTCTACAGGTAGAGCTTGACGCACAAATGAATATATAGACTCTGGTCCACAGAATGGGTACTGTTGGTATTGAATTTGAACCAAGGATTATTTATCTTCAGAATAACATGTGTCCAGTTCCCCTTAAAGAAGGTCCAGAGTATTATACAGATTTTATTGTAGTTTTATTGTACCAATTAATTGAAGTGTGAATTATTGGATAGAACTTGGAAATCTGAGTTGCATGTAAAATTAGACTTGTAAGTTAAATTGGGTATATGAATGTGTGTTAGCTTAAAATGATATTTGGTAACAGTTTTACTGTAGTATGCAGTATTAATTTTTAAAACTGTTTGCTATTGAAAATAACTTCATGTCCCTTTTGAGATGTCTTGACATCTGGGAGAAAAAGCGTGGGTGTTCAGTGTTAATTTATTTTTTATTTTATTTTATTTTATTTTTTATTTTTTAAAGATTTTATTTATTTATTCGTTTATCCCCCCCTTGCTGCCCGTGCTCGCTGGGTCAGCCAACCACGCCGTGCGGGTGGGCCTGCCCTCACCAGGAGGCCCCGGGAACCGAACCCAGGGCCCCCCATATGGCAAACGGGAGCCCTACTGATTGAGCCACAGCCGCTTCCCATCAGTGTTAATTTAATCAGTAATGCAAAATCACATAGGGAACTGTTGTTATCTTTATTCTTCACTTCCGTTTACTGATTACCACAGGTTACATATAGCTCTCTCAGATAATCTTTTCCAGTGACTTTTACCTTTTAGTCACTGAAAATCAATATTTCTATAAATCTCAATTCTCCATAGAGTGAATACTGTACATCATTCTCTAATACAAATGCACTGCTCTTAAAACTCCCACGCTTGTTTTGGTATTGCTCAGTTACGTGGATTTTTGGAAGGGAGTGCTAAAGTATGCTGGTAGGCTAATTAGGCAGCTATTTGTCCAATATTTTCTAGGCATATATGTCAGTGATTATTTTTTATGTTTTTTATTATTATTTTGTCAGATTTGGACATTTAGATATGCTATACTGGTACATTAGTCCCATGACAGGAACTAATATTAAGTCATAAGTTGCTTAGTGGTGTCTACACGCATATCAGAGTAAGGCTTATCAAAGCAGACATGGATGTTTAAGTAAATATTTTAAATGAAATATCAAAATTACTTGTAGTGGCTCTAGATATAGGTTTATTATGGCATTTTGTTCTTGTCGTTATGGGCTTCTACTAGCTCCTTTTAATTTCCAGTAGCATGGGCAAGTAATTTATTTCTGTCTTCACTCGTGAGAAACTAAAGGAAGAAACTGCCTAATGAGTATGAAAATTGCCATTAAATCTCGATTATCTACTTATAGATGGCTTATAAGATTTTAGTGCCCTGTCCTTCACACTTTGGACTGCTGTCAGATTATGGGTAGTCAGTGAGTATGAACTAAATTGAAAAGCCTAAAGCCAAATAAATTTAGATTACTTGGGTTAGAAAAAGAAAATGTAGTTGCCAAAAAGGAAAATGATTTAAAAGCTAAATAGATATAGGCAATAATTTTTTAAAAACTTCCTTGGATTTATACCACCTTTCTTTCTGTAATAAAGGTAGGATTTGGCAATACTGCTAATAAATATTACCAGCAATATTAGCACATATACACACATTTGAGGTTTTATAGAAAAATGTATTTACCATTTCTAATTTGATGGAACAGCCCAGTCAGCTAATTTTATTTCTGTGTTAAATTGAAATTCTAAATATGGTGGTCCATTGTTAAATGAGGATTAAAAAATAGAGAATTGATTAAAATAAAGCCTTTTTAAAAAATAATGCTTTTGGATAATAAAGTATCAGGCTTCAAGTGAAACTCAGTTTTGGTCTCCTTTACAGGAATAGCTATTCACAGTCAGACAGAACCACTTATCACGCTTTGCAGTATCTCCTGAGGAAGTAAGAATCTGAGCCAGCATGAAGACTGAATCTTGTCTTTGGTCTGATTTATAAACCATACTTTTATTCTAACCATGTGCAAGGTGGAGGTAATAGCATGGAAACTAAAATCTTAGTAAGTGTGATTTTTTATTTTAGCTATTAAATAGCCTTTCTTATCATGAATTTTGTCCTCCAAATAGAGTTTACAGTATAATTGGGGTGAGTACTTCGCAAGCAGAGACATACTCTTCTAAAATAAAGAATATAGCTTTTTCAGATTCAGGAAGAATTCTCTGAGAGAGGGGGGAAAAGCTTCTATTACACTGCCTAAGATTTCTTTCCCTTTTCTGGTTAGCAATAGGTAGTGGGATGATATTGAGTTTAGAAGGGATTCAAGAAAATGGAGAGGCTGGCTTTAGTGACCAATGCCTGATTTTTAAAGCCATTAGAAAAAATTATTAAATTTGCTATGTAAGTTGCTTCATTTATGAATTGTCATTAAATAATAGTCTTCATTATAGTGTAGTGTTAGTAAGTGCACTGTGGAGTCCTAGGAAGAATATATTTCGATTATGAATTAAATTGGGAATACTCAGAATTACTTTGGAGTGATTATGCAGGAACGTTCCGTCGATTTGATTGTCTCAAGTACAGGTGATGTACAGTTCTTTTCGTGCTTCTGACAGAACTAGATTTTGAGAATACAGGATATCAAGGAACTTTATTTCACAGTGTTAATTTTTGAGTTGTAAGGATTACACTTCAATATCTTTTTCTACCTGTGCTAATTAAGAGTAGGGGATAATTAATTTTCAGCTGCTCTTTTTGCCTTAGCAAAAGTGATAGAATTGACTTTGATCTTTTGAAATATTTAAAACATTATGATACTATACCTGGATAGCATAACTGTTGTTCATAATTTGAGAATGGTTATGTGTTTTCAGATAGTATTTGGTTTGTGTTCTATCTTAAAGTATCTTAACTGTTGGTTACTTTTCTAAATTGATGGTGATTGGCTGGCTGGAATTAAACATGTCTGTTAGGGGCTTCCCTATTTTAATCTCTTTCCCTCTTAGATCTTTCAGCATAAACCTCCCTTTATCTCCTGTCTATCTCTGTTGCATTCCAAAGTATAATTTCATTGTATCTCGAGGTCTTAGGATTTTTTTTCCTTTGGGAACTTTCTTCAGTGTCTCTGGAAATGAAATAAAAAAAAAAAAAAGAAAAAGAAAAGAAAATGAAAATAATTCATTATAAAATTGTACATGTATCATTTGAGAAATGTATATTTTATAAGTTGAAGGGTACTCAGTTTCTGGGCATATTTTCAGAGGTAAAATTATATAGTTATTGTTTTAATAACCATGTCCTAATTATTTATAGCTTCCTGCCTGACATAATTCACTTCAAGAAGTGCACAATGTCAGAACGTGGAATTAAGTGGGCTTGTGAATATTGTACGTATGAAAATTGGCCATCTGCAATCAAGTGTACTATGTGTCGTGCCCAAAGACCTAGTGGAACAATTATTACAGAAGATCCATTTAAAAGCGGTTCAAGTGATGTTGGTAGAGATTGGGATCCTTCCAGCACGGAAGGTGGAAGTAGTCCTTTGATATGTCCAGACTCTAGTGCAAGACCAAGGGTTAAGTCTTCATACAGCATGGAAAATGCAAATAAATGGTCATGCCATATGTGCACATATTTGAACTGGCCAAGAGCAATCAGATGTACTCAGTGCTTATCCCAGCGTAGGACCAGGAGTCCCACAGAATCTCCTCAATCCTCAGGATCTGGCTCAAGACCAGTTGCTTTTTCTGTTGATCCTTGCGAGGAATACAATGACAGAAATAAACTGAACACAAGGACCCAACATTGGACTTGTACTATTTGCACATATGAGAACTGGGCCAAGGCTAAAAAATGTGTTGTTTGTGATCATCCCAGACCTAATAACATTGAAGCAATAGAGTTGGCAGAGACTGAAGAGGCTTCTTCAATAATAAATGAGCAAGACAGAGCTCGATGGAGGGGAAGCTGCAGTAGTGGTAATAGCCAGAGAAGATCGCCTCCTGCTATGAAACGGGATTCTGAAATGAAAATGGATTTTCAGAGAATTGAATTGGCTGGTGCTGTTGGCAGCAAAGAAGAACTTGAAGTAGACTTCAAAAAACTAAAGCAAATTAAAAACAGGATGAAAAAGACTGATTGGCTATTTCTCAATGCTTGTGTGGGTAAGTTTCTGTTTTCTGCATTTTTGGAATGGAATGGGAAAGGTCTTTAAAATGACATAAAAGATATAAGCAGGATCAATATTATTTAGCATTGATTTCAAAAATTTTTTAGGCCTTATGCTGTTTGTTAAAGTTTATTCAGTATAATACATCTATACTCCCTTGTATGCATGCATAAGAATCTTTGTGATCTTGTCATAATTTGCTCTGAATTGCCTATGTTTAATTGTGTATATATTTCTCCATCATTGGGGAAAAAACTTAAGTTAAAGCAAAGTTTTTTCACATGCCAGTAGTAAAATATATATTGAGTTTAAACTGCTACTCTGTTTATTGTAACAAGATGTGACTGAGGAACACCAGCTGCTGTTTCAGAGTGTTTATAAACAGTGTGAGCATCTTGTGATGATAGAAGCTTTAGTCAGATGTTAAAAATATCACAAAAATGTGTGACTCCAAGAAGTTGAGCAAACATAATATTGACCTTGAAAGTACTGATGTTAATTTAACATGAATATCGTGTAGTCATTGTTTGAAAACTTTAACATAGTCAGCTGATTCCATAACTTCAAATTGTGACTTCTATATTTTGTGTTTATAGTGATTTCCTAAGGAAATTCTGGATATTGGTTTCAGTATTAGCTCAGAGCTGTTAAAGTATAAAACACGTGAGAACAGGGTTTTCTCTAGTTACTGACCTTGTGAGTTAACTATTTGTAATTTAATTCACAAAAGGAGTTACTTTGTCTTCAGTTTTTTTTTTTTTTTTAATTTGATTAGATATTTCAGTTTTACAATTTAAATTGTTTGGGAGAGGATTATTTTGACATTGTATTTTGTAAAGAAAATTTTGAGTACGTTTTTTATGATATCAGGGAGCAGATGTAGCTTAAGCGGTTGACCGTCTGCTTTCCACATGGGAGGACTCAGGTTCAGTTCCTGGTGCCTTGTAAAAACAAAAAACAACAAGCAAACAAATGAAAAAACCAACTCAGGGGAACCTATGTGGCTCAGAAGGTTGAGCACTGGCTTCCCACATATGAGGTCCTGGGGCCAATCCCTGGCCCCTGTACCTCAAAAAAAAAAAAAAAGGTTAAACTTTGTGTGGAATAGTAGCTAAGTCTTAAACAGTAGGTGTGTTTATTTTTCAGTACTAATTTTATTTGTTTATACCCTGGATATATCCCCAAGAATATGGAAGACATAGCTTGTATGAACCTGCAAGTCTTAAGAGTCGATAGTAAGAAATCTTGAGTTTTATTTTAGTTTTGTCCTGACAAGAAGAATATCTCAGCAGAGGAGCTCTTCTGAAGGCAGCATGATACCCAGACATAATAGGCACTTAATAACTATTAGCACCAGTTTTCCCTTAACTTGAGAACTAGGGAATGAAAACAGACTGGGCAGTTTCCTGTTATCTGTGTTGTCCCATTTCTCATCTCATTGATTTCCACCCCATCCCCCCAAATTGGGAGACCACACATTGTGTGATTGTTATTTTTACAAGAGTTACAAAAGGGTTTTACTTATTATTGTAATATATTTTTTATTGTTGTGAAATTCACATAACTATTTAAAATGAACAATTCAGCAGCATTTAGCACGTTTACAACGTTGTGCAACAGCCACCTCTTATTTACTTCCAAAACATTTTCATCACCCTAAAAGGAAACCCTGTACACATTAAGTATTTATTATTATTTGTTCTCTATTGTATTGAATCAGTTGCCTTATAGAAAAGCATTTATTTATTTTTATTTTTTTTAGGAGGCACTCAGGTACTCAACCACTGAGCTACACCTGCTCCCCAGCATTTAAATTTGTAACCCAGGATAATTCCTTGAAAAGACACAAAGTAAGATTAAGAACTCCAAATAAATCTGGTGCAATTTCCTGTATTTCTGGACCCTAGACGCATATCCAGCTACCCACTCAGCATCTCCCCTTGAATTTCTAATAGGCATTTCAAACTCAATGAGTCTGAAACTGAGCTGGTCTTTCCCTCAAATCTGTCCTCTCACAGTCTTCTCTCTCAGTTTATGGCAAATTTATTCTTATTTGCTAGTGCAAAAACCTTGGTCATCCTTGATTCTCTTTTTCTCTTCTCCCCAGTTGCTATTTGTCAGAAAATCTTGGCTTTACTTCCAAATTATATCTAGAATCTGATTATTTCTCACCACCCTCATCCAGCCACAAACCCCTCTCTGCACTTGCTCTCCCTCACAGTCTTTTCTCAATATAGGAACTACAGTGACTTTTTTATTCTTTTTATTTTATTTTTTAAATTTTTACAGTGACTTTTAAAACTCTGCTCAGGAAAAACCAAAGTCCCTCAGAGACTCTACTTGCTGATTGTGATGTAGCGACAATCTAGACAAGGATGGTATAGGTGTTTTTTTTTTTTCCCTGCTAGGAATGATTGAAAGGAGTACTGTGAAAACTTTTGAATAGCGTTTGATGCTTATGAATATTAGTGTTCTCAGTATTGCCTTTTATCAAGTCAGCTAAATAAATTATACCTATATGAAGCTGATTGCTGTGGTCCAAGGTAATCTGTCATATGCTAGTACTTCCCAGCATTCCATGGCTTGGCTACATTATTTGAACTTGAATTTTAGTGTAGCATTTCTATAATTGTTCTGCTTGCTGCTTGTGTTTGTTTTCAGCTTGGTAGACCACAGTTGTTTGGGCGATCTGTTTTACTTTTTTAGAATTTTCCTATTCTTTGGAATTGCTTTGTGGTCATTATCACTTCTTTGTTGATAGCCCTGTAGCATATCTATGTTCTAATATTTAATTCTTAGAGATCATTTTCTGGGAGCTTAGAGAGAAAGAAATGAAATTGTGAACTGTTCTGATAGATCTAAGTTATGTTTAATTTTCAAGTGCTGAATTTATTCCAGGGTTCTAATGGGCTTTTGTTTTATTATGTACTTGTTTTTATGTTGATGCCAGTCTGGGTGTTTTACTGAAAGAGTCTCATCTTTTCTGATTTATTGTTCTTGTTTTTCTTAGTACATTGCTTTATAAATGAATGAAGGCAGAGCTAGGAAAAAACAGTTTTGGATCTTATTAATCTTAAACATTTAAAACCATCCAATTGCCCCTCTTTTTTTTTTTTTTTTTTTTTTTTTTTTTAGAAAAATGGTTTAAGTTAGAATATTCTATTAAAATGGTCTTCAATTCAAATTATATGCAGGCCCCTGTAACAGATCTTTGATACTGCATCCATAAAAGGAAAGTAAGCTGCTTGAAAGCTGGCAATTCATTGTATGTCCTTGGTTAACTTTGTGAACTACTCTTCCATGGGATGTGTAGCTATAAAATTGGGTTATCTTTTTTACTTCATGGCATTCTTGCTTATTGACCTTTTCCCTACCAAATGTAGTTGGTATTATAGGCATTAGAATTATTTTTAGCAATGTGAAGGAGTTTTATCTTCAGATAATTTTTGACTTGCTTTTCTTCACTATTTTAAGAATTTCCTCTAGTGATTTTGGAATTCTGGATATAAAATAATATTTCATGTCATGATTTTTAAGTGAATTGTGATATTTCTCAGCAATAAAAACGATTCTGATCTGTAGGGGATATATGTATGCATGTGTATAAATACTTTGCTTTACACACACACACACACACACAGTTCTTTCCTTTGTTTCCCCTTTCCATTTCCATTTCCATTCCATTCCATTCTTAACTGATACTAACCAGTTCTGTCTGGGATTTAGAAGTGCTTCTGGATACCTAGCATAAAAAATGGAGTTTTCAAGAATGAGCGTGTTTTTAAGGCAAATGGACAGCAATGGCAGAAATAGAGCCCTGCAGTATAGTCCTCTTCTAGTGCCTTTAGTATGTCTGAGATGTAATTTCTGGCTTTTAGAGATGATTGATTACACAGGCCTGCCAGTTAATAATGTGCCTTCTTATGTTGAGAAAGGGAATGTGTCTCATGATTCTTGATAATATGATACTAACATTTAAATTTTTGCACCATTGATTTCTCTTTTTAAAGCACTATATTAAATGAACACATAAATTATGAAATCCAGATATAGCTTTTAAATATTAAATATGATATATTTAGACTCTAGGGAAGCTTTTACTTTTGTCATAAAGTAACTTTAATTTTAAGGGTTTTATTAAACTATACACTTGACAAAAAACAATCAAGCAGTATAGAAGGTCTTGTAAAGAAATGTAATAGTTTCCTTTTCTTCTCTCCACCTACAGTCCTGCTCTGCATAGTAACCACTTTTTTCCCATCAGCCTTTTATTTTGAAAAACTTCAAAACCTGTAGAAAAGTTACAAGTATAATACCTTGAAGACCATATGCCCTTGACCTAGATTTTCCAGTTGTTAAGACTTTTCCACATTTGGCATCTCTGTGTGTGTTTTCCTTAACCATTTGAGACACTGCGCTGTATGTCTTTCAGCATGTATGTCTTAAGAACAAGGACATTTTCCCTACTTAACCATAGGAAATTCAATATTCGAAGTCCATATTTCGTTTCACCAGTAGTTTCAGTGATAGCTATTGTCTTTGCCCATTTCAATTGAGGATTTAGATATGACATTTAGTTTTGTCTCTTTATTCTCCTCTGACCTGGAACAGTGCTTCAGGTAGCTTTTTTGTTTTGTTTTTTTTACTTGTTCTTTCATGACTTTGTTATTTTTGAAGAGTCCAAACCAGTTGTTTTGCAGAATGACTTTCAATTTGGAGTTGTCCATTACTCATGATTAAATTTAATATAAACATTTTTGTTGGGGGGGTGAGTAGGGAAAGAATACTACGTAGGTGATATTGTTTGAGGCAGCACCTCCATATCTCCAAACTACGTCCTTGTATCATTGTTGCTTGTTTCATCAAGTTTAGACATTATCTCTTCTTTTCCTGTAGTAGTATATAAGTTTTCATTTTTAAATAAAAGCAGAGCATACTCGTAAAATATTCCCGAGATAAGAAAAGCTATAAAAAGAAAGCTACGAAGAAAAATAATCTTTTTTTGAATGAATTGTAATATGACATTAAGTTGCTGTATCTTAGTTAACCTAGTCATTATTATTAGCCTTTGGGTTTTTTGAAAAATTTTTGTTCTGATAGTCTTTTAATGAGCACCTCTAAAACAAAAGTCATTATTAGCATTTCTCATGATTTCCTTAGCTTTCCAGAAATGCGATATTGGATCAAATGCTATAAACATGTTAAAGGTATTTTATACATGTTGCTAAATTGCTACCAATTATGTTTCTATTAGCAATATAAGACAGTCCTTGTGTAGCTGTGTCTTTGCATATATTTCTTAGGAGACCTGCTCTCATTCCGTTAGTTGTTTATGTATTCTTTTCCTTTTATGTATATTTTTTCTTTTGCTCCTTTTCCTTTGTGATTTTATCAGATTATATGAAATTCATGTAAGTATAAATAATGTTATGTATATGATATAAATCTGTACCTGTCATATTTGTTATAAATATTCTTTTCCCTTTTATTTGGTTGGGGATTATGCTAATAACATTTTATCTTTGTTGTCTTTTGCAGTTTTTTGGATTGAACTAAGGATTAAAATAATTTTCCAAATAATTTCCACTAATATGATTTATTGAATAAATTTTTTCTCTTTTGATTTGGGTGCTTCTGTTGTCCATAAAATGATTATACATGTTGGGGATTGTTTTAAGGCTTTATTTTGATAAGTCTGTATTTTTATATTATCACATTATCATACTTTTACTTAAATAATTATGGCTTTATTACATATTTAAAACATCTGATAGGGCATTTGTCCATCCTGCTTCTGTTACCTGCTGCCATGGTTACCTTTCACAGTTGTCTTAGCTTTTACCTTTTCTTTATTACTTATTTTATTTGTTGGTTTGCCTACTTATTCATACATCCAGATATTAAGGTCTGCCCTGTGTTCCTAAGCACTGAAATGGTCATGGCTCTCAAAGAGCTTATAGTATGTCGGGGGGAGATATAATTCAGCAAGACAATATAGTGTGATAAGTTCAGATGAGGAAGAATGGCTGCTAGAGGAACATGTAACCTAAACTTACTTGGAGATGTGAATTGGCTTTTAGGAGGAAGTCACACCTAAGCCGAAATCTTAGAGATAGGAGGGAAAAGTGTATCTGTCAGAGGGTATTGCTTAAGACCCCAGAGGCAAGAGGGTACAGTGTGTCCAGAATTTATCAGGGTTTAAGTATAGATTATAAACAGAATCAACTTGAGATAAACTGGAGGGTAATGCTGGCCCTTCAAGAATTGTTAGACTGGTTAAGGAGTTTAGATCTTACCATAAGAGTAACTATCGGAAAGGTTGAGCAGATTACCAGTTAAAGAAGATCATAGTATGGAGAATGAATTGGAAGGGGGATACTGGAGGGAAGCAAGACTATTTATTAGGAAATTTTAACATTCCAGGTATGCAAGGGTGGTATACATTTGATGTGTTTTCCCCCAACCCACCCAATTTTTAACACCCTTTATTAGTATTATATATTTGCATTACTCCAAAAGGAAAAATCCCATACCCCTTTATACCCTCCACCCCCATTGTTGTCCTTCAGAATGGATTCTTTGCCATTGCTGCAAAAATATTACAATATTACTGTTAACTATCATCCATAGGTTACATTAGTTGTAATTTTTCCTTGTATCACCATATTCTTAACACTTTGTAAAAGAACATTCTTATATTTATACTATTAACCATAATCTTCATCTGCCACCCAAATCGCTCTTATATAGTCCATAGATTATTCTCTAGCCTCCTTTCAATTAACATATACGTCCACAGACTACCCCTTTCAGCCACAATCACATTTATAAATTAGCAGTGTTAGTTGTACTCGCTATAATGTGTTACCATCAATGCTATTCATTTCCACACTATTATAATAAATCTTACTAAAAATTCTGGGAACTGATGTGGCTCAGTGATTGAGTGCCGGCTTCCCATATACGAGGTCCAGGGTTCAATCCCTGGCTCCCAGTACTTAAAAAAAAAAAAAAAAAATCTGCATACATTAAGCATCAGCCCCCATTCTCAACCTACATTCTATCTCCTAGTAACTTATACTCTAGAGTTTACCTCTGTAAGTTTACTCATCGTATTTAGTTCATATTAGTGAGAACATATAACATTATCCTTTTGTGCCTGGCTTATTTCACTCAACATAATATCCTCAGGGTTGATCCGTGTTGTCCTATGTATCCTGATTTCATTTCTTCTTACAGCTGAATAATATTCCATTGTATGCATATACCACATTTTATTCAGCCATTCATCAGTTGCTGGACACTTGGGCTGGTTCCATATTTTAGCAATTGTGAATAATGCTGCTTTGAACATCTGTGTGCATGTCAGTTCGCATCCTTACTTTCAGTTCTTCTGAATATATTCCTAGTAACAGGATTACAGGATGATACAGCAGTTCTATATTCAACTTCCTGAGGAACCGCCAAACTGTCTTCCACAGAGACTGTACCATTCTACATTCCCACCAACAGTGAAGGAGTGTTACTATTTTTTCCACATCTTTTCCAGCACTTGTCATTTTCTGTTTTTTTTTTTTTTTTGTTTTGTTTTGTTTTAATGCTATTCTATAAGGTATGAAATTGTATCTTATAGTTATGATTTGCATTTCCCTAATGGCTAGTGGTGTTGAACATTTTTCATGTGCTTTTGGCCTTTTGTATTTCCTCTTTGGAGAAATGTCTATTCAAGTATTTTACCCGTTTTTAAATTGGGTTGCCTGTCTTTTTATTGTTATTTTATCATCTCTAGGTAACATGGATATCAAATCCTTATCAGATATGTGGTTTCCAAATACTTTCTCCCATTGAGTAGACTGCCTTTTCACCTTGACGCAAAGTCCTTTGAAGCACAAAAGTGTTTACATTGAGGAGGTCCCATTTATCCATTTTTTTCTTTTGTGCTCATGCTTTGGCTGTAAAGTTTCAGAAACTACCACCTACCAAACTAGGTCTTGAAGATGTTTCCTTACATTTTCTTGTAGAAGTTTTATGGTTCTATCTTATCTAGTTGGGTCCTTGATACATTTTGAGTTAATTTTTGTATAAGGTATGAGATAGGGATCCTCTTTCTTTCTTTTGGATGTGGAGATCCAGTTCTCCCAGCACAGTATGTTGAATAGACTGTTCTGTTCCAGCTGGGTGGACTTGACAGCTTTGTCAAAAACCACTTCACCATAGATGTGAGGGTCTGTTTCTGATTTCTTCATTCAGTTCCATTGGTGAATCTGTCTATCTTTATGCCAGTACCGTGCTGTTTTTACCACTGTAGCTAAGTAATATGCTTTAAAGTCAGGAAGTGAGAGTGCTCCAACTTTGTTCTTCCTTTTTAAGATTTTTCTGGCTATTTGAGGCCCCTTACCCTTCCAAATAATTTTTTTTTTCACCTTTTTTTTTTTTTTTTAATAAATTTTTTTATTTTTTTATTTTTATTTTTATTTTTTTAAGATTTTATTTTATTTGTTCATTTATCCCCCCCTTGCTGCTTGTGCTTGCCGGGCCAGCCAACCACGCCGCGCGGGCGGGCCCGCCCTCACCAGGAGGCCCCGGGAACCGAACCCGGGGCCTCCCACATGGCAAACGGGAGCCCCACTGATTGAGCCACAGCCGCTTCCCTAATTTTTTTATTTTTTAAAAGATACTTAGATTACATAAATGTTACACAAAAATTATAGGGATTCCCACTGCCCCACCTCCCATAACATCCCACTTAAGCATCTTTCATCAGTGTGACTCATCACCTACAATGGATATACACATTCTGGGGCTTTGCCACTAAGCATGGACCATAGTTCACATTGTAGACCACACTCTCTCCAAATAAATTTGATTCTTGTTTTTTCCATTTATTTAAAAAGGGCTGTTAGAATTTTTATTGGGATCGTGTTGAATCTGTAAATCAGTTTGGGTAAAATTGACATCTTAATGATATTTAGTCTTCCAGTTCATGAACACTGAATGTCCTTCCATTTATTTAGGTCTTCTTTGTTTTTTTTTTTTTTCCAGCAATGTTTTATAGTTTTCTGAATACAGATCCTTTCTGTCCTTTGTTAAGTTTATTTCTAAATGTTTGATTCTTTTATTTGCTGTTATGATTGAAATTTTCTCCCTGAGTTCCTTCTCAGATTGTTCATCAGTAGGGTGTAGAAATGCTGCTGAATTTTACATATTAATCTCGTATCCTGCCACTTTGCTAAACTTGTCCATTAGTTGTGGCTTTTTAGGGATTTTCTAGATATAGGATCACATCATCAGCAATTAACAAAAGTTTTACTTCTTCCTTTCCTGTTTCGGTGACTTGTATTTCTTTTTCTTGCCTAATTCCTCTAGCTATCACTCTAGCACAATATTGAACAACAGTGGTGACAGTGGGCAGCCCTATCTTGTTCCCAATATCAGCAGGAAAGCTTTCATTCTTTCATCATAGAGTACAGTAGTAGCTGTGGGTTTTTCATATATGTACTTTCCCATGTTGAGAAAGCTTCCTTCACTTCCTATCTTTGGGAGTGTTTTTATCAAGAAAAGATGCTATCTTTTGTCAAATGGCCTTTTGTGAGTCAATTGAGAGGATCAAGGGATTTTTCATCTTCAGTTTATTAATGTGGTTTATTACACTAATTGATTTTCTTGTGTTGAGCCACCCTTGTATACCTGGGATAAAACCTACTTGTTTGTGGTATATAATTCTTTTTCTTTTTTTTTTTTTTAAGATTTTATTTTATTTATTTATTTCTCCTGACCCTTTGTTGTTTTTCACTTGCTGAGTCTGTTTGTCTTCCTGGTTTCTTTAGGAGGCACTGGGAGCCGAACCCGGGGCCTCTGATGTAGGAGGGAGATAGATGTCTAATCACTTGAGCCACCTCTGCACTCTGTTTTGTTGTGTCTCTCATTCTCTTTTTCCTCCCCACGTCTCTTGTTGCGTCAGCTCGTCGCGTCAGCTCACTGTCTTCTTTAGGAGGCACCGGGAACCTCTGCTCCCTGCTTTTGTTGTGTCTCCCATTATGTTCTTTTCTTCTTGTGTCTCTTGTGTCAACTTGCCGCACCTGCCTGTCACATCAGCTTGCTATTGTCTTTAGGAGGCACTGGGATCCAAACCAGCAACCTCCCATGTGGTAGGCGGGAGCCCAGTCACCTGAGCCACATCCACTTCCCTATATAATTATTTTAATGTGCTTTTGGATTTGGTTTGGGACTATTTTGTTGAGGATTTTTGCATTTATATTCATTAGAGAAATTGTTCTGTAATTTTCTTTTTTCGTAGTATTTTTATCTGGTTTTGATAATAGGGTGATGCTGGCTTCCTAGAATGAATTTGGTAGCATTTCTTCCTCTTCAAATTTTTGGAAGAGCTTGGGCAAGACTGGTATTAGATCCTCTTTGAATGGTTGGTAAAATTCACCTGTGAAGCCATCTGGTCCCTGGACTTTTCATTTTGGGGAGGTTTTTGGTGACTGTTTCAATCTCTTTACTCGTGATTGGTTTGTTGATGTCTTCTGTTTCTTCTAGGGTCAGTGTCGGTTGTTCGTGTGTTTCTAGGAATTTGTCCATTTCATCTGCATTGTCTAGTTTGTTGGTATACAGTTGTTCATAGTATCTTCTTATGATCTCTTATTTCTTTGGGGTCAATGGTAATGTTCCTCCTCTCATTTTTCATTTTATTTATTTTCATCTTTTCTCTTTTTCTTTGCAGTCTAGTTAAGGGTTTGTCAGTTTTGATGATTTTCTTGAAGAACTAACTTTTGGTTTTGTTGATTCTCTCTGTTGTGTTTTTTTTTTGTTGTTGTTGTTCTCAGTTTTATTACTTCTGCTCTGATCTTTGTTATTTCTTTCCTTTGGCTTGGCTTAGTTTGTGGTTATTTTTCTAGTTTCTCCAAGTGTGCAGTTAAGTCTTTGATTTTAGCTCTTCTTTTTTTAATGTAAGTATTGGGGACTATAAATTTCTCTCTCAGCACTGCCTTTGATGTATCCCATAGGTTTTGATATGTTGTGTTCCTTTTTTCATTCCTCTCAAGATACTGATTTCTCTTGCAATTTCTTCTTTGACCCACTGATTGTTTGTGCTCTTTAATTTGCATATACTTGTGAATGTTCCCTTTTTCCAGTTTCATTCCATTATGGTCAGAGAAAGTGTTATATATAATTTCAGTCTTTTTAAATTTATCGAGACCTGTTTTCTCACTCAACATATGGTCTATTCTGGAGAAGGATCCATGAGCCCTTGAAAAGACTGTGTATCCTGTTGTTTTGGGGTGTAATGCTCTATAAATGTCTGTTAGGTCTAGTTCAGTTATCATATTATTAAAATTCTCTGTCCTCTGTCCAGATGTTCTGTCCAATACTGAGAGTGGTATATTGAAGTCTCTAGGTATTATTGTAGAGGTGTTTATTTTTCCCTTCAGTTTTGCCAGTGTGTGCCTCATGTATCTTGGGGTACCCAGGTTAGGTGCATAAGTATAGTTATTTCTTCTTGGTGAATTGCTCCTTTTATTAATATATAATGACCTTCTTCATGCAACGTTTTGCATTTAAAATCTCTTCTGGGAGGAGTGAATGTAGCTCAAGCGGTTGAGTGCCTGCTTCCCACATGGGAGGTCCTGGGTTCGGTCCCCAGTGCCTCCTAAAAAAAAACAAACAACAAGCAAACAAAAAAAAACAACTCAGAGGAGCTGATGTGGCTCAGTGGTTGAGCGCTGGCTTCCCACATACGAGGTCTGGGGTTTAATACCTGGTACCTTAAAAAAAAAAAAACAAAAAAAAAAAAAAAACTTTTTTTTCTGATATGAGTATCGCTACTCCAGATCTTTTTTGGTTACTGTTTGCATGGAAAATCTTTTTCCAACCTTTCATTTTCAACCTGGTTGTGTCCTTAATCTGAGGTGAGTCTGTTGTAGACAGCATATAGATGGCTCATATTTTTTTATCCATTCTGTCAGTCTTTGTCTTTTGATTGGGGAATTCAATCCATTAATGTTCAGTGTTCTTGTAAAGGCATTACTTACTTTGTCTTTTTAACCTTTGGCTTTCTTTTGTCATATCTTACTATTGTCTTTTTAAGTTACCCTTAACTAATAATCTTCATTTCTACACACTTCTCCAACTCTCTTGCCCTTGTTTATTTCCTTTCAGGCAGCAGCACTCCCTTTAGTATCTTGTAAATCTGGACTTTTGGTGACATACTCTCAGTTTTTGTTTGTCTATGAAAACTTTAAACTCACCCTCATTTTTGAAGGACAGTTTTGCTGGATAAAGAATTCTTGGCCAGTAGTGTTTTTCTTTCGGACCTTAAATATATTATACTACTTTTTTTTCTTGTCTCCATGGTTTTTGATGAGAGATTGGTACTTAATCTTATTGAACTTCCCTTGTATGGGATGCATTGCTTTTCTCTTGATGCTTTCAGAATCCTCTGTCTCCGGTGTTAGTCATTCTGAAAAAGTAGTTCTCTCAGGGTAAATCTATTCAGATTTATTCTGTTTGGGGTGCATTGTCTTTCTTGGTTATTGATATTTATGTCCTTCATAAGGATTGGGAAGTTTTTGGTTATCATTTCCTCAAATATTCTTTCTGCCCCTTTTCGGTTCTCTTCTGGGACATCGATAATGCATATGTTTGTGCGTTTTGCCTTGTCATTCAATTCCTGGAGACCCTGTTCCATTTTTTCCATTCTTTTCTTTTTGTTCACCTGTCCTTTCAAGTTCAGATGCTCAGTCCTCCAGGTCACTAATTCTGTCTTCTGTCAATTCACATCTGCTGTTATATGTCTCTAATGTATTTTTTTTTTTTTTTAAGATTTATTTATTTACTTTATCCATTTTAATCCCCCCCTTCCCCATTTGCTGTTTTGTGTCCATTCACTGGGCAATTCTCTGTACCTCTTTCCTGCCATCTCTTCTCATCCTCCTCCTCCAGTCTTCAGCAGGATTCGGTCCTGGAGACCTCCGATGTAGGAGAGAGGTGTTCTGCCACCTGCACCACCTCGGTTCCTGGCTTTCGGAGCATCTCGTCTTGTCTCTCCCCTGCGTCTCTCTCCTGTTATGTCATCATCTTGCTGCATGGCTCCCGGGGAGCCTGGGGGCTCACCGGCACACAGAGCCTGCAGCCCATGCACCTTCTATATATATATATTTTTAATTTTACCGGGAGGTCCCGGGGATCGAACCCAGGTCCCTCCATATGGCAGATGGACGCCCAACCATTTGAGCCACATCCGCTCCCTCTAGTGTATTTTTAATCTCATCCATTATGTCTTTCTTTGCCCCATTAACTCTGTTACTTTTCTTTGCATGCTTTCAAATTGTTCTCTATGCTCACCCAGTGTCATCTTAATATCCTTTATCTCTTTAGTCATATTTTCCTTCAACTCCTTGAATTATTTAGATTTGTGTCATTATTGATTAGTTGTCTTAAACCCTGTGTCTTGTCAGGATATTTGGCTTATTCCTTTGGATGGGCATCTCTTTGTTTCTTAGTAAAGTTTATAATTTTTTGCTGATGTCTAGGCGTCTGAATATGTTGGTGAATTTACGCTGATGGCCAATTTCTCTCTCTTGCCTAGTGGTTTTATTTCACGACTCTTTGATTTTTGGCTCAACTTTTTCTGGCTTTTAAAATTGCCCAGCTTTAGTTATCAAAACAGGGCCTGTGGCTCACTAGTGGGGTGAAGATCTGCTCCAAGGTGCTGGGACGAGGGACTCCTAAAAGCAGTTTTTCTCCTTGCAATTTCCTGGTCAGCCAGCAGGTGGCGTTTATCAGCTAAATCTTTTTACGGAGGTGCCTTTTTCAACCTCCATTTGCCTATAATTCTGGTCTGACCAGAGCTCTGAGATTCAATGCTGGCTCTGCTGGCCAAATTCACCAAAGAGGAACTACTTTCCATCCTCTTCCTCACCTTCCCTCTTCCCAGGGAGGAAGACGTGTGTTCCCCTGTCAGTTGGCTGCAGTGAGCCACAGGTTTTATTCAGGCTGTTCACATTGAAGTTGGGGGATGGGTGCTGTTCCTGGCTGCAGGGGTTAATAACTCATGGTTTTCACTTTGGCTTGTCTCTCCATTCCTCACTCTCCTGGAGGATGCAGAGCACTCTCCTGGTCTATAGATCTCTAAAGCAGCTCCCTCAGACAGCTTATTTCCCTTCTTCCATTGTTTTTGTGGGAGAGTTGAGTCCTGCCTACTACTCTGATGCCATCTTCCCAGAAGTCTCCAGGACCTTCTCTTATGCAAGTATCTTCTCAATTCAGATATTTCTTCATGACTCCAGGGATTCCTGTATTTCCACAGCAGCTGAATTGTTAACAGTCTGATCAAAGCTCTAAGGAGGTACGACCTCAAAAATAGCAACTCTACTTGGTATGGTTTGTCACAATAATAGAACATAAAGAAGGCCTTAATTAGCGACTGACTCACTATTTTGTTGAATTTTTTTTTGTTTTTCTAAAGAAGACATTTTAATAATGGATAGTAAGATTATAAATGAACTGAGTCGAAGCTTGTCTAGATATATAGTATTGATTAAATTTAAGAATTTATTCCTAATGTATGATTTCATCTTTTATTTAAATATTAGAACATCTTTTTTTTGTGTGTGTGTGTGTATGTGTGTGTTTTGAAAAAGTCATTGTTCTGTAGCATCATTCTAGGAATAGAAATGGTAGATTTAAACTTCTGCCATTGGTTATTTGGAAACTATAACTAATTGATTTGTTTAGTCTCCTCAAATTGTTTCTGAGACTATCACTGTGCTACTTGAAGGTACACTTAGAAATACTGAGGTAATTTTATTTAAAACCAGCACATGTTTGAATATTGAAAGATACTGCTGTGACTAAGCCAAGTTCATGATTAAATTATAGCTAAATGGTTAGGAGTATAAAGAAGTATTGCTGGATGGTATAGTTTCCTTTTTAATATACAAAACCACGTAAATGAATTATACTCTGGAATAGTGGAAAAGTATCCATACACCTTAGCCAGCCACATCTGCATCTTTCTGCTGATCATGATAAAGGACGTTCTGAACATTACCACTTAAAACTAACTTTTCTCTTTAAGGGCTCCTGAAATTGTGCCAGCTGACTCCAAGTCCACCCTGACCCCACAGCATAAACCATGCTGTGATGTCACAGCTACCATAGAACTCCAGGGTAGTGTTGAGCTGGCCCATGTGGGCTCAGGTAAGTCCTGGCTTTTTTTTTACCATTTGGCATTCTTTTCAAAGTTAGCTACCATTATGATTTTATGTCATAAAGGAAAATAAGGAAAAACTTTGAAAACTGTGCCATATATGGGGGAAAAATAAGTCTGTTTTCTTAACACCTATGAGCCAGCTCCATATTCTAACCAACGGAGTTCCATAGTAGCTGTGATGTCCCCAGTGAATTGCGACCAGTGGCTTCAAAATACGTTAAATTCTACTTTTGGCCCAGCTTGCAGAACAGTATGAAGTTTTTGTTTTTTTTTACCTTTTCAGTTAGCAAAATGTAATATAGTAGTGTTATTTACTTTTAGGTCTTCATATTTTAAAAAGTGTATATTAAACCCTTTGTCCATAATTATATACTACTACTTAGCTAGTGCAGTTCATGAAATCAATTTTGAATGTATGATGATATCACAGATTAGGTTTATAAAGTTAATCTTCTCAGATTGCCAGTTGTCCTTTTTTTTCCCCCAATTTTTTAATTTTTAAAGAAGCTTTAGATTACATAAATGTAACGTGAAAAATATAGGAGATTACCATATGCCTGACCCCTTCCCCCTCCCAGACTTTCCCACATTAACAACATCTTTCATTAGTGTGATGCATTTGTTAAAATTGATAAACACATATTGAAGCATTGCTACTAACTGTGGACTATAGTTTACACTCTGTCCTGCACAATTTTGTAGGTTATGACAAAATATATAGTATCCTGTATCCGTCATTTCAATGTCATGCAGGACAATTCCAGTGTCCTGAAAATGCCCCCATATTACACCTATTCCCTCTCTCTCCTCTCAGAACCTCTGGTGGCCACTGCCTTTATATCAATGACAAAAGTTCTTCTATTGCTTGAATGGTAATAAGTCTATAATAGAATAATAAGTCTACTTTAGTCCATTGTTCATTCCCCAATCTTGAAGATTTTGGGATGGTGATACCTACTCTGTTTTTAATTGAGAGTGGCTTAGATCCCATGGGGTTGTTGTATGGTTTTACTTGCTTGCTGTTGCAGACTCTCTCTGTTCCTTGGGATGGGCATTGTCCATCATCATCTCTTTGTTAGTTGTCCTGGGTAAATCGAATGAACTGGAGAGTAGGTGTGGCAACTCTGCTGAGATTCAGGGCTCAGCTGGCACGTGAACGGATCGAAGATTTAAATCTCTGGGGCATAGCCAGTTGTCCTTTTATTTGCTCTTATAGCATGAAGGAGGAAGGACAGGAGGTATAACATTTTAAATTTCAAAAAGTTATTAATACAGGAAAAGATGCTTCAATTACTCTTGGTGGTTTTGTGAGGTGTCAGTAACCTAGAAAGCATGTACAGGTCACCTCTTTCTGTTCTGCTTGAAATTTTCAGTGTTTCCTTGACTTTTGTCTACAAAGTGGGATTTTACCATTTATATTTATTTGCTGTTTTATCCTACATACCAGTTCTTCTACCTCCTTCCTCATTTCCTTTTATCCCTTAATGTGGAAAAAAGATGGTCAAAATGTAAGGTTAATGTGAAGAATTCAAAGACTTTTTTTTTTTCTCTTCTTAAAGGAGGTACCAGGGATTGAACCTGGGACCTTGTACATGGGAACCACTGAGCTCCCCTTGCTCCCCTCAAAGACATTTTGCAAGTTTGTTTTACATATAACCTAGATGCCCCCCCTCCAGTAGGAAATATGTGGTAGCTAAAACTTGTAATTAATCTGAGTATGGGGCAAATCCTATTAAACACCTTGTTTACAATATTTATCAAGAAATTGTCTCAGCTTTATTCAATAGCTCTTTTTGAGCAATGTGTAATAAAGAGAGAACAAAAATTAGGATAGTTTAGTGACATGCTTATGGAAATTTGATTGATTTGTAATGAATTTATTAATCTTTGAAATTGAAAACTCACCAGTCACTTTTAACTGTGAGCTCTTAATTATGATTAATGCAGAGAACAGAATTATGTATTTCCAAAACATTAGACAATAAAACATTTCTGTTAATAATGTTTTGTGCCCATACTTGTTTTTCATGCTTAGGAAGTTTGGAGAACTTTATGTTGTGAAGGTCCATTCAGTTGTCTCCATTCTATTCATCCTCATTTCCTGCCATCCTGTTGTCTAATCCATGCTAGGGAATGGATAACATCACCTATCTGCAGTTTAATGCAAAGATTGGTGGAAATAAATAATTGACTGGTCTTGATATTTTGGAATAGGCTAAATAGGAATCTCTTTTTTATACACACATGTATGTGCATGTATACATATACGTACGTGTTTAGATATATATATATAGGTAGAAATTTATCAGTTCTAATAGCTTTATTGAGATATAATTCACCTACCGTACAATTCAGTCTTCTAAAGTAATGTTTATATTTTTAAAAGCACTTAATTTAAAGGCAGAATGGGTGACATTATAAACAAATTCCACAGCACAGTTTGCTAACTTTGTTCTGCTATTTGGTTTCCACCCTCCTCCCTATTTGACTGTGCTAATTAATTTCTAATTATAGAAACCCTTCAGAAACATGAAGGAGGAAATGCATTCTTAGGCAAGAACTTCTGAGATGGGATTCTTCCAGACTCAACTACATGGTGAGTTAGCTAGAAATAGTGAGGACAGTGATTTAGAAGATCTCTTCCCCAGCTAGAAGAATGCAGTTTTTTTTTTTTTTTTTGGCATTTAGCATTAGGTTATCTCATCTTTGTCTTTGAGAAGTAAAAAATAATATGAATAAATATAAATACAAACACACACATATACACAATGCAGCTCCTCTGTCTTTAGGTAAAATCGATTGTACTCTTTGGTCTTTGGGTTGCTTTTGGAAATGCTCAGAACATTCCTTATATAAAGAAATTATATATATATATATAAAATATATATATAAATTTATATCAGTTAAAGCTGAAAACTGTGACAGGTGCAGTGATTCTGCACTTATTTGGAAAAAGAGCCTTCATAGGGCTGAAGTGAAAGGTAGTTGCCTTTATAAGGAAATATATATAACAAAAGGAAGTAGGGTAGGGTATGTTCCGTTACAATAAAATGACCTGCGTTAAATTATTCACAAAGTTTTTAGTACTACTAGATTATTCTTATCTGTTCATTAAAACAAATTAAGCAGAAATTTTAGAGTTCTTTGTGTACTTTGTACATAATAATTAGAAATAGATAACTCTTTAACCATAGACTTGTTTTTAATTCAAAGTAACACTTTCTGTGTCTGGGAAGATTTATCCCCCTTGGTCTCATGCCACCCCGGTTTTAGCCCTGACAATTTCTTTCAGAGACTGCTCTAGGGCAGCATTCCTCAAAGAGTGTGTTCTGGAGCCCTTTATGTATAAAGGGTGGGGGCATTTTGCAGCTGTTCTTGGGTGTATGTATTGAGGAATGAATTAATCTGCATTGCTGTGCAAATAAAACTTGCCATGGGAAGGTATTCTCATTTAACACTGTGGTTCTTAACCTGAAAAATGTGTTTGTGTGTGTGGTGGGGGAGGCAGGCATTTTTCTGAGGAGAGGGTCTAGATTTGCATAAAGGATCTATGACCCCAAAGTTTGAAAAGTTTGAAACTGGCTTTTTATGGTTCAAACATGATGAAAAAGGACTGTCTTTGTTTCTCATATTGCCTGGTATAGAGCTCTGCATGTCAAGACCATTCAGTAAATGTGGAATTATATTAGAATTTTAAAGATTTGTTAAGTTTAATAACTGGGGGAAACTTGTTGCATTATACTGATCTCTTATACTGTGAAGAATATCTCTTATTTATCTAATAATTCCTAATTCAGGATGGCAATTAAAATGCTTTTCTGAAAAGCACACAAAGAATATTTTTAGTTAGTGCTTTATCCAGCAAATGAATTTTTCTTGTTGTAACCTAGGATATACTTAAAATTATTTGGTTCTATTGTCCTGGTGTATATGTTTTTAACACTATTTGAAGTAAATTTGGAAATCAGTCTATACCTTCATTTTTTACCAAGGCTATTTTTTCATTATCTATAGTTGTACTATATTGCTTAGTAAAAGGATTGCTGTCTTTTATCTGGATAATAAGTTATGTTGAGATTAATGGTTCAGTGGTAATGAAAAGATTTTTTATGGGTTTGAAAAAAATGATACACTTGCTTTATCCCCCTATCTCCAACTGGTTTGTAATGTTTTATTTTAGCTTATCTGTTGGAAATCATCTGATTCAATTTGTGCTTTATTAATAATTCTTCAAGGGTGTGAGGAAGATTTGATTAAGAGATTCTGAAATCAAAATATTGCTAACTTTTTCTTAAATTGAAAATATCTTTATATTGTTTTAAAGCTAAATAGTAGTATGGAAAGTTCAGCATTTGTTTTGATTTAGCTTTAAAAATGCAGTATAAAGGGCAAATGTAGCTCATCACCAGCCGGAAGCACGTTCCTGTCTCCTCAGTTCCTGCAGAGTCAGGATAAATGCAGGACCAGAACGGGAGAATGGGAGTGTCTTCTATGAAGTCTAGTTTCTCATACTAGGTTACTGGTCATTCATCTAGTGAATGTAACACTGCCCTTTTACTATTGTATTCTAATAATTCCTCTTCAGCTCCACCAGAGCATAAATCCAGCATTGGTGGTAAGGTAAGTGTCTAACTAGGCTCTAGTTCTAGATATAAAGAAAGAGAAACCAACTAATTTTCCTTATATTCTTTAGGACATTTACACGATGCCCCAGCAACCAGGAAGCACAGAGAAACAACTTAAAGGGTTTGATGTGAATGCTACAGATTGGCAATTTTTAGAGAAAAATAGAATTAAACCTTCTTCTATCTTGATGTTTGTTTTAGGCGTTGTAGAAGGTGATTTAGCTGCTATAGAAGCATACAAGTCATCAGGAGGAGATATTGCACGGCAGCTCACTGCAGATGAGGTGCGCTTGCTGAACCGTCCCTCTGCTTTTGATGTTGGCTACACTCTTGTACACCTGGCTATACGTTTTCAAAGGCAGGATATGTTAGCAATATTGCTTACAGAGGTGAGTATGACATTTTGGTTGATCTTTTTTTTTTTTTGGTAAGGGAATGTGTTCTTCAGTTTTGTTTTGTTTTAATGTTTCCACAGACAGCTCTTAAATATGTTTTAGATCCTCACCTTTAAAAGTAACATTAAACTTGAGACTTCAACAATATATCATTCTTAATGGTATATGCATTTACGTTTTGCTACACTATTTGAATCATTTGTTTATTCATTCAACTAACAAATATTTATGGAATATCTACTATATGCCAGCCACTGTTAAGAAAGGATACAACTGTGAAGATGTTGACTCCTTTAAGGAGTCTCCAGAAGAGTATAGAAAAATAAACAGGTCATTCTGACAGTGTGGGCTCTGATAAATGTGAATGTTGAGTGCTGTGGGAGTGCTTAGGAGAGTGTTTTGAGATACCAAATTCTCCCTGAACAGGTAGCATCTTTGCCAAGATCTAGAGGAGGAAGTAGGAGTTAGCCAGATAAAAAGGGTGAGGGAGGACAGGGGTTGAGGAACCTGCTTATGCAGGGGCCAGGGATCATGGTCTTTGTGGTGAATTCAGGGATTTGCAGGTAACTCAGCATGGTTGAGATGGTGATTGAGAACTGGCAGGGAAAGTGTGGGAGATAAGCAGGGCTGGATTATGAAAGATTTTCTAAGCTAAGGAATTTGAAGATTATTCTGAGGGCAGTATGAAACCATGGGAAGGTGTTAGGTAGAGGAGCAGGGAGTGACATGGTCAGATTGTGTTTTGGCTGCTGTGAATTGGAGAGGGAGGGACAAGCCTGGTCAGGAGTGCATTGCGGTGATCCTGGCAAGAACTCTGCCAGCCTGGTAGTGGCACGGAAATGGAAAGAAGTGAGCTGACTTGAGATAATATGCAGATGTAATCAGTATTTAGGGGATAGATTGGATATGAGTAATGGTGAGATATGGGTTGAAGTTGATTCTAAGGTTTCTGGCTTAGATAATAACTGGGTGGATGTTGCAAATGATAGCGATTACAAATAAATTGTTTATGATGCTACTGTATTATCCAGATAATTTTTTTTTAATGATAAGAGACATAGAGTAAAAGTATAGTCAGATCAATTGTGGATGCAAATTTTGTCAGTATGCATCTTCATGTATATTTATATTTTTATTTATTTATTTTTTAAATTTTACCGGGAGGTCCCAGGGATCGAACCCAGGTCCCTCCATATGGGAGACGGACGCCCAACCAGTTGAGCCACATCCGCCCCCATTCATGTATATTTATATATATTTGTTTATTCAAATTTGCTAATATTTGGGAGCCATTATGTACATGACACTGTATGGGGATTGAAAGATACGACGGTTAGATGAAAGCATGATTGAAATATCTAGTCATTGTGTTCAGTTTGGTAAGATTCCAGTGAAGTCACTGGGGGATCTGATAGAGAAGAAGGGGATGGTCTAAGAGACTGAAGGCCATGATGAAAACAAAGGGCAGGTCTATTGAGTACAGGGGAGAAGGGTTGTTTGTAAAGGAGCAGTATGATTAGAGGGATCAGGGTTCTGGAACTTGGGGATGGAACAGTTAGATGTAGCTTCTGTAGTGTCTAAGGTCTGGTGAGGTAGGCAGCATATAAACTAAGTTCAAAGTCTGGGAGATTTATTGGTTCTCCTCTGGCTGGTAGAGGACCATAGTCTGGGAACTAATAGAGGATGATAATGAAACATCAATGTATCAGGGTATTTATTGCTATATAACATATTACCTCAAAACTTTTCAATTTAAGACAACAAATAGTTGTCATCTCCTACAGTGTCTGTGGGTCAGGAAACAGGGAGTGGCTCAGCTGACTGGTTCTGGCTCAGCGTCCCATGAGGCTGCAGTCCAGTCGTCAGCCAGGCATGCCATCATCAAAAGGCTCTACTAGGGCTAGAGAATCTGCTTCCAAACTCATTCACGAGGTTGACAGTAGGAGGCTTCATTTCCTTGGCACATGGACCTCTCCAGAGGGCTGCTTGCAGTGTGGCAGCTGATCTCACCTAGAATGTGTGATCCAGTAGAGGAGGAGAGTGAGAGAGAGTAATCCAAATGGAAGCTGCAGTATCTCTTAGGGAGTGACATACCATCACTTTTGCCATATTCTGTTGGACACATAGACCAATCCTATACGATGTGGGAGGAGACAGCTACACAAGGGTGTGAACACTATAAGGTGGGGTTATTGGGGGTTATTTGGAGACTGCCTACTGACCAGCTTCTCCTTATGACCCTGTGATTTGGGAGTAAAGACATGGCTTCCACTTGAGAATTTTTGAGGGAAGTTATCATCAAGGGAATACCAAGTTTCAGTTAAGGAGAGGAGGTGGAAGGGGTGTTGTTTCAGATAAAGATCAAAATTGGTAATGGAATTTAGTCTTAATGAAGTCAAAGGGCACAGTTGAAGGGGCCGGTGCGGGAGACTTCATGGATGCAAATGACCTAGGGAGAAAATTGAGGAACATATGGATGAAGGAGGGAAATGGCTGGGAATCATGAGGATAAAGGAGGCTAGAAGATGAGAGGCAGACTTCAGGGACATGTTAGGCTTGAGGAATGCTTAGACATTAGGTTTCTTTTGGAATGTTTGCAGTATTCAGGCTCCACCCAGGTTGATTTTGAAAAAGGGGCTAAAGGCTAGCAGACTGAAAAAATAACTATTATTTGAGAAATAGTCACTGTTTTACTGTTCTTGACTGGTCAAGCAAATACCATGCAATATGTCAGCTTAAACAATGGGAATTTATTAGCTCATGGTTTTGAGGCTAAAAGAAAGTCCAAATCAAGGCATTATCAAGGTGATGGCTTTCTTCCCCAAGACTGGCATTCTGGGGCTGGCTACTGGTGATCCTTCACCTTGGGCTCTTCAGTCACATGGTAGTGCACATGGCAGCTTCTCCTGGCCTCTTCCTTCTCTTCTGGATTCTGTTGATTATCAGCTTCTTGCTGTTTTCTCTGTGGCTTTTCTTGTCTTTGTCTGAATTTCATTCTCTTATGAAGGATTCTTGGAATAGGATTAAAACCAATGCTGTCTAAGGTGGGCCATACCTTAACTGAAGTAACCTCATCAAAAGGTCCTACTTAGAAGGGTCTACACCCACAGGAATGGATTAAGTTTAAGAACGTGTTTTTCTGGGGTACATACAGCTCCAGACCATCACAGTCACTTAATTATATTCTGAAAATATTTAATATTTAGTTTTCCATATTCTGAGTGTTACTTAAAGGTTAGGTTCATTGAGTTAAGATATCATGAGAATTTCTGCTAATTCTGGACAATAAAGTTTAGATGAACTGAATTTTCTTGCAGGAGTTTTCAAAATAGAGTATGCAAAATTGGGTATGCAGGGTTTTTGAAACACTGTGCTTACTCACCTTAATAGCAGTTACCATTAAGTTGTCCACATATAATTATGTAGGTGACATTATCAGTAAAACATATTCATTGTGTGGCTTGCTGGAAGATCTGCTGCTCCAAATCCCACTTGTAACTAGAAGGACTGCATTTGAGAAGGTTGCAGGCTGCAGTTCCAGCAGAGTGCAAAGCTGACTGGCTCCCCCAGGGTTAGCGCTAGAGTCACACTTCCTCATTAGCACTTGGCATACACTTACCTAGTGAGTAGGGTCTACACCTTTGATCTCTGTATGTAGATTTCTTGAGCTGAACAAGAATACAGTTTAAATGTAAAACATTATTTTTGCATCATTTGTTGCTGTTCCTCGTTTAAAAGGGATGGTTTGTTGTATTTCCTTGCTTAGAGGCCTTTTTTTTTTAAAAAAAGTTCAGAGTTACAACAAATGGAAGAAACCAAATGCTTTCTTTATTCCAAGTCAGGGTACTGGAAATACTCTTGACAGAGCAGGGGGAAGAGTTTCTGCAATTTCCTCCTTATCTATGAGCTGGAATTCCCTGGTGTTTTTAAGACTGTTTTTCCCATGATGTACTTTTATGAACAACAGCCTTTTACATAAATCTTTATGTGCATCTCTGAGTATTTCCTTGGGATAAATTCCTAAGAAGTGTAGAATTAATGAGTCTGAGAGTAAAACATTTTTATGGCTGTTTTCCTGAAAAGTTGTACTGATACACATTTCCACTGGTCAGGAAAATATAACTTCCTAACGATACCCACTACATTTTAAAATTTTTAAAGGTTGAGTTACTGGAAAATTTTGGTAATAACTTTTAAATGCTGTTGTGTTTGCTTCCATTTATGATCAATGAGATGCAGAGGAAAGTTTCTCTTGTATTTAAGGTGTCTCAACAAGCAGCAAAGTGTATCCCAGCAATGGTGTGTCCTGAACTGACAGAACAAATTCGGCGAGAAATAGCTGCCTCTCTTCATCAGAGAAAGGGGGATTTTGCTTGCTATTTCCTAACTGACCTTGTGACATTTACGTTGCCAGCAGGTAACTACAAAATTGAATGCAAAAAGAAACCTCCCACCTTATTACAGTTATTTTCTTATGTATAAGTGAAAAATGTGTTTTTGTTAGAAAGCAAATACTTAGCTAAGACTGTATGTGCATCTTCAATTACTTGACTACTTCAGTATTTATACTAGAGGTGACCAGAACAAGGGCTACTCATAAGCAGATGCTTTAGTTATTTTGGGAGGAAGATGGCAGCTGATAGTAGCTGATTTCTTTTTTACCGGGAGGTCCTGGAGATCAAACCCAGGTCCCTCCATATGGGAGACGGATGCCCTACTGTTTGAGCCACATCCATCCCCCGTAACTGATTTCTTCTTGGGCTTTGGATATTTTTTTAAAAATCTGGGGTTTACCCATTTTATTTTTCTCTTAAGTATTTTAGAATATTATCAGTCTACTTTTTTTTTTTTCTTTTCCTTAAATGCCTGCCATTTTGAAATTGGTTACCTGGTATTAGGATCTAGGATTAGAACATTGGCTTTTGAAAGGCAGAATCAATCACATTATTTGAATAAAAAATACCGGGATGTTAGCTTGAAAGTATCATTCCTTTCTTCCCTTTTGCATTCATTTATATTATATTTGTGAAGCAATTTTATGTTTTTCTATTCAGTGACAATTGAAAACGTTTTCAAGGATTCTTTTTTGGCACTTGGCTTTGAATAAATGCACCAAACACCAAAAGTTTCTAAAATAAAACTTCCATCTGGATTCAGAATGTTTTGAGCTTTTATATTCACATGTAAATAGTCATTTACAAATGCTAGGAGATAACTAACCTTTTAAAATTGGAGCGAATTTCATTTGAAATGCATTATTTCTATGTATATTTAAGTTTAACCCCAAGTGGTAGATATTTATTTCAAATTGAAAATACCATTTAAAAATTTTTTATTTTTGACAGTTGACTCTGTTAATAGAGTAAAATAGAACATAAAGAATTTGGGGGAAGATGACAAAAACAGACCCGTGTGCCAAAATTATAGGTGGACCAGCTTTTTTAGAAGATTCTGAAGTCTGAAAATAGTAGGCCTGGATAGAGGTTGGGGATGTGGGGAAAAAAGAACAAATAAAAGTTTACTTGTAATTTTTGGTCCAAATGTTATTTTATTTTTAGATAAATCATGGTTTTGATAATGAAGTACAGAAAAAAAAGTATTTTACACTTCACACACATAACATGTGCATACATAAATGTTACACATGCACATTTTAAAAAAGAACCTTCTTGACAGCGTTCAGTGAAAAAGGAATTATTTAGAGGACATTACTATTAGAAACTTGTATCAAGTTTATTAAAAGTCAAGAAACATAAGATCTTTGAAGCCTGCTTTTTCTTTATAGATATTGAAGACTTGCCACCAACAGTCCAAGAAAAGTTATTTGATGAGGTGCTTGATAGAGATGTTCAAAAAGGTAAGTGTGGAATTAATGAGTGTAATTTACCTTGCATCGAACCAATTGTTTGGTAAAGCTTGAAGTAGTTTGATGTATGGTTAACTTGCTTTATTATTACTTTAAATTGAGAATGTAAAGTCCTTAAGTACAGTGTCTTTTTTTTTTTTTTTTAAACAGTGTCATTTTAATCAGCCCAGTTGTCAGGCTGGATTTTAAAAATGCTCAGTCATAACTCTTAACTGTGGATAGAGTAAGCAGGGAAAGTTATAGGAATTTAAACCTTGGTTTTCTACTTCCTATTCCAGAATGAGTACATTTCATATTAAACATTTTTAGAAAATAAATCATAAAGAATTTAAAAGTTGAGTAAATTACTTTAGAGCCATAAGATGTTAAACTACTCAAAAGGTTTATATTTCAGTTGACCAAATGTATTTACGTATTAGTAAATTACATATTAAGCCTATTTATGTCTAGGAATAGGTTCTTCCCCTTACTAATATTCCTTAATTGCATAGGCGTGAAAATGAACATGTTACTTAAATTCCTCATATAGAGTTAGAAGAAGAATCTCCAATTATAAACTGGTCCTTGGAATTGGCTACACGTTTGGACAGTAGACTATATGCACTTTGGAATCGGACTGCAGGAGACTGCTTACTTGATTCAGTACTACAAGCTACCTGGGGCATTTATGACAAGGACTCAGTGCTTCGGAAAGCCCTTCACGACAGCCTACATGACTGTTCACATTGGTGAGCTTGCAGCCTTCCCTGTTTCAATCCAGGACTGCACTTGTTGGATCATTTCCTTATAGTGGTGGGATACTTATCATTTCAGTTGTATTTTCTAGGGAAACTAAGGGAAAAATCTTTTTGGTTTTGTACATTAAGGCGTTTTAAGGATATCAGTGGTTTTGATATCTTTTTGCGGAACTTTAAAATAGAAATATTTGAGGTTATTAGTAGCTTTAAACATTGACAAGGGCTTTGTTCATATTCTTAGGTATTTTTGCTCAACTTTAAGAGATTACATTGAAAAATCTATGATGAGATTTTTTCTCTCTTCCCTAGGCTGGTAATCACAGGACCAGGTTTTTGTATTTTGAAAACTTTCAGATCCACAGAAAAGTTAAAATTATTGCAGTGGAGCTCAGTATCTTGTTAATTTGATTGACCAAGGTGTTAACATTTTGCCCCATCTGCTCCATCTCCATACATAAACAGCTCCCCTTTGTCAGTTTTAGACATCATGATGCTTTACCCTTTAATATTTCAGCCTGCATCTTTACAAGAACAAGGATAGTTTCCTATCCAACTACCCAACCCTCTGCTACACCTAAGAAAATCTGTACTTATTCATTTATTCAATATACAGTCCAACATACATACAGTCCATATTCCCATTTTCACATTGTCTCAAAATGTCCTTTTATATCTTTACATTTATTTTTTAAATTAAGAAAAAAAAAATTTTTTTTAATCCAGAATCCAATCATGGATAGGACTAATCTTGAACTGTAAATTTACCCCTTGAGGTGTATCAGTAGATGGAAACTATGACAATGTTTGTGAATCAGTATTGCAGTCTTTTTCATTTATTTAATTTATTGTATTTTCTTGGTTCTATGCATACATTATCTCATTTAGTTATTTTATACATGGTAAAATTGAGGCTCAATGAGACTAAATTACTCATTGTTAAAGTTAGTAAGTAGCAGAACCATTTTAAAGTTCATACTGTTTTCCCTTCAACATAAAAATGAACTTTTTTATACTATAACTATTTGAATACTTAAACAGTAATGCTAACAACTCTACTCAAAGTTAACTTTATTACCCTGGCATCTTTATGTCACTCTTAAGTACTTATTGTTGTGAATTCTGTTGTCAGTATTTAGGGATTATAATATAAATAGAAGTTCATTAGAATATAAACTTAAGGAGAACAGGGATTTTTGCTTTTTTTATTGTAGAAGAGGTAGGATCTACAACAGCTGGACATGTTGTAGTGTTCAGTAAATGCTTACTGAGAAAGTACTCTCTAGAATTTGAAATGAGAGCAGTATAATTTCTTTCTTGAGAGCTAGATTGTAGATCAAAGCCTAAGATCAAAGCCGAGTAAAAATAGGTACCTCCTGAAGAAAACAATAGCTCTCCCAATGGCAATCCTGGATCATATATATATTTGGTTGTAAAATAAAGCTAGAGAAAGAACATGCCACTCAGAACTGATGGTTTAGTCAGTCTTTGTTGCCAGTGTTTTAGCCAGTGGACTTTGTGCCTTGATGGAAGTGGATGCTGTGGATTGATCTGATAAATGGGCAAGAACTTTTTTTTTTTTTTTTTTTAAAGAATAATGCCTTTATTACATTAGCTATGATGGGAGGGAGGAATTATTTTCCTTTCTGGTTCTTGGATTTCCTTGGATAGAACTCCAGTCCCTTGTCCTCTTGAGCATAGCCACCTGCTCAGCCATAATGGCCTGGCCTTGAAGAATTGCATGCTAGAAGGTTGCCCTGCTGGAACTGCTCCTCCAGAAGTCTGCTGATCTTGGCCATCTTTTTTCCTTTCACATTTCCTCTGAATTTTCTTTGATGGCTTTTTATTTAAAATCTCTTTCTCAGGAGTCAGCCTGGCCCCCTTCTTATGGCCCAGGGGCAGTGCATAGTAGGGCTGGGGCTACTGCTTGTACAGTGTACTGTCAAGGAGCATATTGCAGTTCTTTGCTAGGGTCTTGGTGCAGACCAGCTCGTTACAGAATGCACTTAGAAAACATCGATGATCCTTGTTTTGCAAGTAAAACACTCAGAGCTCCAGGAGAGATTCCCCATGTCCAGCCTCAGGGAACAGTACTTCTTGTTGCTTCCTCGCACCTGAACTGTGTGTGTGTGTGTGCGCGCGGTGGGAGCCAGTCTTAGTGTTGGGAGCTGGGTGTCCTAGCTCATTCTTCTGTTTTTTTTTGTGGTAGGACTTTCTCTTGTCCCTGATATTGTGGCATTTCTGCTGGTCCTGGGATATGTCCATTGGGTGGTGCTGGGTGGAAATGCAAGACCATTTTTATTGTGAGGTGGGTTCATGAGGCCGGGTAAGCCTGGTGCTGTTAATTGTTCAGTCATCAAACCCCTCTTGACTTGATTGTATGCTCACCAAGCAACATCTTGGTAATGATTTAGTGTTTTATAGGGTCCTGCCCTCACTAAGAATGAAAGTGGTTCCCATGGTACTGATTTCTTGGTATTATGACTTTATGGGTCTGCCCTGTAAATTTGGTTGGTGTGAGTCTGGCCTTGCAAGATAAGACAGATCTGTTCTCTGGGTGTTGGTGAAGTCTAGCTTCTCAGTCTGAAGGGCTTGGACCTGGTAAATCTTCCACTTTGCAAGTGCTCTTTAAAAAGGCAGTACAAATAGCCTTTCCTTTGATGGTAATATCCTGGCATTAATGTAAGTTTGAAAATACATCATAAATTTTTGCACACAGTGTGTATTTTTTTTTCTTTCTGTGTGTGTGTGTTTAAATACATTTGTGGCTAATAGTAAATTTGGTACTTATGCTACCTGTTCCTTGGAACTGGTGGTGGGTGATTTTCTGGACCAGAGTTGCTACTACTTTTTGTATCACCTCAATTGAATTTTCGAACATTTCCATCACCCCCCAAAAAAACCTCAAGTCCATTTGCATTCCTTCCTAGTTCCAACCCCCAACCCCTGGTAATCACTAGTCTGTATCTGTAGATTTGCTTTTTCTGGACATTTCATGTAAATGGAATCATATAATATGTGGTCTTTTGTGACTCATTTCTTTCACTTAACATTTTTCCAAGGTTCATCCATGCTGTAGCTTGTGTCGGCACTTTTTTCCTTTTTATTGCTGAATAGTGTTCCACTGTTTGGATATACCGCTCATTATGTTTATCTGTTTAGCAGTTGGTGGGCATATATTAGGAATAATGCTGCTGTGAACAGTCATGTACAAGTAAGTCACTTTGGTACATAGGAGTGGAATTGCTGGGTCATATTGTAAATCTATATATTAAACATTTTAAGAAACTGCCAAACTCTCATCTACAGTGGCTGCCTCATTTTACATTCCTGCTAGCAGTGTATGAGGGTTCCAGTTTTTCCACATACTTTCTTTTTGTTTGCCTTTTTGATTGTAGCCATTCTTGTAGGTATGAAGTAGTATCTCCTTGTGGTTTTTATTTGCATTTCCCTAATAGCCGATGATGTTGAACATCTTCTCATGTGCTTATTAGCCATTTATATATTCTCTTTGAGGAAACACCATTTCAGATCTTTAGACCATTTTAAAATTACAATATTCATTATATTTTTTGAATTTAGATCCCTCATTGAATATGATTTGCAGTTATTTTCTTCCGGCCTATGGCTTGTCTCTTCACATTATTAACGGTGTCCTTTCTATTAATTAATAGTACAAAAGTGTATTATTTAATTAATTAATTTATTTTTAGGAGGCACTGGGGATTGAACCTGAGACCTCATATATGGGAAGTAGGCGCTTGACCACTGAGCTGCAGCTGTTCCCCAAAAGTTTATCATTTTGAGGAATAAGCAATTTTTTAAAATTGCTTATGCTTTTGCTATCATTTATAAGAAATGTTTGCCTAATCCAGCATCACAAAGGTTTACTCTTGTATTTTCTTCTAAGAGTTTCATGGTTTTGGTTTTTACATTTAGGTCAGTGGTCCATTTTGAACCAATTTCTGTTTATGGTATGAGGTAAAGATCTAAATTCATCCCCTTTGCATGTGAATATTCAATTGTCCCAGCACCATTTTTTGAAAAGACTTTTTTTTTCCTATTCAGTTACCTTGGCACCTTTGTTGAAAATTAGTTGACTATAAGATTTTAAGGGTTTGCTTCTGGACTCTCAGTTACATTCCATTGATCTGTATGTCTCCTTATACCCGTACCATACTGTCTTGATGATTGTAGATTTTGTAGTAAGTTTTGAGATCAGGAATTTGTGAGTCCTCCAATTTCACACACACACACACACACACACACACACACACACACACCCGCGCGCCCAAGATTGTTTTAGCTATTCTTGGTCCTGTGGATTTACATGTCAGTTTTAGGATCTAACTTGTCAATTTGTGCAAAAAAGTCAGCTGGGATTTTGATAGGGATGGCATTGAATCTGCAGATTAATTTGGAGAGTATTGTCAACTTGACAGTATTGAGTCTTCCAGTCCATGAACATGGAATTATTAATTTTTTTTTTGAGGTACTGGGGGCCGGGGAATAAACCCAGGACCTCTTATGTGGGAAACTGGCACTTAACCATCAAGCCATGTTGGCTCCCCTGAGTTGGCTTCTACATTTGTTTTTGCTTGTTGTTTGTTTCCATTTTTCCCTAGGAGGCACCAGGAACTGAACCTGGGACCCCCTCGTGAGAAACACTCAACCGTATAAGCCACGTCCATCCCTGAAATTGATTTTTGAATGTTAAACTGAACTTACATTCTTGGAATGAATTCCACTTGGTCATGGTTTATAATCCTTTTAATTAAAAAAATTTTTTTTCCTTGAGGTACTGGGGCCTAGGGATTGAACCCGGGACCTTGCATGTGGGAGGTGGGCACTCAACCGCTTGAGCCACATGCTTGCCTTTGTATAATCCTTTTAATGTGTTGCTGGATTCGGTTTGCATTCTGTTCTTGCTGAGCCAAGTAGCTTCAGTGTTTAGGTGTTGGTGTGGTGGGGGTGATTATTTGATCATGTTCATGTTAAAAGTAAATTTCATCCAACTTCCTTATTCAGTAGTCTTCTTGAGGAGTTTTGAGTGCATTCATTTAATTTCTGGCTGACTTATTTGCCTTATTCATAAAATGATTTGAGGCAAGAAATTTCTAACTTCATATGTCTTTCAGACATCAAGAGTAAAACATGGAACATCCTTTTAGATAATCTAAAAATACATTAGTTTTTCTTCTGCTGAGCCCTCCATTAGGGTATTGTAAAAGAAACTTGTGGTTCTGTAATACATTTAACTTGATATGCAGGAACTTTCAACATTGACAGATTTTCTTCTCTTTTGCTTCTTTTATCTGGAATTCAAATATATAGAAAAGAAAGGTACACGGGATTTTCATTCCTTACAAGTGAGAGAAATATGATGTTACAAACAAGTGTCTATCTTTACCATAGAGGTCTTTGCTGTCTTGTTTTGTAAGACAGTGATCTACAATTTTTAGCAAAATTTCAGGTTTTGGTTGATTTTATATTTGATGTGAATAAAAAGAATAGATTTTGGTTTTAGTAATTCAATCTACCAATGGCCTACTTTGATTTTAGAATTTATTAGGCTGAAATATTTAGAGGAGGCATATTAAATAATAAAGAATAAATTGTTTTTGTAGTGGCAGTGTTTTTTTTTTTTTTTTTTTTTTTTAAACTATCAGATCGGGAGGCGGCTGTGGCTCAATCAGTAGGGCTCCCGTTTACCATATGGGAGGCCCGGGTTCGGTTCCCGGGGCCTCCTGGTGGAGGCAGGCCCGCCCGCACGGCGTGGTTGGCTGACCCAGCGAGCACAGGCAGCAAGGGGGGGATGGATGAATAAATAAATAAAATCTTTAAAAAAAAAATAAATAAATAAAATAAAATAAACTATCAGATCATCAGAGACAAATGATTTTATTTATGGAAAAGAATCTCAGGGAAGAAGTGATCTTTATATTCTTATGAATGCATGGGATATTTACCTACCACCTATTGTTAGTGCAGTGCCCAAGTAGTCATTTGTCCTGTATAGTGATAGAGAAATGTAGTGTCTTTGACAGTTTTTTTTTTTTTTTTTTTTTTAAATTTTACCGGGAGGTCCCGGGGATTGAACCCAGGTCCCTCCATATGGGAGACGGACGCCCAACCAGTTGAGCCACATCCGCCCCCCTCTTTGAAAGTTTTTAGTTATCTTTTTTGAGTTTGTAAACCAGTAGTAGATAATTGAAATAAATCGTTTTCATCTCCAGTGTGTGAAGTTTTGAATGAAAATTTTGTGGGTGATGATAGTAAATCAGATTCTGGCTGAGGATATGTTGAAAGATGTCTACCAGCAGAAAGGAAACATTTTTAACTTGAAAAAATATTGCAAACCAGGTAAAATGGGTAAAATGATTAATTTTTTCATGACTTGCTTAGATAAAATCGACATTAAATGTTTGGAACATTAAATAAACTGCTTATAGAAGGCTTATTTTTTACTGTCTTGCTTTTCTAGGTTTTACACACGCTGGAAAGATTGGGAGTCATGGTATTCTCAGAGCTTTGGTTTACATTTTTCCTTGAGAGAAGAACAGTGGCAAGAAGACTGGGCATTTATACTCTCTCTTGCTAGTCAGGTATGAGTGTTTCAAGGCTCCTCATGATGTAAATCCCTTGATTTATGTGAACACACCATGTTGGAGTGTGTGGTACAAATGAAAGAGCACTTGGCTAGGCATTGAGCAACTTGGTTTCTAGTCGTGAGTGGTGTTTATCAGCTGTGGAACTAAAGTTCTCACTCTGCAGAAACGGCAGAATAATGCATCAAGTGATAGAAATTGAAATCCTGTCAGATTGAAAGCAGGATTTGTGGTGATTCTAAGCTCTTCAGATTGCCCTTGTCTCTATTGCCCTTTTCCCTGGATGGGGACTTGCTAGGGTCACTGAGCTAGTAGGAACTCTTCTGCTGGTGCTGGGCTGTCAGGCCTTGAGGAACAAATTTTCAGAGGCTCTTGAGGGGTGAAGCTGTGCCCACCGTGACCCAGGCAGAGAAAGTGCAGTCTCCTGTACTCTGTGCACCATTTACCATTGGCAAGAGCGTTCTCTAAGTAATGTGGAAAAGAACTTTTATGAGGGTAGCTAACAACTCACATTCTTTTACAAGTGAAATCTTCATTTATAGGACAGGGTTGTCTCTTTTACAAACTCATTTTAGTTTGTGAAGCATATTCAGTATGCTGTGGAGTTCAAACAAACCACTACTTTTCTTTCCAGAAAGCACCATAATTCATTTGAACTATGAGAAGTAGTCTTATACTCTACTCTGTCACTGTACATTTTGTCTTTGGACCATTTGGGCAGGGTTTATTGTTTTACACCTGGGACATGTACACTCATGACCATAGTCATCTGATTCATTATATTTGGAAGAGGGCCCGTAGGTGGTAGTTGTAGGTAGTGCTAAGTTGTTGTAGGTAGTATAACTTTCACAGGTGAATGAAGTGTTATTCCTTGGTATCTGATTTTCTTTGGTCCCGAGATAGTATAGTGAGTACCAAGATTGGAATAGCGTGCGATAGCTCAGATATTTATCCAAGTCGATTTGGATATTGTTATATGTGGTATGAGTTTGGGTAGTGAATCACACCTGTACATAAACTTTGTTAGAATTCTGTAACACTTTTATTGGACTTTGCAACTTGAGTCCAATACTTTTTTAACTTGACAATAGTTTTTTCCTTAAAAAATTGAGAAAGTTGTTTTTCACACATCCTTTTTTCCAGGGGTTTTAATAAGCATTTTGAAGATAAATTGTTCTTTTTTGTGTGTGTTGTGTACAGCCTGGAGCAAGTTTGGAACAGACCCACATTTTTGTACTTGCACATATTCTTCGACGACCAATTATAGTTTATGGAGTAAAATACTATAAGAGTTTCCGGGGAGAAACTTTAGGATATACCCGGTTTCAAGGTAAGCCACTATTCAAGGCATTTTGTTAGGCTGATCTTTTCTATTATAATGCAGTTTGTAGCCACATCCTTGAGGAATTATTAACTGGAGAGGAGGCTCAGAATGGCTCTTCGATGTCAAGGAAGCAGAGCAGAGCAGAGCAGGGCAGTGGGTGTGGGGGGTGAGGAGAGCTGACTGAAATGACCGGTACATTTTCTTTCCTTTTCAGGTGTTTATTTACCTTTGTTGTGGGAACAGAGTTTTTGTTGGAAAAGTCCGATTGCTCTGGGTTATACAAGGGGCCATTTCTCTGCTTTGGTTGCCATGGAAAATGATGGCTATGGCAACCGAGGTGCTGGTGCTAACCTGAACACAGATGATGACGTCACCATCACGTTTTTGCCTTTGGTTGACAGTGAAAGGAAGTTACTCCATGTGCATTTTCTTTCTGCTCAGGAGGTAAAAGCATGTTTCTCCTATTAACTGTTTAAGAATGCAGCCTCAGGCACCTTTTACGTGTGGTATGATATGATCTGCACTACCAGTTATTTATTTATTTATTTTTGGTCGCGATATCTGCCACTTTCTCTAAATACAGGTCAGACAGACTTTGAAATTTACCTCTTCAAAACTGCTGTGTATTATGTGTTATATGTGGTGGATAGAGCATTAAAGACTAAAATCCCTGCCCTCAAGTGGTGGTGAGTGCTAAGAGAAAAGTACAAAAAGGGGGAATGGGGAAGGGACCAGGGAGTCTTTGCCCAGAAGAGGAATGCTGGCTGCTTGGTTGAGCTTAGTTACCTGGGCAGTGTCAGGAACAGGAACACCAGGAAGGGGAAGCATTTTAGATGCAGGGAAGGTGGTAAGAATGTGCAAAGGAACACTCTGAGAAAACCCATATTCTTATAAAGTTATTTATTGTCTTTTATTATTAAATAAATATTAGTAATTATAGAACATTTGTAATCACAACATTGAGAAGAAGTTCATTGGCCAGCATTTGTATAACTTCAGCCTATACATAATTTACTGATTAAACTTACCTTGTGTGTCATCCTTTTGAAGCTGCAACTTGTCTTTTTATGGCCTTTCCTTTGCCAGGATCAGTTTGCCTTTTTTTGCTATCATATCAAAGAAATTCCATTACCATCTAGTACTAGATTGTACTTTGTTTTTTTCCTGAGGATTTCTCCATTGATGTCTTTTAAAAATGTAGTCACAGTAAACTGGTTTTTAATTATAAAGTTGATGAGAGGTTGAAATTCTGCTTAACAGTTTACAGACCTACCCATGTGGAAATTTGCTTGCTTTGGCCTTTTCATTAGTTATCGTACCAGCTGTTTCTGTCTGATCTGTTGTTAAGTTATTGTTTTCCTCTTTTTCCTTCCCCTCCTCTAAAAGCTAGGTAACGAGGAACAGCAAGAAAAACTGCTCAGGGAGTGGCTGGACTGTTGCGTGACTGAGGGGGGAGTTCTTGTTGCTATGCAGAAAAGTTCTCGTCGGCGAAATCACCCCTTGGTCACACAAATGGTAGAAAAATGGCTTGACCGCTACCGACAGATACGGCCTTGTACATCCCTGTCTGATGGAGAAGAAGATGAGGATGATGAAGATGAATGAAAAAAATCCAAGAGCAGAAGACCAAGGCATTGGATCTGTGATGACCCCAAAGTTAGTGTGGTGCTCCAAGCAGAGTGTAATGGAATGGAATGAACCAAATGGGCAGGATCTACTGGGAAATGTTTTTCTGACCCAATCCCAGTGTAGATTATGCATCTGCTGTGTGAGGAGACAGAGAACTTTGGTTGGACTACAGTTTGTAAAAAACTAATTTTATTAAGACAGAACTTTCTTCCTTTCAAATTGTAAATCTGTCTATAAATGTAACGCATGTGGTTGTATAAGAAGTTGTGTAATAGGAAAAGTTGTACCAGCATCTTCATATTGAGAATTTTCTTCCCAGCATGGGCACTTAAAAAAGCACATGGTAACGACTCTTTGCTCCTTTGAGATAACCCTTTTTCAGTAGAACCTCGCATTCTACTTCACCTCAAAAGATCCATTTTACGTTAAGTCTCACTAAAGCTTGTTAGAGTTCAATTTTTTTGGTACAGATTACCCACAGGAAAACATAAAAATAAACAAGCTTTTATTTTGTTAATAATTTAGTTCCCTTTGTGCCCAATAAAATAAAAATCAAATCTTCAAGGAACACACTGCAAGAAAAGCTAAGAATTTATTGAGTGAACTTCATAAAGACATTGTTCCCTTGTTTTGTAAAGGATTTTGGTTTCTATTATACTATTTCCTTTTTTTAAGTTTTCTGATAATGCCCCTTTACAGTATTTAGGTATTTATTTGTGTGGAAGAGCAACCTAAAATGAGGGTTCTTATTCCAAATTCTTGGCAATGGCCTTTTTGTGAATAAAGTTATTCTCTGGATGTGAACTAGGGAAGCATTGGGGAGTAGGCCCATTTGTAACTAAATGAACTGTGTGAAATTTGCTCACTTGGGCTTGATTGAAAATGTTATACTCCTAAATTTCCATTACAGAGGAACTTCAGATTCTCTCTCTCTTTCATCATCAATCCTGCTCTAAGCAAATCCTGTTAGAAGGAAGGCGTGCCTTTGCTCAGGCTAAAGGGAATACCAGTTCAGTACGGAATAAAGATTTTTGAAATGCAATAAGGTGGTTTAAATGCATTGTATAATTTCTCAGTGGGTAGCCTGAGAATTTTTGCATGTTGGTTAATTGTGGCCCTTCTTAAAAGTGAAAACTATAATCTTAGGTAGAAACTTCTTATAAAACTTATTTGACCACTTCAGGTATGCATTCAGTACTGGGTAAAAATTTCAAAACTATCTCAGGAACACAGAAAGAAAGTGTAAGCACTTTGTAGACCATTGATGTGGCAAGGAATTTGGAAAAAAGCCCCATCATATATATGTACACATATGTATTTCTTTCCTTTTGATGAAAAGGCTGTGAAAATCTTTAAATATTTGATTCTTGATTTTCCCTACATTCTGCCTCCATGGTATTGAAATGTGCACAATGTCAAATATGATGCCAGAATACAGAGAAAAAAAAGCCGCCTAACTATTAGGTGTTTAGTTCTTCTGACTACTCAGTAAAGGGTGTTCCCAGGATGAAAAGTCCATTGTTGCTGTATGCTAAAACTTGTATGAAAAAATTATTTTGAAGTATGATTCCATATAAATGAGCTTTTCATATGTATGGTAAATGTTATTGTTCCGAGTGGTTATTGGCTTTTTTATAAATTTTTATAGTAATTTTACAATTACTTTCATTTTGGTCAATAATTAATCAAATGAGTTTTTAGAAGGATTCCATCCTGGTTACTTAGCACAGCATCTATCGTAACTTTTTTCCGTATTTAGGGATAATTCTTTAGTGGCAGATATCCTGTTCTAGTTGCCGGTTAGGAAGCCAGGGAGAAATGTTTGAGGGAAAAGCATCTTATTGTAGTCTACATCGCAGTTGAAGCTGTCCACAAAATTACAGGCACAGCTTTTCGCCTCTGTGGTCTGGCGAGTGTCGTTCCCCGAGTTGCTCCCTGACCACATCTACTTGACAGGTACAACATTCTTCCCCATGGGAAAGAATTATAGAGAATTCCATTTTCTAGGCTTCAGACTCTTGTCAACAGAAATGGGACTTTGTATGGTCTTCACAGCAGATTGGCTGTTAAAGACCAATATTTTGGGTAAATCACTGTTAAGCTCTTGAACTATTAACAGCCATAATTAACTGTCTTGGGCTGAGAACACGCAGATCTTTTTTGGCTGGGTGAAGGGCGCAAACGTCTATTCTCTTGAGATTTAATACCTCAACTCTGTGGTCTTAAGACACTCACTCTAGGAAGGACATGGTGCTTTGAACAGTGGTGGTCTGAACTGTAATTTCTAGGAGTTTATATAAAATCATTTCCATTGGACTGTCAGGGCAACCAAGACCTAATCAACAGCCAGGTGCACCATGGATTTGGACTTGCCTCCAGCTAAGGCAATACCGCTGTTCACCACTGGGGGCGCAGTGCCCACGAGGATAGTGTTGAACTAGTCTGCACCCCAGGGCTGCTGGGCCAGCAACTGCGTGTTCCAGCCTTTTCCCTGTGAAGTTGTTTTTATGTAATTTTTAAAATGGCAGAGTTGGGGTGGGGCCACCACCTCATAATGAGTAAGGTGACAAGGTCAGTCAGGTTAATGCTTCAAAAAAATAAAAAAAAAAAGGGAGTTTGGTACCTGAAATTGTTTTGACATTTTGTAGCCACCACAAGTATAAAGGGTTAAACTTTTGAATTGAAGTTCTTAACCTATGGAAATGATTGATATTATTTCAGAACACTTCTTTGTAAATGTAATTGTTAGGTTACTGGCCAAAAAAAAAGGTTGCTCTCCCTCCTTCCTGCTTGAGCAGGTAATTTTGCTTTTGGGTAAATTAAAACCAAACTTGACCACTTTTGTTTCTTGAATTGATTTTAGTTCTAACCCACTATTCATCTTAAGGATGGCATAACTTGATATTAATGGAAACCTCACCCATCACGTGAGGTAATTGTCAGTATTCTTGAGTTTGTTTATGGAATAGGCAGATAGAAAACTAGTATTGTTTTAACCCAGGAGTAATGGGAGTTGGGAGCTGGCTACTTTAAACATCTCAATTACAGAACTTTTACATTGGTGAGATGTGCTTCAATTTCAGAACTTAACAGAAATTTTTATTACTTTTTATTGAAAACTGCACTGAACGCTAAATGTCCACCTTTACAATAAACAAATACAGTAACGGTAACTCACACTAAAACAAAACATACTTCTGATAGCCATTATTTTTCTGTTTGGGACACTTTTAAAGTTTTTTTTTTTTTGTCACAAAAACAGGAATGTACCTATACAAAGGCTCAAAATAGGCCATCTTTTTAAACAAAAAGGCGATGATTCACAAAAGACTATGAATATAACATGTAACTAGTTGATACAAATCTAATAGGATTTGTTAAAATCAGTCACATCTAATAACACATCTGAAGTGTTCTTGTATAAAATATCACGTGAAGAAAAGAAGACTTTATCAATGTCTAAAAAAGTGGGTTTGTTCATAGACAATCTGACAAGTTACCATAAAAAGTGTTTCCTGAGACATAAGGAAATGCAACATTATTCTTCTTGAACACTTTTAAGTTCAAGACTTTCCACTCAATAAAATAGCTGAGGATCTGAAACTGAGAAAATATATTTGAGTACAAACAGCTTGTGAAACTTAATACTTTTTTTTTTTTTTTTTTTTGCATCATCAGAGGGTTCTACTGAACTCCAGCCAAGGTGCCCGCTCAGCACACAGTTCAGATGTGAGAAAAGCACTTCTCTGTTCAGGAGCTGCACTGTCTTCCATTCTCTGCTTGCAGGGGTCTAACACAGGCAAACAGTGTTTTCCCCCATTTTGTAGTAATTTAATCTTCCTAAAATCTTCCCAAAAGAGGTAACCAGCCCATGGACCAAAGGGGCTAGAGTCATAGGATGGGGGTTTCCTCTATTATAATTTTTATTTCAATGTTTGGAACTCTTGATGCAACATTCTAGAGCAAGGTGCTCAGGACCTGCTGTGCCCAAGGGACTGATAAAGGAAAAAGATCTATTTATTCATTGTGATTTGATGCACAGATGAAAAACTTAACACACAATAACAGAAGTTGGTCGTTAATAAATCATGTCTTAGTCTTTCCGCACTTTGGAAGCAGACGACTTCAGTTTTCCCACGCCTCGGCTTCTAGCTCTTTTGTAGTTTTAACACTGCAACGTCAATGATGCATTATGTCCAGAATCAGTTAAAAAGACCATGTCAAATTCCTTTTCTCTTAGTTCATCGACTTTTCACTGTCTCTTGGTCCCAGGTTTATCTGAACGATTACCTTTCGACCTTCTCTGCTATTGCTCGTTGGGGTGCTCTCGATTGTCCCCGTGTTTTGTGGGCTGGTTGGGAGAAGGAGCTTGGGAAGGGTGTGCCACCGTGGGGAGGTTGTGTGTCACTGGGATGCCTCCGGGAATAATCCCTTCCATGGTGGCGGGAAGGCCTCCCGGAGCCACGCCCACGATGCCTGGTGGGTATCTGTGGAGCACAGAACAGGGTGGGGTCAGGGCAGAAAGCTGCCAAGGACAGTGCTTGGTTCTTCCTGGGTCTGTTGTTTGCTAAAACTAATTTTTATAGGATAATATAAGTAGTCCAAACAAAATACCGGACCACTAATTTTGTAGCTTTTAAACAACAGGGAAACTTTTAAATGTCCATAGACATTATACTAATAGACTCCAAGTTTTCTAGTTTAGGAAGTGTCCGTTACACTACACTGACTGACCGAGTCATGTCCCGGCAGAAGGCATGGCGAACTCTTAGACCGTCTTTGTGGTTCCAGGCTCCCATGGCCTGAAGATGTGGACGGGGTCCTCAGTTCCTGCCTGCCTTTCTGGCTGAGGTGCCCTCAGGACGCGCACTGCAGCCCCCACCCACGGGGCGCTGCTGCACGCCAGAGGGTACGTGCACTGATGTGGCTCAATGTATTTAAACCTATTCATGAGGATTTCTAGCAGGTGCTTGAAGGATTTTTATTCTCCATGCTATCAAAGCCCTGCCAGTGTCGGGCTCGTCAGAAACCCCAAGGAATGCTGCGGGCTTGGATGGGTAAGGTCCCTTTATGCTACGGCCCCCTCCAAGCACGTTCCAGGTGACAACACAGCTGCCAACAGGAACAGTGGAGCCTGGTGCTGGGGGGCCAGGTGATGGGACTTGAAGAGCACCAATACAGGGGTTGAAAAAAGGGGGTGGGTGCTTTAAAGGACGAGAGACGTGAACAAGGCCATGTACTTGGCAGGAAACTGCATGGCTCCCTCAGCTGGGTCCTCTGGTTATCGGTTCTGATACACAAACTGATCTCTCATGTATTTGAAACAGTAGGCAATGTCCGGAGACACCTTCAGCTGTCACAACTGGGAGGGAGGGGGTGTTGGGGGTGCCTCTGGTGGGTAGAGGCCAGGGATGCTGCCAAACACCCCATAACATAATATAGCCCAGTCCCCCAGAACAGAAAGATGCAGCCCCGGGGGGAGTGTACCAGGGCTGGGAAACCCTGAGTTACAGTAACCACACCTGATACCTCTGGTTTTCACAGCTGCAGCATCCCCCCTGGTTCTGCATTCCCACATCTCACCCCCCCCCCCTTAAAAATAGCTCCAATCTGTATCTTGTATTCCACTGAAGCCAGGCATTGGAAATGAGAGGGCAGGTGTTTCTTTAGTGCCCAGGTAGGTAAACTCCCCCTTAAAGTTCCTTGCCTTGAGGCTTAGACAGATTTTGTTCCTTCTCTCACCTGTATGTGGCACCATTGAGCTCTGGATGAATTGTTTGCTGATCTATTACTGACCAAGGAGCTGTTGTAACAAAAAATTCCTTGTTCACACAGTTTCTTAAGCTTTCTGGGATGCGACCTGGAGTAAGATAAAAGTTACTCATATATTTTTTAGGGGTCATGATGAGTTAAATATCCTTATAAAATGTTCATACCAATCAATATAGGTCTGTTATCAGAGTGTCTTAATAGCAATTAAGTCTCTTAATATCAATTAACAGAATGCGAACTGTCCAAGAGACTGGCCACTTAGCTCTTCGACCCCGGCCTTCAACCAGAACGAAAAGGAATCTCCTCCCCTCCAACCTCCCTCTGGCTGAGCCTCCTCAGAGTGTACAATATTTAACATTTGCCAGTTTCCTCTCTGAAATTTAATTCAGGGTTTACAAAAACAGGGCTGAATGCAATGACAATTACCTTGACCCCTAAAAATTAATTGTGGCCATAGTGAACTCTATAACCACTTTCATGTGTCCTGAACAGCTGGCACCCTGTGGTCAGAGGCAGCTCACTGCAGATTCCTTGCGCCTACAAGGATGCTAATGGAATGGAGCTGGCCCGGGCTCACCTGTGATTGCTCGGCGGATCTCAGTAGCAGCTGCCTCCCTCATCTCTAGTGATGCTTGCTCACTATACCAAGCCGTGTGTGGAGTACAGATTAGATTCGGCGCATCTTTCAATGGGCCCTGAGCAAAGCTAGATGAATAGAAAATGGGAACACAGTACGTACTGTTGGAAAGTTGACTGCACAACACACTTCCCACCCTGCTCATCAAAAGGGAACTCTTGACCAAGCAGAATATTAGCTGCTTAGGCATAACCGAGGGGCATTTTCTACATATTTTATAAGTTGGGAGTTTTAGAACATACTAATCAAGACTTTAGTAAGTACAGTGTCAGGAGTAATCAGTGGACAGAAGAATGATTATTCCAGAAAGCCTGTCTACAGATGAAAAACATCATTTTGCTGCCCCAAGCGATCTGCTGGCCCTTTCATGATTAGTGAGACTACAGCACAGTCTTATAGAGGAATCCCAGGGTTTCCCACCCAGGACCCTTGTGTCTGGAAAGCTCCCTGAGTTCGGGGTGTGTGGGTCAGTAGTAGTACTGGGTCCTGTAGATTCCTGGTTGAGCCTGGGGACTCCAGCTACAAATCCACTGCAGTCTCACCAGCCCCACCTAAAAGGCTCTGACTCGTGCACGTCAAGGGCTGCCCCTCGGATCCTTCCTTCCTTGAGGGCTTGGGCTAAGGCTTTCTCGTCCACCAGTCCACCGCGGGCCGCATTCACCAGGAATGCCCCTTGCCTCATCTGGGGAGGCAAGAAGCACCAGTTAAACAGATGACCGGCAGGCTTGTACGAGGTTTAAGAAGGAAGTCACAGTGGAAGAGGCTGCTTGGGGTAGTGTGTGTGCAGCAGCTGGGGGCTAAGGGTCCATTGCTGCCGGCCCTCAACACTGGAACTGTGGCCTGCTCCCCGGGCAGCCAGGCCCGACTAGGCGGGTTTCCTGGGAGCTCCAGGCAGCCCCGGCCAGCATGGCCATCCCGTGGAGGGCGGTGTTCGCCGCTTGCCACTCACTTGTATCAGGGGACTTGCTTCCCTGACCGTGGGTGGTCCATAAGCCAGTGCCCACCCCCTTAGGCCCTCAGCAGGTGCTGTCACCTTTCAATAGAGCTTCCAAGATCAAAGTACCTGCTTGATAGTAAAGTCGTTGATGAGGTGGTGGTTATGCTCATTGAGATTACAGTGCAAGGAGACGCAGTCGCTCTGATACAGCAGGTCCTGCAGCGTGTAGATCCTCTGCACGCCCAGGGACCGCTCTATGCCATCCTGCAAGTAGGGGTCATAAAACAGGACGCTGAATCCAAAGGCCTTGGCTCGAACAGCAACCGCCTGCCCCGTGCGACCTGTGCAGAAACAGAGCGTCCGATGGTGAGTGCGGTCACATCCCTCTACTGTGCCTGGCTTGAAAAAGCTCAGTGAACCAGGAGGCCCTCTCACCGAGGACTGGAAACAGGAGATGGGCGCCCCGCTGCGTGGCTCCCCATTACAAACGCGGCCTCCCCTGTCATGGTGGCCGTCAGTCCCCTCCAGACAGCTTTCAAGTGTGCATGTGGCTTAGTGGTGGCTTCCCAAGAGCAGCCCAGATCAAACCCCAAAATGCTGCAAGGACGGGCTTTATGTCTCCTTGGATAGGGTTTGCGAATAAGACCGTAAAATAAAACCCCACCTGATATTTCCCCTGGCTTTTACTTTGCCATCAGGTTTTCTAACTAAATTTTAGAAGACGTAACAATGTTGTTACTGACTTATGACCTAGCCAGCGCAGGAGGAGAACCCAATTGACTTAAAAAAAACAAAATAAAACAAAAAAACACCACTGCTGCCATTTGCTGGCATTCCCTTCAACCTTTCGTACATGCTCTCCCTCGATCAGCACTGTCACCAGCAGCCCTGGCCACGCCACTGATGCGGAGCTCCTGCCCGGTATCTCTAGTTACCCCCAGGCTCTGCTAAGTCAGCTGCTGCTTCTCAGTTCAGCTCCTTAATACAGACAGGGTGACAAGCCTTGCATGACCAAGCTGCCTCCTGTCACGTGGCTATAGAACAACCTGAAAAGGCAGCACCCAGAAGCAATGACAGTTACTGTACCGGGAGCCAGGGAACAGGGAGTTCGCTGGAAGACAGGGCCAGAACAAGCAGACTGGCCTAAGTAAATGGAAGGGGTCCTGGAAAGTTGGATGAGAGAGGACAAAGCCAAAGAAATGACCTCAGTAAGAACTTCCCGTGACAGCTGGGCTCAGAGGCCATCAAAGTGAACCAATGGGCTTCTCACCGCGCTGGCTGGCTGTTCCCAACATCCCCCACGGCTGAGAACCATCGTGGAGAAACATGCCTAGAGCAGCCACAGGCCTAGTGGGGGACCCTGCAGAGGCTGCTCAGGCTTCCAAACGCCTCCCTCGCATTCCTCAGGTGACCAAGTCCTTTATCAAGTCTAAGGATCTTAAACTTAGACCACAGTTGCAGGCTGGTCCCAAACCCAGTTACTGCAGGCCTGGGTGCAGCTGTCTGCAGGGTGCTAGAAATAATGGCACTCCTGGAACAACTGGCTGCTTCTGCCTGTTTATGCTGGCACCCAGATCTGCTGCACAGGGACTTACAGGGCCAAGGAGGTAACCCGACCCCCCAGAAGTACAAGCCCCGACTGACAGTCACTTATCTGGAAATACGGGAACTTAGGGCATCTCTGGAAGTCGAGCCGGTATTTATGAGTTCTGAGGTTGTCACTCTATAACTCTACTTCCAACTTGCACATCCAGAAACTGAGGCAGAGAGAGGCCGCATACTTTGCTCAGAGCCAGCAAGTGGCGGGTTTGAGATTCAGCCATAAGCCGAGACACCCCCTTCCTGTGTGAAACGTGGCCATCAGTGGGCTGGGGTGGGTGGGCCGAGGCGCCTGGGTGCTCACCCTGTGGTGTCTGGCCACACAGCCCAGAGGCCTGCCCAGAGATACCACCCGCATCTCACCACGGGCAGCTGCTCAGGCCAGGGGGCTTCCTGTCCCCAGTGGGCTGGCTCCCATCTGGCTCAAACCCCCCGTAACCCTCGCTGCCATGCTGAGCTGGCATTCAGGGGCCTTCAGAAGCCTGCAGTACTCACTGTCCAGGTCTCCGCTCACCCACCAGCCGACTCCAGCCCCGTGCCTGCGCACCTCTGCACTGTCCCTGCCCGGCCTCTCCGCCCCGAGGAATCTGCTGGGCATTCAGCAGGCAAAAGGCAAGGCTGGCTATGGCCCCTTCCTGCTGCCCAACACGATCTGGCCCGTTCTTCCAGAACCGGCCCCATTTTACACCTGGGTTGAAGGCCCTGATCAGTGCTGACCCCCACCCCCCATGCAGCTGCGCGGGGAAGAGGTAGCTGGCACTGGCCTGCAGCACGTTACCACGCGGGCTACCCCTGGGCCCAGCAGACAGGGCTGGTGGTGCTGGGGGATGGGCCAGGACAGCTGCACGTACCAAAGCCAATGAGGCCCAGCGTCTCCCCACGGATGCGGGCTGCGCCCGAGGCCACCTCGCGGATCTGCTCGACACTCTGGACCCGCGTGCCTTCCCGCAGCGCCTGGTACAGCCACGTGTTCCGCCGGTACAGGTTGAGGATGTGGCAGATGGTGGAATCGGCAGTCTCCTCCACGGCTGCTGATGGGATGTTGCACACGGCGATGCCTGCACGGGACCAAACCAGTGGTGAGAAAACCCTCCAGGGTGCCCAGCCTTGGGCCGAGTGCGCTCGAGTGGGAGAGAGGAGAGCAGCTGCTCCGCCGCCAGCGAGCTGCGTGACACCAGGCTCGAACAACAGGACCCTCTGGTTCCAACGCGCACGAGCCTTTGACCCCCAGGTCCACTCCTACCCACCCCAGCTCCTGGTGCTTTGAGATGGCCACCAACCACCCTCTCCCAGGCCCACACTGACCCCCACCATGCTCAGTCTGGGCTTCTAGGCCCCACATCTCTGAGAAGGGGGCAGTGTGTGCCTGGATGGGGCGAAGCAGGCCAGCTCCTGACCACCGTCTACTTCCAAGACCAAGAAGCTGGAAACTTGCCCCAGGGTTTGGCCACGGTTCCCAGAATTGTGGCGGAGAGCATAGGGCAGTAGGAAACCAGTGGGTGCCTCAGCCCTGCCTGGGCCCTTCCACATGGATGGCAGGGGGTCCAGAAGCCCAGAGCCTCATTCCAGTGGAGCTGGCTCCAGCTGAGAGCCCCCCAGAGCTCTCCTCATGGGGCTGGGGCAATGTAGATTGGCTTTTGTTTCATTTTATGACTTTTAGGACATTTCAAGAGTTTTTTGCAATAAACCGATACTACATTATTATCTAACACTTATATAACAAGACAAAACATGGACACAAGGGCTGGGGCAGGACAGAGCTGAGTGAATCCAGCCAGAACTTTTCTTTTTTTTTTTTTCTTTTCTTTTCAGCCAGAACCTTTTTTGGAAAAGCAGTTAGGCCTGAGAGTAACTTCAGCCTCTGTGTGAGGGGCTGAGGGGAGAACAACGAAGGTTGCAGGCAGTAAGGCCTGGATACTTACCTTCCTTGGTCGGAGGGTATTTTGGGGAAGAGTGTACATGTTTGCAGACATGGGAGGGGTGCAGGCGGGTGGGCAGTTTGGCTACAGCCCCTTCCCGCTGCCCCACAGGCCTAGACGCTCTGGCAAGGGCTGGGCTGCAGCAGAGAACAAAGGGGGAGGGGGCCTGGGGTGGGCTTGGCAGCCAGGAGGGGTCTGTGCAGAGGCACTGGGGCACCCTCTCAGCGTCAGGTGGAGGAACCCTGGAGACTGCGCTCCCAGTGAGGGGCAGGCCTGTCCCGAGGCCCTCAATGCAAGCTCCCACACCTCTCAAGGAGGGGGCGAGGGGAGGGGACAGACGGCATCAGGGCCAGCTGTGGCTGCCCCGGCAGGAGGCAGCCCACGGCCCAGCTCCTCCGAGCGCGCCCCAGGACTGAGCAGGTCCGGGTCTGCTCTCAGCCCACCCCGCTTGCCAGGAGCCCTCAGCCTGGGCCTGGTTAAACCTGAGAGGCGCTGCTATTATTAGACAGACTGAGGCAGGTTTACGACCAGCATTTGTGAGCCGGGACCATTTTGGTTGCTGCGTTTAGGGACTCCAAGTGGTTCGATATGTCCTGGCAAAGCCCGGCGGGCAGGTCCGGCAGCAGCAGAGGCACAGCCGCCTCTGCAGTGGACACAGGCGCCGACTCAGACAGACCTGCAGTTTCTGGGGGGAAGTGCTCCCGGGAGCCCGGGAGGCAGGCTCGCCTCCGTGGCAATAAAGGTGATACTGCAGGTGAACACCCTGCAGAGCTTGGTGGAAGTGGGCTCGCTTCAGGGTGACTCAGCGTCATTTAAGTGCCAGGTGGCGTCTGGCACCAACAGCGACACAGCAAGGGCACCGGCCCCCATGGCCCCGAGCCTACAGGGTCTCTGCCTCCATGTTCAAGGGTCCCAAAGAGCTAGCCGCTCACATCCATTTGCTCTGTTGATGCTTTAATTCACTGTCATTGCTGCAACCTCTTCAATCTGCCACCAGATTGGAAACCAGATAAAGAGCTTTCTAGAAAGGCACGGGGACGGTGGGGCTAAGAGCCCCGGGACAGCCTGGGAGGGAGGGCGCTGGCATGGGCCCGAGGCCAGGCTCTCAGGGCCTCCTTCTCGCCCGCGGCCGGCTCCCGGTGAGCTGCACACGGAATGACTCCTCCCAGCTGCTCCAGGTACTGTTCTCTTCTGCAGGGGTGGGTCAAGAGGCAGTTCTGAGTCTCTCCCTGCCCTGCTCTCGGCGGCTCATCTGGTGAGGGGGAGGCTTCCTCGAAGGGCTCCCGAGTGGGCTGAAAGGGAGCTGCTCCCCACCCAGCGCCAGCCCGTGCACCACCTGCCGCCCGCAGCCCGGTCAGTCCTCACCACAGATGGTGCCAACCTGATCTGTGAGCTGCCTCTGGGGACAGAGGCCCCGACTGCCTCTTCCAGGTAGGACCCAGGTCAATGCAAATTCCATGCTGACATCCCCTCTGCGTTTTCCAAAGTCCCAGTCCTGTCCTGGCTGTCCTTGGTGGGCAGCAGGACTCAGGGGAGACAGGCACCACCTTGGCCCTCCTGAGTAAAGAGGGTGGAGTTGCCCTAGGCGCCTCCACCCAACCCCGCTCTGTCCCAGGTGAGGCAGGAGGCCCCCACCCCTCCCTAGGAGGAAGGCAGGTCAGCGCCAGCACCTCAGGCACCTGCTGTGCTGGGGAGAAGCAAATACGGGGCCAGAACTGTTGCTAGTAGCTGTCCCGTGAGGAGAAAACACCTTGGCTTAAGGAAGCGTGTGAAGGGAAAAGCATCTGTAAGAATGGAAAACTCAAATTGCTATTTGCCATGCTTCCAAGGACGCTCATCCTAAGTCTCTGTTGCAGGAGGGCTCCATGCACTGAAGCTGGGAAGCATCACCCCAGGCTCGTGAGGGTGGGGGTGCAGAATCCTGAGCACCAGGGGGAGGCAGACACAGAGCCAATGCAATGCCCCCTCCTCTTGGACCCCCAGTGGGGCCATCCTCTTGGCTGGGAGGGCGGAGCTCGGCAAATGGGAGACCCAGAAAAACCAGGTTCTAATCTTCCGAGCCACTTGCCGCCCAGCTCCTCACTTCCTGGGATGTAGGATGGGGTAACTACGCTGCTCCATGTCTGGAATGCCCCTCTCCCCTGCTCTTTCTCTGGGAGGCACCAGGAAGAATCAGGTCCATTCCTGTGGCTCCCTCTGCCCTGCCTGCCTGACCAAATTTGCCCCAGAAATCTGGGTGCTGCCCCCAATACAAGTGGGGACTAACCACTGAGACTCTGAAACCTGAAACTCGTGGGAAAAAACCCAGCCTGGCCCAGGCCTGCCCCTCGCCCTCACGTGCCACCACGAGCCTGTGCTGCCTGTGCCAGGCTCTGTCCACACACCTGCCGCGGGGGCCAGGGCCTCTAGGGGGTGTGGGGGTGCCAGGCTGGGGGCTGATCTCATGTGCTGCAAAGACACAGGAGAGAACATACCAAGGACTCCAGGACCTCAGCACAGCCTGGAGTCAAGGAGAGGCAGGGGCTCCTCGCCATCTTGGGATCCCCCTTGGCAGTCTCTTGGCTTTGGGCAGCTCAGGACTCACCACGCAGCAACCATCCCCATGCGTGCAGGGGGAGATGTTTCCAGAATAGAGCAAGAACAGTGACCAGAGGGGCCTCATCTAAAGGGACCCTTCTTGACCTTCTCTGCAAGAGGCTCTGGAGCTCAAGACCTGGCTGCAGGCTGCCAGGGCCCCCAGAAACTAACGTACAGCTCCTGGTGTCCCCACCAAGCCCAGGCCAGGGTCTGGGACAAAGGGGTGACCAAAGCGAGGCACTTCCAGGATGTGGGAAGCAGCAGTGGAGCCCTCTCCCCACTCCCCACTCCCTACTCCCCATCGCCTTACCAGGACCTGCCCTCCCCAAGGATGAGGCGAGGCTCCTCTGGGGACTGCAGGCCTTGGGGACAGCTCTGTCCCCGGGCAGAGGAAGCACGAGAAATGCCCCCCTACCCCCCCGGAACCCAGAGCTGTGCACTCACAGGGGTGTAGTTTTGGGGTGACTGGTTTGGGTACAGCCGCTCACACCCCTGCCCTTTGGGGAGAATGCAGCAGCTCGCCGTGACCTCGGCTTGTCGAGTGGCTCACGAGGGGCCAGGCTCCTGGGAGGTGGCCCTGGACGCAGCCGGGACCATCCACCTTGGGCCCCGGAGGAGGTGGCTGGACCGGGCTGCGGAGCCTTCTGCCTCATCTGTGTCCTGCCTCCTACCCCGAGCCACGCGGTGGAGGTCGCGTGTGCCCTCCCAGTGCTGGGGACAGCTTGTGGCCCCCACGGTCCTCACCGAGCTCGCCGGCAGCCTTGATGTCCACGTTGTCGTAGCCGCTGCCTATCCGCACGATCACCCTCAAGGCCTTGAACTTCTCCAGGTCCTCCCTGGTGAGGGTGATGGTGTGGTACATCATGGCGCCGACCGCCTCGTTTAAGACCTGCGGAGAGGAGGGCGGAGCGCGGGGTCGGGGGCTGCGCCGGCCGCTCTCGGGGATGCCCGTGCCCCACTGCAGCCTCGGGGCCTGCCCGGGGGCCTGGTTCCCGGGGAATGCCAGCCACGGCGCAGCCTGAAACAGGATTTGGGGGGAACCGGACAAATGGAAGGAGGGGAAAGGGTGGGAGTGGGTGCTGGCACAGGGCACGGGCCTGTAAATGGCCACTGCCACCCCCTGCCCTGGCACGATGCTGGGGGGCGGGGTGGGGACCAGCCCACCTTCTCGTGGATCTCTTGCGTGGACTGCGCGTCACAGAAGGCCACGGTGGCGAGGTCCTTCAGGATGGGCATCTCCACGGTGCAGTCCCTGCCGTCGAGCAGCGCCACCAGGGGGCGGGGGTGCAAGGGGCCGTTCATGACCTGGGGGCGGATACCTGCGAGGAGGGAAGCCGGGCACTGAGGCCTGCCGTTGTCCCCGTGAAGGCCCTGCTTCCCCGGCACACGCTCCTGTGCTGCCACCCACAAGCAGGGCTTCCTTGGGGTGGTTTGCAGGGTCGGGATAGGGCTGGTGGGATCCCTGCTGACCGGGGAGAGGGAGGCCCTGCAACCACAGGCCTGGGCGGATCCCACCAGCAATTTTAATGGCAGAAAGTACGATTCTCTCCCCGGGCCTGTCTGCAGCGGGGACCTGGGTGGGGTTAGACAACCTCGTGGCACTGACTCCATCCCCACGTGGAACCCAGGCTGAGGAGCTGGAAATCTTTCCAGCAAACCCCTGGCCACCCAGTCTTGACTGGGCTGCACAGGCCTGCCCGAGGCCAGGGCAGGCGTCTGGTCCCCGAGCCAGGGACCAGGTCCCTCTTCTGTGCTGGCACCTGCCCTTCCTGTGGAGGGAGAAGATGGTCTCCCCAGGTGCCTTGCAAAACACCACGAGAGAGGATGGAAGCAAGCAGGGGCTGAGGCTTGTCACGCCGCCTGCACCCCTCGGTGTCCTGGCCAAACGCCTGGTGGACACAGGCCCTCAGCAGAGACTCTGCTCCTCTGCACTGGGCGCGGGGACGTGGTGGCCCAGGCGGGAGAGAAGGCGCTGTGAGCACTCAGGAGAGCAAACACTCCTTCTCCCGCGGCCCCCCTCAGTCCTGCAAACACGCTGCACAAATACAGATTCTTCATGTGGCAACGTGGACAAGCTCAGCACTTCCCAAGGCCTGGCGGGGCAGCAGCAACGCCGTGGACCCCCAAAGCAAACCTGACATCCTGGGGACAGGACGGCAGCATGCCCTCCACAAACCACTCCCTCCAAGCTCACATGTCGGAAAAGGCCTCGGCATTGCAGCCCCTCCCGACGGTGTGCCTGACGTGCAGACGCCATGACCTGGGCCTGGCTGCGCAGACCCCGCTGAAGTGGCCCAGCCACGAGGGAGCCGAGGACAGAGGGACACTCCTGTTCCCTTGTCAAATCGGAAATCTTTGGCCTCAAAGTGAGTTAGAGATCCAGATGGTCTCTGGCCACACCTGCGCCCACCCCGCGCATGTGGGAGTCGTCCCGGGGTCTCTAGGCTGGAGACCCCACCCTACTGTTTTTAGCGCTTCCCCTTGGGTGCGTGGACAGTCCAGGTGGCTGCTCCCAGGCCGGGCCAGCCCACTGACCTTTGCTCCCGCCTGCACAGGCTCACTTGTCCTCTTCTGAGGGCTCTGCCTGGGCCACCGTGGCCCCTGCCAGCAGGGGGGTGTGGGTCCCCTGTCCCAGCAGCCTCTGGGTGACCACGAGGCAGTAGGAAACGAAAGCAGGAGTCACCTGCTCAGGCACCTTTCGTTGGCTTCAACCTTGCACCCTGGGAAGGCCCTCGGTGGGGCCTCCTTCCCAACCACCAGGAGCTCATCTCCATACACCCACGCACTGCAGGAAGATGCTGAAAGACCCTTCCCTTGCCTGGGAAACACTGCTTTCCCATGCCCACCCCCCAGCACCAACATCTCAGGACAACTGTCTCTTTGAACACAGAACAAAGAAAAGGCTCTTGTCCTGGCCTGGGAAGAATGGCTGGGAGGGGATGGGCACAGAGGGCTGTGGGGCATCTCTGGGCAGCCTCCCAGTCTCACAGGCCCTCCCTCCACCCTGGCCCAGGACTTCGCAGCTCAGCAAGGTCCCTCCTAGCCTGTGAACCCAACCCTGGGAGCAACAGGCCCAGGCTCCGCTTCCCCTACCTGCCCAGGCATCTTTCCTGCCCCTTAGAGCAGGCGAGGGAGCCAGTGCCCTGCCGGTGCCCGCCTTCTCCCCAAGACCTGAAGCCCCCAGGCGGGGCATCTGAGGAAACCTGAACCCAAACGCCCTTCTGCACGTGGTGGAATGAGGGCTGGTGAGGGACCCCCCACGTCCCCCTGGCCCACAACCCCCACGGGGTGCTGAAGGGACAGGCAAGCCCTTGGCTGACTTTGTCTTCGCCTAACTGGCAGGCCCGCCCCATGAGCTGAGGCAGAGAGGGGGAGAAAGCCCCCCCAGGGCCAAAGGGGTGTCAGGACCCTGGAGCCCCTCCTTTCTCTACCCCTGCTCTAGCCCCCATTGGATTTCCACAGGGACCACACAGAGATGGAAAGCAGGAAGCAGTAATTCCCAGGGTGGAACCCCCGCTGGCTGAACCCTCGAGACAACACTGCAGCAGCGGCACCCTCCTGACAGACCAGGAAACTCAGGCTCAAGAGTGCAAAGAACCTCCCACCCGAGAAACCGCTGAGAAGCGGGGCGACTCCGCACCTCAACACAAGCAAATGCCCTCTGCCCTCCTTTCTGCTGAAAAAATTGTGAAAGGGTCAAAGCCACAGGGTTTCAAGAGGGGCCTCTTCCCCTCCCCACCCTCGACCCCCGAGCCGCCTCTTTTGAGGCCCAGGGATGCACTCCCGGGGCCGGTGGTCTCCCAGGCTTGTCTCATCCACAGGGTGAGGAAACACCCCCAGTGGATGGAGGTTCAGACAACATCCAAGCTCACGATAAGGAATGACCGGCGCAGGAGGTGGGCGCTGGCATGGGTGGGCTCCAGAGGCACCTGACCCCTCTGCGCGGACCGAGAGGCCCCGGAAGGGAAAGCACCACAAGGTACCCAGACGTCCACAGCGCCGGTGCGTGGATCTGTTACCTGGGTAACAAACTCCAGGTTGCCTAGCGATCGCCTCCTCCCCAGCTCCGCCACCTTTCTCTTTGGTGAAGCCCACCTTCGCCCTCCCTTCAGGTGGGCCTGCAGAACCCAGCCGAGGCCGGCCCGTGAGCAAGCCCTTTAGAGCCAGGCAGGAAATGGAGATGCAGCTGCCACGGGCTGAGCGCTGAGGCTGAGTGGAGGTGGCCAGGGTGGGGGAGGGGGAGACCGGCGCGTGTCCTGGGTGAGATGCAGGGACCAGGGTGGGGACAGCGTAAGGGAGCCATGAGGCCCTGGCCCTGAGGACTAGTGAGAGCTTAGCTGGGGCACTGACAGCGTTTGCTTCTAGAAAGAAAGGGACCTTGCCTCGAATCTCCCTAGTCCCGGTGGGAACGTGTCTGCACCCTGGGACACGAAAGCTCAAGCCATCATGTCCAGCACCTGCTGCGACCAGTCCCGCTGGAGCTGGAGTGGAGGTCCTGAGGAGCCCCCAGGAAATACCAGGGACATCACCTGCAGAGACCCTCCATCTCATCTCGCTTACTAATACGTCTTTCTGTGCTTCCACCAATTTTAACCATTTGAACTGCCTTTAACGCATTAATATCATCGACACATCGTAGGTTAATACTCACAAACACCGCGCTAGGATGTGACCAGTTAAGTGACTAGGGGTGTGCGGGGAGTGGTCCGTTTCCTCTTCTGTGGTCAAGAGAAGTTTGGGGGAGGAGGCGCAGTGGCCAGTGAGGAGTCACTAAAAACTGGGGTTCCCCATTCCCTCAGCCACTCCAGGCGAGGGGGATGCACAAAGCCCGAGCCTGACAAAAACACAACGGTGCCGGCACCACTCCCGTTCTGCAGTCAGGCGGCACCTGCTGCCTCTCAGCAGAGGAGCTGGTCCCCTCTCCCCAGCAGGCCCATTCACATCACAAGCACCCCATTCTGAGGGTGCCCCATTCTGAGGCCACGCATCTCCCCGGCACCCAAGATGGTCCGTGAATGCTGAGCACAGCTCTCTTTTATAAACACAGCCTGCTCCCCAACGCAGCCAGCATGATCTGCCTCGGACCCCCAGAAGGCTGGACACATTTGGGGCGGAATGGCCGGCCTGGATTTCTACCATCTAGACCTGAAAATCACGACCGGGGCCAAACTAGGGGCCCGGTTCTGATGCTGGGACATCCACGAGCCTCGACAGCCCCTTTCAAGACCCAGCATCAAAGGCACACGTGGGTCCCAGCCCACCTACCCCAGCACTTGGGGGGCCCCCAACCAAACCCGGGGGGGGGGGGGCACGAAAGCCTTGTGTTGCCAAGATACAAGGTGTTTCTCTTGCTCTGTAAATGCTTAATCACGTTTTAAAAATGGCTCTAGACCGTCCAGCACAGAATCTCAACCGCAACGGATGTTCTGCAGTTGGCTTGAGTTTCAGCAGAATGCAGAAAGCGCGGTGGGTGCCTGCCTACAGGCTCAGGGAGGCCGGGAAGGTGCCCATCCCCCAGGCCAGCTGTGGAGGGGGCCAAGGGTGTAGGATGAGATAAGCGGATTGTTCTGGGAGCAGCTTCAAGGCCATGACTCAAAGTCTGGGCTGTGAAGTGCAATACTACCTTAAGGTAAAAAAAAAAAAAAAATGCAGCCATCATTGGAAATCTCATCTTTGTTTCTGCATTATCTGCCTTTCATCTGGCAAAAGCGCTTTCTCTGGGGTGTTCCTGGGAAGAGCTCTGCTTTACTTCCTCTCCAAGCCTCTCGGGTAGTCTGGGACAAGGCCCAGGCCGTGGTTTGATTTTAAGCATGTGATAATGTTCTGATATGCGCTCCCCTCCCACAGTAGAGACCCTGAATTTTCGTGGCTCCCCTTCTTTCAAGTCTCATTTTACACTGCCAACAGATTCCCCGCCAGAAGAGCCTCTTCCTTGGAGCCTCTCTTTTGGCCATGCCGGAGCCTTGGAAGAAACATATCCCCTGGCTGAGGGGCTGAGGCCGAGGAACAGCCGTTTCTTGGCTGATGCAGAAGTGCGGAGCAGGAAGGAAGGCCAGTCACTCTGCAGCAATGTGCATTCCACTCGCTCCTCTGCTCACACCTGTGCATCCTGGGACTCTGGATCTGCCTTCCCTCCCCTCCATTTCCCTAACTTCAAACACGTCCTAGAGACCAGCCAATGCACAGAACCGGGGTAAATAATCACTGCTGTACTAAGCCACTAGGTTTTGGGATGATTTGTTACACAGCAACAACTATCGATAGATAATTGAGACAAGCTCAGGTAAAGCAAGGACAAGGTATGTCAGAGGCCCGTGATGTGCAGCAGGTCTGGACACAGCTCGGATGGGATGAGCCCACCGTGAGGCACTGGAGGAACCCTGGTGAAGTCTCATTCCCTGCTCTTGCAGGACAGGTCAAGGTCACTGTTTTTAGCCCAGAAGCTAAAGCGATTGCCAGGGTTCAAGCCGAGCTGGCAGCTCAGTAATGGGATTCTTCTGGGATGTTCCAGAGCCACCGCTTCCTTTCCCTAATGATGGGTGAGGCTGCTAAGTCCCAAGGGCGGACCGTGAAGGGTCCTTGTGCCAGGCCTGGGCTGCAGGAGGTGTCAGGATCCCAATGCAGCCTTCTGAAATGGTCTCTCTTCTCACTTTCCCAGATGAAGCCCTGGCTCGCAGATCCCTGACCTGTTAGTGGACACCCTTGTACTCCTAACTGATCCTAAATCTTATGGTGAGGACACGGAAGGGTGCCTCATTCCAGGCTGAGGAAGAGGGTAGGGTGCCTGGGGCACCTGGGGGGTGGGCCGCGGGTCTAACCCAGCTCAGCTCTGCACTGCCAGCACACCAGACAGGCTAGGACCTTGCACAGCCCAGCGGAAAACGATTTAACCCACCCATGACCAAGGGCCAGTCCAGGCCAGTCGTTGGGAAAATGCTGGTAAAGAGAATGCTGAGCAGCTTGGCCTGAATGGGAGTACAATATGTGGTCTCTCCACATATGGGACTTACCCACCCAACGGCAACAAAAAGGAACGGAATACTGATCCACCTCCACAGGTGAAGTGAAATAAGCCAGGCACGAAAGGCCACGTGGATCCTGATTCCACTCCCATGAGATGTCCAAGAGAGGCAAATCCAGAGACAGAAAGTCGATTGGTGGTTGCCAGGAGACAGGGAATGGGGCTCTTAGATATGGGGTTTCTTTTTTGGAGGATGAAAATGTTCTGGAATTAGTGACAATGGCTGCATCACTCTAGGGACTGTACTAAAATCCACTGAAGTGCATGTACGCTTTAGAAGGCTCAACGGTACGGCACGCGGAGGGGTAGGGAAAGCGGCCTGGTCAGGTCCTCTGAGCACACAGGGGTTCTCAACAGGGCTGGATGCACCCACAGGGGCACCGGGTGTCAAGCTACTGCTTGGCTTCTGCATTTGGTGTCTCTGCAAAGTCCGCTGGCGACTTGGAGGCAGAGGCCACAAGAACGTCTCGATAAGCCAATTAGCTTCTTAAATAAAACACGCATCTCCGGGAGCCATGGCCCTACAGGTGAGACGCTCTTGGCAATCTCCCTTCCAACTCTTACACTAGCTGGACAAAGAGCTGGCCATGGCGGCTCACAGGCCCTCACCCAGCCAGCCCAAGAGCCGGGGCCACTGCCCTGCTCCCCGACTTGCTGTCAACGCCGGGTGTGCGTGCAAGCGTGTGTGGTCTTCCGGAGGGAAAGCAAATGTCCAGACCTGTGGAGACCACTCCATCTAGCTGAAAGAACAGAGAACCATGCTGTCACCCTAGCTGGCTCCTGAAAGCAGCACGGGGAAGCGGCCCCTGGCCACCTGTCATGTGCACTGAGGGTACACCATTCGGCAACCTGGAACAGACAAGACTGGCTGGCGGGTTTTCTTTTTCCCCAACAGAGCTTAAAATAAAAACACAACCGAGAACCCCATTTTATCATTTGCTTGAGCACATTCTATCACAGATGCTCACGCGCACGCCGGCCCTGGGAGGCGCCTCCTGCTCTGGGAGCACTGGGGAGCCATTGCCCTTACCGTCCCCAAGGGAGCTGCCTCTTGTGCTCCAAAGTGAATATGTTTTGTGTGTGACTCCTTCACTCTGAGCAAGCAACAACTGCTCCCGAAGCTGCACGATTCGCTGGGTCCAAAAGGGAGAGGACTGGAAAGCACAAGTACCACCTTGGAACCCATTTCCATAGCCAAGGGCACGGCGCTCTGTGTTTCCCCAAAGGCCAGCCTCTGGATGGTCCTTGAGCTCTGGAGGAGGGAAAACAGGACATGGGCCCGAGGACCCACAGGCTTCCCTGGACTCACCTTCCTGCTTTCCAAGAGAGGGTCAGTCCCTAGGAGGGTGGCGCCTCGATGCCGGAGGGGCAGGGCTGCGGACCACCTCGGCACCCCCTCTGGCCGGGAACACATCTCTTCCCAGCCTCCTTCCAAACCCTACAAGGCTCTGATGGAACCCTGCGGCGCTTGTTCTTGTGCTGCCGGGTAGGCCAAGGGTTGAACGACATGCCTTTTGGTCCAGCCACCTCCTGTACCTGTGCCTCCCCACGGGGCAGCTTCCCTGAGCCTGCTGTGAGACGGACCCTGGGAGTGTGCCCAAGAGCAATTCTCAAAAGGAACGAGCCTATTGGGCAACACATTGTATGATTCAGAAAAAAAAGTACACGTATCCAGCACTTTTAAGAAAAGTATGTTTTTATTCAACTGTGTTTTCTTCTTGATTTTTAATTATTGTTCATATTTTCAATTATTCAATGTATAAAGTTTAAAAATAAAACAAAAACAAACAAACAAAAAAATGAGGCTCTCCAGAGCAGTTGGCTCCAGTGAAATTTTCAGGGCTCAACATTCTATTATGTCATTGACCACAAAGCCAGGGCCTGGGTGCCCACGTCCTCCCTGGCCCTGAGACTGGAAGCTCTGGAAGCTGGACTCATCAGCTCATGCCCAGGTAGAAGGACTGCTGGGGGGATGTCACGTGCACTTTCTCGATTAGACCCTGTGAGCACGTCAGGAGGAGGCACTGCTCTATTCTTCCAGGGAGGAAATGGAGGCCAAGAGGGAAGGGCACGTGCCCCAGGTCACAGCACGAGCGGGAGGTGCAGCCAGGACTCGAACCTGGGTCTGTGGTGTCCAAGACTAAGCCCTCAACCCCAGGGTTCCTCAGCTGTGGGACAACTGCGCCAGAACCGTGAGCCATGTGTAATGCCAGGTGCAGCCCAGGACCCCCCAGGCCAAGGAGCAACAGGTGGGCTTGCTTTGATGAGCTAAAGGAGGTCTATGATGGCAACAAGGATGCTCTGACAAATACAAATAGCTCAAAACTCACAAAACTAAGAACCACAAGTTGAAGGACCCTCCCCACCTCTCCCCTTGAGGTGTCCCTGGGTTTTGTGGCAGGAACCACCAGGGGGGCCATTGTCATACAATGTAACCTCCAGGCACCAAGAGGCAAAGCCCTCTTCTCCTTGGCCTTGAGAGATTGCCCAGGCACATCCCTCAGGCCCAGGGCTGCCACTGGCCACTGGAGCCCACAGAACCACAGACAGTGCTGCAGGAATCCACGGACAGTGAGCAGCTTGCACATGTGCCTAGTCCCCAAACTACTCTCGGGGACACACAGGCAGGCTTTGAGGGTGTCCTGTGACCCTAGAAAGATGCGCAGACCACTGACTGGCCAGTGATAAGAAACCTGGTCCACAAAGCATCAACTTGCCCCTTTCCATCTGCCCCTCACAGGGCCAACAAGGGTGAGTCACCTCGCTGCCTCTGGTGTCTTGAGCTTGGGCACCTTGGGCCAGGCGGGACTCTGAGAAGCTGGAGAGGACCTGAGGCCTCCCTGGCCTCTGAACCTCCGCAAAACACTGGCTCGGGAGAAGGAAGGACATCCTCCAAAGGCTTGGAGGAAGGAGGAGCTCAGAGAACAGAGCCTGGCCAGCTCAGGGCTGCGATGGACACCACCAGTGATAACCAGCTTCCCCACTGCCTGCAGCTGCCAGGTGTCAGGGGCCTCTGGCATCCGTCACCACTGGCAGTCTTGGCTGGAGGTGCGAATATGGTTGTGTCCCTCTTGAAAGAGCCTGCAGGGACCGTCCAACCATCAGGTCCCAGAGTGGAAGGAAGTCCAGAGATGGAAAGCAAGTGTTCGCCAGCCAACCCAAGCTCTCCAGGCCAGGCGTCTTTCCTAGAAAAATACTGAGACATGTGGGTGTTTACCCACGGCCATATGTCCATTTCTTTGAGCTTTCGTTAGACCGGAGAGAGAAAAATGTGTTCTACATCCTTGGGCAGAAGCTCTGAGTGTTCCAGCTAGGCCAGAAATAGCGGCACAGAGCAGACCCAGGGAAATCTCTCACCTCCTTCCATTAAGGTTCTAAAAATCGTGTGTTTAACCCATTAATGGTGCCAGAGAACAAACTGGCAGGATGGGAAACCCTTCGTGAATGTGTGACTAACAATACCCTGCACGAGTGGGGCCATTACTTTCTCTCCAATTTGCTCTTTCCCGCTGGAGGCCCGGCCCCCGCAGAGGAGCCTGGCGGCTGGTTTTAGTATCCACACGAGCAGGCTGTTCTCAAGCCGGAGGCCTCCCTGTTTGGGCCCCGTGACAGGCTCGTCGCTGTAAGAATCCATGTCGTGTCCTACAGCCCATGGAAGCAAGAGTCACTGCACCTGCTGCACCTCGACCTGACGCTCACTCGGGCCCACACGCCTGGTTTCAGGGTCTCTCTCCATCCACTCCTGTTCCTGCAGATGGGGGTGGCATCGGGGCAGCCCAGATGGGGCTGGGCCTTGCGGGCGGGGGCTGGGCCCCTGGGGGGAGGGTGGGGAGGGACTGGGTTTGTGGGGGCTGCCTTGGGGATCCCAGCCTCAGGTATCTGCAAGAAGGCGACTGACTGCCCAGCTGTGGGGACCTCGGCAGAGTGTTTCTGAAGTTCTAAAAAAAAAAATGGCCAGAGCAACAACAGAAAGGAAAGTTGGAGAAAAATAAAATGAGATAAAGACAAGAAAAGAAATGCCGCCAGAGGCCCATGGCAGAGGCAGGCAATGAATGACCACCCCTGGCCTGCACGTGGGCACCCGTGGGGATGTGTGTGGGTGGGGGGGCAAGTGTGCTCCACGGACTTGCAAGATCCCCAGGAGGTCACAGCCACCCACGGACAGTGGAGGCTCGCTGCCCCCGCCTCTCCCCCATGCACATTGCCAGGATCCCTCCTGCTCCCAGGGCAGCCCCCGGGGTAGGGCAGGCTGCAGCACCAACCAGGAGACGAGCGTCCTGGGAATCCCGGGACCCAGGGCAGGCAAAGCGGCAGCCACCTGGAGTGCACCCTCAGGCAAACCAGCAGAAACACACTGAGGCTGGGTTCACCCACTTTATCGGGCCCCCAAGGGACCCGACACCACCTCCTCCTCCCCCCAGAAGGCTGTGGCAGAGCCTGGTGGCACAGGCTTGTTTTTCTCACTGTCCTGGCCAAACACCCACAGAAACAAAGCGATGCCCTCTGTCCCTGCTAAGACAGCCACCGCGGTGGGAAGACGGGGTGCCCATGCTCTCTGCTAACTCAGTTTGTAACGTGGTCCTACAGCATGAGGGGGAGCAACTCGAGGGTCCTTTTCTAGGCTGGCCGGCTGGCCAGGAGCTCCAGTACTGCCCTCAGGCCCTGGACAGGCCTGGGAGCAGACTTCCCCAAGCACAGCAGCGGCTGGGAAAACCCCCACTCCCGCCTCTCTTGTCCTCTGTAACTTTTTCTTAAAAATTCTAATGACTTTTACAGCATTCCAGGCTCAAAGCCCAGTTTTCAGGGTAATACTGGAGCACCTCATAAAGTCGTACTTATTCCTTCATATAAAAAGCATCTAAGAGAAACCCCCACTGGGGTATTTCTAGGTTATGATGTCAGCTTAAAGCACTTTTGATGGAGGGACAGCAGACTGGCCCATTCTGGGTGGCTGGCGACGACATTTGATTCTCCAGGCAGAGCTCCCATTAACCAAGAAAAATTGCCACTTCCTCCTAGACTTGGTGATCATTCCTGAAGGTCTGGACTGAGGAATAGGTGGACACGTGGTTTGGTGAAGACATTGGCTGAGAGGAAGGAAGCTGCGGTGTCACTGCCAGTCCCAACGGAGCGCCAAACTTGCACACGAGAGCTTAGCAACTTAGGTAAAGATGGGACCCTGGGTGATGCAGGAAGCGGTCACAACTGTGAGCATCCACTGGGACGCGGGCCTGGAGGTGGGCAGCAGCCGCGGAGTGGAAAAGTACAGGTGGGGGTGGGGAGGAGGTAACGTTAAGAAAGCAAACTGTGACACTTGGGTTAATGCTGCTCCTTCGGGATCAGACTCAGAAAAAGCTTCTCCTGAGCAATGGGCTGCTGGGTCTTGCCGTATGTGCAATGTGATCTCCCTTCCCTCTTTACTTTGGCTGCAAGGAAGCTCAGGGATTCCTCTCGCATAAGACAGCACAGAATGCACTCTGTGTTCTGGCCTTAATATCCAGCCCCCATCATTCCTGCCCTTCTTTCTCATCTATTTAATCTACCCTTGTGTATTAGAGCCATTTCTGATAGTTAGACTTAAGTCCTCATTGGAAGAGAGCAAGGAATAAAGAATATCTTACATTCCATTAATCACACTGAAGGATGTTGACAAATTTGTTTCCTAACTCTCCTGGAAGGCAGCAGGGGACAGAGGCAAGCACCCATGGGTGGCCATGAAGCATGCCCTGTGCTTGGCTGCCCCCAATCTGACAGGGTGCCGAGAGCCCTCGGGGGGTAGGTGGGGAAGAGCCCACCACCCCAATCTCACACATGGGAAGACTGACTCTCAGAGCATCTCAGGGACTCCTGTTGACAGAGACCCTGGTTTCTGGCTTGGGCAAGTCTGCCCCTCCTTGACTCTTCACCCCTGCTGATTTTCACCCCCTCGTCCACCGTGCTCGGTGGTTCATCACAGCACAGCGATTCAACACAGCTTTGGCGCCAAGACAGGCTGGCTGGAAAACCCAGCTCTGCTGTGTGACCTCAGGCAGGATGCTATCTATCAGAGCCTTAGCTTTTTTTTTTATCTTTAAAGGAGAAATGCCCAGAGGTATCCTGCAAATTCAGAAGGGGTAATCCTTGTCAAATACTCCACAGTGGTGACGACTACCTTTACTTACTGGGCTCAGTCGGGGCCCCCAGATTCTCCCAGGGCTAGGAGCTCCCCCAGCCCTGAAGACGTGGTTTTATTCTATTGAGTCTGTCTCAATAGACTAGACAGAGAAGACTGTCCCCGCGTGCCCCGCGAGACCCAAGGGCATCTGGGTTTGGAGCCCAGCTGCGAGCCTCCGTGGACTAGCGCTCACCTACTCCATATACTCAGACTTTCTCACACAACTCTTCCTGTGTTTAAAGCCACAAGTTGTCCCGCCTGCATTTGCAAACCCATTCTAGGGTCAAATAAATTCTCAGCTATACACGGGAGGATGTGCCCCTGAGGACCACCCACTCCCTCAGCGGGGAGCCAAATTTGCAGGCTTGATTTCATGTGCTCAACAATTTGTCAAGAGTTGTTGAATTCCCATGCTGTGCACTACTGTTAGGCTCAAGTTGGCTGCACTGTGCCATCCATCACGGCACTCATTCCTTGAGCAAGGGAGAGAGCCAGTCTCAGTGAACATGGATTTGGTTTTTCCCTTTACATGAAAGACACCTAGAAAGTCCTATGTGTAAATCAGCCTCAGGGGTGATGACGGGGGGAGCCCATTTAGGGTCTATATCTCTAACATGGGTGAAATCAGGTATGGATTGCTCTCTTTCGTGAACTAAAACAAAACAGAACAAAACCGTGTACTGACAAGATATCTATAAACCAGCTTTAGAATTCATGCCTATATAATCCTGGGGATAAGAAATTGGCAGCCAACATCTGAAAAGGTTCTGTTAATACATGTTGACTTTTTTCCCCACTTCTATCTTATTTAACACTGTTAGTTGCCGGAAATAAGAAATATCACGTGTAGTTCCATCAGCTAGCCCTGACAGCTCCCCGTGTCAGCTCCTAGAAAGCAAAATCAAGTGGCAGGGACAACTGGATACCCACAGGCAAAAGAAGGAAGTTGGGTCCGTTTTTCACATCGTATAAAAAAAGTCATTCAAAATGAATCAAAGACCTAAATATAAGAGCTGAAACTATGCAACTTGAGAACATAAGGATTTTGTAAATCTTCATGACCTTGTATGAGGCAATGGTTTCTTATAATGCCAAAAGGTACCAGCAACAAAAGAAAATTACAAACTTCAGTGCTTCAAAGAACACGACCAAAAGAGTGAAAAGAAAACCCACCGGGTGGGAGAAAATATTTTTCAAATTACCTGACATCCAAAGCCAGTGAGGGCTTCAAGTCTTGCTTTCCAGGCTCAGAACCCATGGCTGAGCCACCACCACTCAGGTGAAGGCACTCGACTGGCCTGTGGGGTCCCCAGAAACGATGCAGCGACATAAGAGCTACGGTCGAGTTCAAGCAACGTGGTGAAGGGGGTCTGCTGCCTGAATAAGAGCCTGGTCTCACTGCTTTTCAAGGCAGGTGTGCATACCTGCGCCGGCTCACTCCGCGGACTGGCTCAGGAGCTCCCGTCCTTGCTGGGGAAATCTCCCCGTAGCCTTCGGCAGAGGGTGGGAAATTCTGACTTGTGCAGCGTTCGATATGGGCTCTCCTTCTAGGAGAGGCAACAGTCCCTGGAGAGGCGTGGGGGTGGCGAGTGGCACAAAACATGAAGCCCCCGTTAGCCCCACTCGCTCTACCTCGAGCTGCTTTCAGACCGGGGCGGCGGAACGCCCACAACTGATAAACCAGAGGCGAGATGAGACAACCCCACCCGGGCCCTCTCAGGCCACACTAAAGAGGGTCAGGGGACAGGAGTTCGGGCAGAGCAGGGCTAACCGTCCTGTGGAAACCCCGATTCTAACTAGCAGGAAGTGCAGGGCGAACCAACCTTTGCGAACCGCGTTCTCCGCGCCACGCACCGGGCCAGGCAGCCCCTTCGCTGGCGGGCTGGGGGGGGTTGGCTTCCCAGCCTGCGGAGCCGAGCTGGGGTGTGTCAGATGCCAGTTGCACTGATAGGAATTCCCCGGTAGCCAGTCTCGTAAAAAGGTCCGTAAGACTTTACACAGGACTGGCAGTGCGGCCCTTGGGACCTACTGAGCATAGTGGCGGGACCCCCTCCAGGCAGCCTGGTCACTGTCTAGCTGCCCTGGGCATCGCTTGCCCCAATGCTTTCCTCCGTGGACAGAAGGACAAGTCCACCCACAAAGGGCCAGAGGAGAAACGTGATGGGGGGAGGGTAAGTCCAGCCATGGAGCCCCCAAGTGTATGAGCAGCCCAGTGCACTGAATCCTTAACCCCCGTTGACAGATATGGAAACGGAGGCACAGAGAAGAGTACACATGCCCAAATACACACGGCTGGGAAGTGGGGGCACTGGATTCACAGCAGCTGTCACACCTAACGTCACCTAATGTCACCTAACTACCTTATGTCCCTGCAGACCAGGGGCTGAAATCGCATTCCCAGGGTCAGAAAACAGCGGGCGTGGCAGCTTTGGCCCGGAAGGACGCGGTCAGTCCGGGGAGTTCTCACCTGGGGGTGGGAATGTGGGTCCCTACAAGGACGGGGACCAGCCATCCTCGGGGGTTCTTTTGCAGGAACAGCCCTCGGAGAGGCAGAGACAAGAACCAGAGAACTTCTAGGCTCCAGACATGTGGACCGAGTCCAGATGCGTCTCCCAAAAGTGACCCCGGATATGTTCAAGACAGCTCTCCTTGGAAAGTCTCAGCTGCCCACACCCTGGATCCAGGACTGTTCTTCCAGGGCCCTGGACAAGTCCCCTGTCCTCCTGCAAGGAAAAGCCTGGGGAACGGGCGCTGGCACTGCAGAGCAGCTGGCCTCGCTGCTGCCCACCATGCATCCTGCATGCCCCGGGGGAGCTGCAGGCGCAGGCACCCCCCAGGCTCCATCTCCCTGTCACCTTCACCCTGTCCTCAATGCTTCACACCCGACCCTGCTGGCATCCCCGCCGCCATACGTGCGCTCCTAAGTGTGGGAGGGGCGGGAGGGGCTGGACGACCCCTGGGACCTCTTTTGGGCGCCTGGTTACACATCATGGTAACTGTCCTTTTCTGCATTAGACCCCACAGCCTCAAGTGCGAAGCACCTGAAGCCAAGGCTTGGGCCGCGCCCACCCGGGAGCCCGAAGGCCTGACGCAGCACCTGCAGGCGGCAGGGGCGTGGTCAATGCTGACGGGGCAGATGAGCGAACCCCGACTCCCCAGGCCCAGACCCCGCGAGGTCGGTGGGCAGCGCCAGGGCCGCAGCTGGAAGGGGTTCCTGCGTCTCCTTCTCAAATCTGCTCGCTTGCCTGGGCAAGTCCCTCTGTACGGCCGTGACAAAGCCGTGCTCCCCTGCTCCCCTGCTCTGTGGGGGCAGCTCAGGGCCACAGTCCCTGGACCGTCACCCTCAATGCCCCTGAGCACTGACGTGGGAGGAGCCGGCTAAGCCCCTCCCCAGGCTGGGGATCAGTGCAACCAGGGGGGCTCCAGGACTCTGCCCTTTGTCCCCATCTGATGGTATTGGCATGACCACAAGACCAGTGAGCTGTCTGCTCCCCATAACTGTGTGCAGAGGGAGCCTGGATGGAAGCCCAGGACATGGGAAGGCGCACGAGGGGACGCTGGGTACGTGGGGCCTGATGGGAGCAGCCAGCACCCCTCTTCTACAACATTAGAAGTTTTCTACTGGGAGGTCTCTACCTGGAGACCAGGTGTGCATAAGCCACGGTTACTGGAAAGCAGTGCCCAATGCTAGAGACCCACTCTGGGGCAGACATTGCTGCCACCGGCCAGCAACCTTTCCGAAGGCCCCCACAATGCGCCACGGGCAGCAACCCCAGCAGCTGGGTGGGGGTCCCCTAAGACTTCATTAACCTGGCTGCATCAAGAAAAGCGGCTGAAAGCAAAGCCCAGGAAGCAGTTGGGGCAAGCTCCTCGGGGAGCTTTGAACACGCCCCTCTTGGAGCCCCCCCCCCCCCCCCCCCCCCCAGCTACTTATTCGTGCTGCTGCATTCTGGGAGGGCAAAAAAGATGAGAATGGCCCCAGCACCGTGGTTTACCCAACACTCTCCACGGCACCTGTCACGGGGGGCTCCGCAACAGCAAACCCTGGCAAGGGCCGACAGCTTGTGACGTGGAGAGCGGCGGGGTGGGGGGACTCGCTGGGTGACAGCGTGGCCAGGAGGCGCCCAGGCCCGCTCTGCCTGCCTGGTCAGTCTGAGCAGAAGTGGACTTACCGGGTGCCGGCGCTAACGGCACCCCGCACAGGTCGCGGGCCCTGGGGTCTCAGCCTGCCCCGCCTTTTCACACTAAACTTCCTGGACTTAGCAAGGAGGGGTCATTATACGTTCAAAGCTAACAGGGCTGAAACAGATGACCAAGAAAAGCCAATGGATGAAGAGAGCCAAAGCCTGTTAAAGTAAAAGCAGACCCTTAAAAACCTACTGGAAACACACTGACATGCCCCTGCCCTCCAGAGCAGGCGTAAACATTCCAGGTACGCGAACACCAAGTCCGAGATGTATTCCCCAGGCTGTGCCGCAGAGGGCTGGCCCACCTCAGGGCCCAGGTCCTGCACTTGGGGCAGTGTAGACTTGTGGTGCTTTTCTTAAACGTAAAGATTATCCTCTTGGGTGCCAAACTGGCCTCGCAATCCCTCCAGGGTGTGCAGGAGCAAGGGAGAAGATGCCGGAATGGTCTCGTAGAGATACCATCTAGTTTTGCGGCTGGTTTCAATGGATCCAAATGTGGCTGTTGGGTCCATGAAACCTGCCACACAAAATGCCCCAGACACAGGTTGAAAAGCTGGCAGAGAAGGAAGCTAAGTACCTGCCTCTGCCCCCTGCCCTTAGGGGGAGGGAGACAATGACATACTGAATGGACAATAAGGAATGAGAAGGAAAACTACTGCTTTGGGATAAATTATTGACAGAGAAATTTATTTGCTGGCAGACTTCCGAGTCTGCAGACTTCCCTGGAACTGGCCCGCTGCCATGCCACGGAAATAAAAAAAATCAATATCCTTTGGGCTGCAAAACAGTGTGTTAACAATCTCACTCCAAACGACTTAAATAACATCCCTCACCCCACACCCAAATAACAGCGAATGTTTTTGTTAGAAGGTGGTGCAAACTAAATAGGGAAAAAGAAAATGAGGCGATTTTGCAGGTCCTCCCTTCAGCAAAGCCTTTCCACGACTTCAATGAGGAGATAATCTTTCGGCGATTATGACCAAACCCTCCTGTTGCTTAGCAACACATAATTAAGGAATATGTTTTCAGATCCGCTTTGCAAGCCCGGTCATTATCAGATGAAATTACTGGAGCAACAAATGTCATCGCCATGCAAATTAGTTGGTTGCAAAGAAAGAATGTTTGACTTGTGAGGCAGAAGGCACAGGCCCCCCAAAATTATCTGGCTCTCTCCTGTCATGCATTGATGGGAAAATAAAAATAATCAGATAGATTGTGTGGTCAGACTTAAAAAAAACAAAATAAAACAAAAAAAACAACACAAGACAAACCCAGACTCTACAGTGGGGGCAACAGAAAAGCCAGCGGTTACTCAGTCGTGCATCAACTGCCCTTTCCGTCAGGGCGTCACCAGCGGCTGCCACCCAGGTCTTGGGGGAACGGAACCCCATGGTGGTTGCCAGCAGTTATTTCAGGGCATATTCAAAAACGTAGATCTGATTTTTTAAAGCATGATTTCCACCCCTCCCCCCAAGCGTGTAATGTAGATCACTGAGAACAAATTCATCTAAAGAGGATTTGGTTTTCTAAATTACGCTGTGGGTCTGAGACAAGGGGGAAGTAGGTTTAAAAGGAGGAAGACTGATTTACATTTTAAATTTTCATTAAGATTGTGGAGTTAAAAAAAATATATCTGAATGTTCCGAGAACGCCTGCCAGGAAGTTTCTCTACAATGTCCAAGGAAACACATGGGTAAATTCGATCTGGCTCATGCTTCCAGGAAAAGCACCTAGCATCTTTCCCCTTCTCTTCAACTTGGAAATCTATTCTTCCCTTCAACCAAGCAGAATTCTCAACTGTATTTTCAAAGGCGAGAGAAAATCTGTTTTTGAAACACGGCGTTCTAAGGGATGTCAGCATCTTGCTTTGTTTAACATACAAGTCTGGAAACACACGCGCCCCTATCTGTACGACAGTTAATCGCCGCCGCCGCGGCTCTGGGTGCAGACCTCGGGGGAGCAGCCTCCAGGCCAGCAGCGCACCCTTCACAGGAGGCACCTGATAAAATACTCCTGCCTTCCCGAAGCTTCCGCGGGACCGAGAACTAGAGAAGGCACCGTCCCTCGGGAGCCGAGGCTCCCGCCTGCTCTGGACGATGGCCGAGGGTCCCTCAGAACTGCACTTGTGCTCGTCAACGAAAAGGAAACGCACGAGTCGAGTGCATCTCTGCAGCGCTCGTGCAGCTCTGAATAAAGGAGGAGGCAACACTGCCCTGCAGATTGGCCCGATCCGCAAATCTTTTCACCCAAAAGGACCTGTGTCAATCTGTTAGCCTGGAAGGCGGCCACGGCGGTGCCGCCACCTTGCTTGACTGCGTTCGTGCACACGGGGGCCTGGTCTCTCCTGGCTGGGGAAGAGAGAAGCAAAAATTTAAGGACCAACTACCCTATGCTAAGGTCTATGCCCCTCTGGTGCCCACCCCCCAACGCTCCGAGCTAAGAAACGGGGTGGGGGTGGGCGCGTTACTTGGTTCTGGCGCAAGCATGGTGGACACGATGATGGGGGCCCCCGTCCGCCGGGCCACCTTCTGATATGGCGAGTGTGGAGTGTGGAGACTCTGGCTGGCTGGCGGGAGCGTGGACGGCTCCACAGGGACGCCGGGCTTCCGCAGGAGCTGGGGGCTGCCGTGGGGGCTGGGCAGGGGAGACGCGGCCACGCTGCGCTCCCGCTTCAGCAGCTCCATAGGCACAGTGTACGAGGTGGAGTAGGCTGTTCTGGGGCCTGGGTGGAGCGGGTTCGAGGGGCCTGGGTTTGTCAAGGCCATCCCAGCCTGTGGGGGGCACGCAGGCCCCAGCCGTGCTGTCAGGGCGCAAGGCGTGGGAGAACTGTACCCAGAGTTAGAGGGCAAATGGGGGGCTGGGGCGCCCACCCTGGGAGCAGAGTAGGTAGCCGCTGTCTCTGGAAGGTGCTGGGAGGGCGCACTCGAAGGACGGCGGGCAGGGCCCCCAGCTCGGGGGGGTGCTGCCTGCAGGGAACCTATGGGCTGGGGCTGCAGGGCTGTGGCACCTGGTGTGGCAAAGTCACCCTGGAGCAGCTCGCTTCGGTGGCTGAAGCTACTGGACCGTGCCCGGGGCAGGGGGCCCGGATGGTCCTGCCGCTGCAGCTGCATCTCCATCCTGCAGCGGCCGGCCAGGCGGCCCAGGACGCGGGCCTGGCCCAGGTTGGGTGCGACGGCCTTGATGTCCGTGTCCTCCAGCGTGGCCAGAACGGCCGGGGAGTCGAAGCCGTGCTGCAGCAGGCCCGCAAGCGTGTTCTCTGCCACGCCTTCAGCCCGCAGCAGGGCCAGGAACTCAGGGACCATGCCTGTCTTGCCACAGTCAGCTTCATAACTGTAATTGTCAAAAGCCATCTTGGAGGGGACGCTCTCCTGGGCAGGCCCGTAGCCTCGTGTCCCAGGGCTGGGGGCTGGCCTTGGGCCACTGACCAAGGAGGCCGCCGAGCTGGGATCCACCACCAGGCATGTCGGGGCTGCCTGCCGGGCAGGGGCAGCGTTGTCGGGCCTCTGGCTGACATCTCTGCAGACCTGAGGGGTGGTGTAGGTGGGCCCATCCGCCCTGTACCACATGGGAGACGGAACCCTGCTTTGTGTCCGGTGTCCCTGAGGGACCGTTTTACCTCCAGGGTCCTGATACAGGTGGCCAGCATCCGGCAGGGCAGGCGACCGCCCGTGACTCGGCTCCCACGTCACTCTGCTGCCAAGTACCCCAAACCCGGGCCCCGATGGGCTGGCTCCCGGGTCCAGGGGGCCTAGGGCTGGGTGGCCGTAGTACTCCTGCAGCGGCAGGGGATGGCGCCCCGACATCACCGCCTGCCTGCTGTCGTAAAAGGTGAAGCTGGGAGCGGCCATCTTCCTGGCAGCGACTCCGTCATAGAAGGCCTCCTGGAACAGGGGCGGCTCTCGGGCCAGCGTGGCAGCCTCCTGCAGCCCGTGGCTTGGCGGCTCGCACCACGGCCCTTCTCCTCCGTACGTCACGGAGCTTCTCCTCCCCGGGCGCCTCGGGCACTCACCACTCTCCCAGGGGCCTTGGTACCACTCCGCAGCATCCCAGCTCTGGGAACGACCAATATTTATGTGCCTGCTTGGCACCGGCATTGGAAAAGAGTGACTGCAGGCGAGGCCGAGGGAAAACCTTTCTTTATAAATCTTCAGTTACATCCATCAAAAACAGACCTGGCTGTTCTCTAGCCCTTCTGAGACGGCAGAACAGCCAACCGAGGGTTTCCTGTTTCCAAGTCCAGCCTAAATTATTAACGCTCCGAAACCTTAGCAGACAAAACACAACACTCCCGGTGACGCTGCCTCACTGCTGAGCCGACGGTGGCATGAAAGCTCTTTTCTGTGCGGCTCCATCCCAGAAAGGGAGGCTGCTCTCGTGCGGCCGGGTCCCCCTTCCTGCCTGGTCCGCTCACGAGGACCTTCACTCTCTCAGCTGGCGGATTAGGAGCTAAATAAAACCTCTAAAGCTTCTGAGCCATGTGACAGCTCACTGGACTGATGGAACCGCTGCCTGTTCCACCCTGGCCCCCCAACTCGCAGCTGAAAATGACTTTCATACTGAAGCCATAGCTTATCCTATTAACTCCTCTCCAGGGTACATTTAGGAAGAACCCCCCCACCCCTCCCCCAGAAGAAGGTACCTTCCCCCACCCCTCCAATTGCCTGAAAGTGACAGAAGGAAAATAAAAGACAGCTTCAATGTCCACTCGATCTTAACCAACCCTGATGAAATGTCAATCCATTGCACACAGCTAAGAGCAAATTAAATGTAGGCAGGATCAGTACAAAGGGTGCCGTGAAGTTCTAGAACATGGGACAGTTCGGGAAAGGGGCTGGGTCTGCAGCCAGCTCGATGCTTTCCAATACTGAAATGTGGCTTCAAAATGACTTTGATTACAAATTTAAACAAGTTATATTATGGATGTCCAAATGGATTCTCTACCATATTATCATAAAACACAGATCCTTTTATGCCGCCAGGAGAAAAAAGCGCATGTTTGATCTGGAATTTATCACCCTAAGAAGGCAGCCACAGGAAAGGGAGGGTCAGCGGCTAAACCCGAATGTTACGAAGCACAACCAGGGGAGCTGTTGCGTCTGATAGCATATCTTCCTTTAAATATGTTCGAGAAGAAAAGAAAAGAAAAATTCTAGCAGGTGTGGCCTGCCTTCAATCTTACAGATGATTTTCAATATTCCTAAGGATTAAGCTTTTATGGAGTCCACGAGGGATTTTAGTACAATGATGCAAAGAACAGCAATTATTTAGATAAAGAAACGCCCCAGACGGGAATCCTTAGATACTCCCCCCTCCAGGTAAAGAGGGTCCCAGAGAAGCACCACTGCTGGGCTAAGCCTCCAGGCTCCAGGGTTCCCATGACAAAGAATTCAAACAAAAACAACATTTGGGATCAGGAAGCTACCAAAGGCACTATACAAGGAAAATAGTTTTCAATAAGAAAAGAAGCATATTGGCAGTCATTAAACCCAAGAATGCTTTGTCTTCACCCATCTCTTTCCATCTAAGATTCAACTAGAATTTCAACTAGAGAGAAATCATTTTACAAATTAAATGAGAGAAATACTGAAGACTTACCAGGGGGGAGAGAGTGGGTACAATTCCATTTCCAGGAAATGGGGCTCCAGGCTAAGTAGACAGGCCTGCCCACCTGGGTCCCGCCTGCTACTTATCCAACTTGGGGAAATTTATCTGTTTATTGGGAAAATGCCCTGGCAGGTAGTGAAAAGGTCAAAACCCTTCCTCATCCCCTCGCCTCCTAGGAAGCATGGAAAGGGAAAGGGAAGGGGAAGGGGAAGGGAAGGAAAATGGTCACACTGCAAAATGCCGGATCTCTGTGTATTGGAGGCCTGCCGGGGAAATTCAACTCTGCTAGAATTATGGCGGAAGGGGCTGGGCCAGGGGAGGCAGGGAAAGTCTAACTGACAGCCTGTGGATAGTTTGCTTAAAAGATGCATCACCAAGGACAGGACAAGAGTGGCTGAGCCCCAACCCAAACGGAAGCAGCACTATCCAAGTGCAGCAGATCACTGCCCGGCATGGCCAGGTGGCCAGAGGGTCACAGAGCATCCCACGGAGCTCTGTGGCCTTGCCAGCTTGTGTTCCCACCATGGGCTCCTCTTAGGGATGCTAACGTGGAATTGAGAGCCTGATGGGCCCAGCAGGACACACCTGAAGCCAAAGCAATTTAAAGGGAAAAGAAATAACCAGATAATTTCCAGGCCTCTCCCCAACATCTACCTTGTCACCTCCTTCGCCCAGTCTTGGGTTTGGGGGCCAAGCCCTCCCAGTGGAGACCCACCCCACCTGCCACCTCCCCTTCCACCACTGGCAGAGAACACCTGGCCATGCAGGATGGACAGCAAGAGAGTGAAATGTACCTGCCCTTGAAGGTGGCTGGGAGGGGCATCCTGGATGGCATGTTTTGCTTACAGAATCGTTATTGAGGGCTCTCCCCCAACCAGCTGTTTAATGTAAGCCATAAACCACCCCCACCCCCCGGCAGGCAGGCTGCGTAGGATCCCAGGTGCCAGGGCACGGAGAGGCTGGGTGTCTCACCCGAGGACACAGGGAGTGAGCGTGGCAGAGCCAGTCTCGCGCTAGCCCAAATTCCATGCTGCCTACCTGGGGAACTCTGCCGTTCTGGTGCCAGACAGGGGACACTGAAATTGTGTCAGTTACTGTAAGATTGTCTACAACTCATATTAGACATGTCGTTTATAAAACGAACCACTTGGGGGACGGATGTGGCTCAAACGGTTGGGTGTCCGTCTCCCATATGGAGGGACCTCGGTTCGATCCCCTGGACCTCCCGGTAAAAATTTAAAAAAAAATTAAAAAAAGAAAAATATAGAAGACGTGCAAGGCCAGCAGGCCCCACGTGCGGGTGAGCCGCCAGGCCCCGCGAGCCACGCAGCAAGATGATGATGTAACAGGAGAGTGACACAAGGGAGAGCCAAGACGAGACACGCCAAAAAACCAAGAACTAAGGTGGCGCAGGCGGTAGGACGCCTCTCTTCCACATCGGAGGTCCCGATGATCGAATCCCAGTGAAGACAGGAGGAGAAGGATGAGAAGAGAGAGCAGGAAATGGACACGGAAGGTTGCCCAGCGAATGGACACAAAAACAGCAAAAAATGGTGGGGGGGTGTTAAAAATGGATAAAAGTAAGTAAATAAATAAATCCTTAAAAAGAAAAAAATAAAATAAAATAAAACGAACCACTTAAGCATCAGAAAATGACTCCTGAACAGAAGGGTGTGCCGTGTGCTTCTGCCAGCCTTCTATGGGTGGGAGCTGCCTGAAAACTCGGACCAAGCTGTCCCACCACCTGCTTTCCTTGCTTGGATGTTCAGAGATTGGTGGATGAACTCTGAGCAGGTTGGGGGAAAAGCCCTGAGGCCTTTGCCTCATGGGGTAACTCTTGGTGACATTCCCCACTTACTATGACCTTGCCAGCACCTTCAGATCTGCTGGGTCATATCACCCAAGTGGCAGTGTTGCTTGAACAGTTGCATGAACTTTTCAGAGAGACTTCTCTTGTTCCTATTCCCACTCAAAACTAGAAACATTCCTTATCACTTGGTAAATGGGACAGAATAGTACACCCAAATGAGGAAAATGTCTTGAACTAAAGCAGGCCTTAGCTCAGAAGCCAGCGGTGCTTCCTGGGGGGTCTTGGGGAAAACATCGCATCCCTCCGCGGGCTGAAGGGGGCGATGAGCTGCGGGTGTGCACTGTCCCCCGCCCCAAGAGCAGGAGCAGCCAACTGCAGACCCACGAGGTCTGTCTGCAACCCGCCAGGTATTACGACAGGTGTTTTCCCATATTAGGTAAAAACACCTGTAACTAGACTCACTTTTCCAAACGCTGGCAGAGTTGAACTTTTTAGAAACCTTTTAGAAAGGGCTGTTTTCTGAAAATCGCTTGTTGACTAAATAAAGCGAGATGAAACCCGTTTCTGAAGGCGTAATGAGTTTCTCTGCCTTAACTTTTTAATCCTGCCAAGACCTTCACGAGAGAAAACTGCATAAAGTAACATAAAAATTATATAAAGTAAACATGATGATTCTCTAAAGTAAAAAATCATATTCTGAAAATTAAAAAGACAACCTCAACTTTCTTGCAGACAAAATAAACCTCAGAGATAAAGCCAAGTCTCGGATTCCCTGTGGAACAGAAGGCGTCAGTTCACAATTACAGAGACTCAAACTCAGAGAAGGATCCAGGCAGTTTCAGAGGATCAAAGAAGAAATGCGAGGAGGGGACCCCAGTCGCTCCCATCAAGTTGTCTTCGGGTCAGTCGCCAACCATCAGCCAGGCTGCAATCCGCATCGGACCTGGGAAACTGCTGGAAAAGGCTGGGAAACATACTTACTGCTCTGGGGGCTTCAAGCTACAGCTTTGCCAGCCTATGTAACAAGACGAGGTATATGGTGCCATCTAAGGCGGCTGGTGCCGAGGCGCTCGGCCTGCCTGCGTGGCGAGAAGAGGAGCCAGCTCCTGCTCAGGACGCGGCACTAACGGAGATGGCCTTCCTCTTGGTGGGCAAACCTGGCCCTGGGACCCACCACCTCTGGGGGCCACGTGGACAAGCTGGCTCCAGAAGTGCCGGTGGGCTCAGCAATGTGCCCGCCATGCTTCCCCGCGCCTGCTCCGGTGCCTCTGCCTCCTTCAGGCAGTGTCTCCCTAGAGCCTCTGCTGAGGTTAACAGGGGACACAGGGCTTTCTGGTAGAGACAGGACCCAAAACAGGCAGGATATACCCACTTCCTACTTCTAAGTGTGTGCAGGCTGTGTGCTTTCTGTTAAGACAAAGAGCCTAGAATTTATGCTTAAATACAGCTTTCTGCCTTACATTTTTTTCCTCCTTTCCTTTACCCCCTAACACCTCCCTACTTGGCTAACCTAATTGAGAGGGAGGAAAACCCAACGCTACACAGGTAAAAGAGCAAATAGGAAGTGTGGAAGGGTTTTAAGGCAGCCTCCCTCTAAATTACACGAGCACAAAGAGAATGTCAATACAACACGACAAAGGAAACCGAGACTGAGGCTGAGCCAGGCAAACTCCTTCCAGATTGGGACGTGCAATGCTCCAGTCCTCTTGTAACTCAGTATTTGCCATTTTAAAATGAAAACAAAGGTGTACGCTTTGTTCCCCATCTGATTTCCTGACTAAACTTTAAAAGTGGCTGACAACCTTGTTATGAAAATTAGGTCCGAGGCACATGGGTTACTCTGACCTGGCAGATCATGAATGGATCAGGGAAGGAGGAAGCGTGCGTTGGGACCCCAGCTCTGCTGCGGGACCTGGGCAAGCCTGGACTTTTGGGTCTCTGGACACACCCACCTCGACAGGTTGCTCTGAGGACCACACGAGCTGGCATCCGCAGGCAAGGGTCACTGCCTCCTCCTGCCTCCACAGCCTCAGTAAGAATGCCCCCTGCAAAACCTAAACGTCCCAGGCACGTGGCCCCATCTCCCCACCACACTGCCACCCCACCCATCACACGCCACGCTGTGCGCCTCCTTCATTGGCGCTGGGCTCAGGACCTTCCAGCACGTCTTCCACCCACCTTGGCTTGTGATGCCCCCATCACGGCCGTCCACCTGGGTCCAGCTCAAATAACCCTCCTCCACAAAGCCCCCGATCCACCCTGTCACCTCGTCTCTAAGAGCAACTGGCCACCCACTGAGAGGAGGGCACCCTAAAAATGACGAGGGAACACATCTACCTGGAGACCAAAGTCCTCATGCCTAGCCCTCCAGCGGGCACCCCTGTGCCATCAAGGTGCTGGAGACCTGTCCCTCGGTGACGTGCCCATTCATCACTCAGCTCGTCCTCTGACGTGTGGGCTGTGTACGGGGACAGGGGACTCAACGGTGGCACGCAGGACTTGCCCCCACGGAGTGGACGGAGTGATGGGGAGAACCGACATGGAACCACCTGGGACTCACGCGCGGCCATCAGAAGGCCCCTGCCCGTGACCATCAAGGCCTCTGAACCGACGCCCACCTCGAGTCGAGCGCCCGCGTCGGCAGGGGCTGCGCACTCTGCAGGGGCCTGGGAACAGCAGCACCGAGCAGGGAAAGCAGCAGGCAGAGTCGGCACGCAGGGTCCCCATGGTACGGCCCATGGCGCCGCCGCCCTAACCCTGGAGAGCGTCTCTGCCAGCCCAGACCGGGCAGCACCCCTGGGGCAGGATGATGGGCAAGGGGGCATGGGCCTGGGGCAGGGGCAGGCGAGCAGGGCGTGCCCACCGCAGAGCAGGCTCCTTCCTCCTCTGGCGGGAACTCCTGAGCAGGGCCTCCGCGAGGAAGTGAAAGTCGTGCTCCGGCTACTCCCAGGCACCCTGTCCCCATCACTGGGCCTGACTTTCACAACAGCGTGAAACACCCTGGCGACGGCGTTCCAGGAAGGCAGCGGCCTTGAACGTCCGGTTCACCTGCGAGCCCCCTGCAGTGCCTGGGGACAGTGGCGCTCGTTAAACACGGGGTAAACGGAAGGAGTGGTCATGAGCAGCTGTGAGTTACGGAGGACAGAGACCCTTAGCCGTCCTGGGCACACCGGACGCTGGAATGTTCTGGATTATGGCTTTTGTTTTTGGACTTTGCTTTTGGAAAAAGTCCTTTGAAAGGGTCCTGGTCAATTTTTCTTTTCTGATTTAGAACAAAGCAAGTTTCAAGATAGCATAAACACGGACCAGACACCTGCCTCTTCACAAGAACAAAAAACATAGGGTCAAAATGCACCCGACAGACCCGGCGCAGCGAATGTCTGCCGCTAAGGCTTCCACTACAGATGCGAGAGAAAGAAGGTCCTCGCACTCTGTCTGGTTGTGGCAGCCAAAGTTGAGTGCGGGGTACTGGAAATTCTAAAACATGGGGAAGGGGAAATAATCTTTGCGACTCAGGAATAAAAACAGCAAATAGCCTTTTTTACCACCCCCACACAAAATAGGGCCAAAACCCACTGAACTGGCTGTTTTAAGTGTATCCCGGCAGAACAGCTCCGACACTTCTCTATCACGTAATGAAAAAGAGCGAATCTGTCCGTTGCTATGTAGTGAGAAGGCCGTAGCGAAAATCAGAAATGAAGGGAATGGCTTACTGTTTTCTCTTTCAGGCTCTGCTCTAAAACCAAACATCTGCTTCATTAAATGGAGCGTGGGGACAGAAGTCACATCTGCCTGGTGCCATGGCTGGGTGATGTGAGTCAAATGAACACCTGTCTGCTGCAAGGACCTCTTGTTAGGCCAAGAAAGGACCAACTCTCCACCCCACTGGGAAGCCCGGAGGGAAGAATCCGTTTCACCTCTCCTAGGGCACAAACGTGAGGGGAAGTGCCCTCTCGTAGCTCACCAGGCCTTGGGAAACAAGCACAGGAGACATTCCAGCCCCTCACACGGCGAGTCTGTGGAAGCCCACTGTGCATGCCTAGCCACAATGTCCGCCACCCCACCCCTCACCCCAAACAGTAGTGCGCTAACAGGATCTGGCCCGGTCCAGGAAGGGGAGCTCCAGATTCAGAATGCCAAGGGAGGCCTCTGCGGAGACAGAGCGGAAGCACGCCGAATCACCGGAGCTTTACTAGCAAGAGAATCAATGTGTGGGACACTAATCAAATAATGGTTTGGTGAATTGAGTCTAAAGTCAATCAGAAATGAGGCCTCACTTCACTGCCTATCACTCGTAGGTTCTGCAAAAGGAATGAGAGGGAAAGACGCCAGCAGCCAAGGGGCTTGGCCACCAGCACATTCTTGTGATCTGGTTGCCCTGTGCTGGGTCCACCCAAACCCAGTGACACTCCATCCTCCTGGGGCAGTGCCTGCAGGGCCACGATCACTCGGCTGTCCACAGATCTAATGTGACCAAGGAGTTTGCTCAGGCATTGGAACCCTGGTTCCCATGAGGTTCGTATTAACCTCGAAACCAGAGAGTTCTTCCCCAAAAGTGCAGTGACCAAGAGGAAAAGCACCAGGAGAGAAAAGCCAAACATGGCAAGTATGATCCCCAACAGTGACGGAGAACCAAGACAGCCACCGACAGGCAAAAGCTTGACCCACAGTCGTGGGAAAAGAGCCCTAAACAGTAGCCACAGCACAACCCTTACCACTGACCATGCACACCCCCAACTTCGGGAGGAGAAACTAAGCAGGCTTGACCTGCCGCTTTTAGAAATACGGGGAGCTTAAAGAAATCTGCCAGCAGAGTCCATCAGCAGATTGACGCATGCAGAGAGAAGCTTAAATCTGCATTTTCCAAATCAGTAATACTAGAGAATTAATAAAACATTTTACTGATTCTCGTTTGCAGAAATGGAGGGTTCTGGGGGGCTGTGGGCCACTATATGGATCCAACCCTTTGAAGATGGAGAGCATGGGGGTGGACAGGCACCCCCAGGGGAGGGGGTCACTGCCCCAAATTTGTCTCGAGACCATAACCACCTGAGGTGAAACACAGAACTTGATCCCTTGTAAATAACTTCATTTCTGACTAAGAAGCTTAATTGTGACCGTTTCACATAGCTTTACGTATATGAACATAACATTGTCTTAGTGCATTCGTTTACACCATAGAGCTTTACATCAGGTGTAGTTGACTATTGTATATTTACATAGCTGATGTAATTATAGCTAATCACATAATTACTGGAAATGTGCATAATTGCCTAATCCCAACATATAATTATAATGTATAACAACATTAGAAATCCCATGGAAAAAAGTCACATTTTGGGACTATTTTGACGTGATTGTAGGTTACCTATAGACAACCAGCTCCAACACTGTTTCATTACAAAGTGCTTTAACAAAAACAAAACCAAAAAAACCCAAGTCATTTTATAATGCAAAAGGTAAGACAAAAACAGCTGTCCTGAACAAGCATCTGAACAACAACAAAACACCTTCCAGGGGACCCTGGCCCAACCTTTGGGGAAAGGAAAGGCCGCTTGTCCCCCCAGTGAGTGCCCATGGGCACGTGCTTGGCAACAGATGCTGCTGGGAGGAAAGAACCCCACCCAAAGCCAGCACAGCTGCCCACACCCTGCCGCTTGGCCAAGCTGGACGCTCTCCCCGTGCCCTCGTCGTTACTTCTTAGACACTCCGGGAACAGTAGCGAACTTGCGTGGGAGGTTCATTCCACCGGCATGCTCCCCCCACTAAGAGCAGAAGAACGCTTTGCAGAAAAGCAAGCTGATGGGGAAATCGTTTTTTCCCCACCTCATCTCTGCAGCATTTTCTCTGAGTTTTCTGTCTTCCTCTGTCACAAAGGGGACACAGAAAGGTTTCCTATTTGTGTAAAAGACATGGTTGGTATCAGGTCCTTTCCGTGCCTTTATTTCCCCACATCCATCCAATCAGCCCATGTTTGTCACCAGAAGGGAGGAATGTACAATATGACTTATTTAAAAGGAGGTTCGTACCAATTCTTCTTTTGCAGAGGAAAAATGTTCTCGAGTTAGTTATAAAGGGAACTGATCACAGCTCAGCTGATAGAATCCTCAGGACCATTTTTCCCATGTGTCCAAGACATTCAAACAAAGTGAAGCAAAAGGCAGTTATCTACTTTTTTCAAATTGCATTTTCAACAGCCACAGGTTTGGACGGCGTTTAGTGGTTTATTCTAACACATCCCACAATAAGATGTTCTAACAAAAAGTCATCAGTGAAGCTGCTGAGGTGAACTACAGCTCTACAAACCCAAGCTCCCGAAATGCTTTCCTGGGTTACTTGTGCACCGCTGAATTATAGCAAGCCCTCTTCTCTGACCAGCAAATACTCAGGGCAAATCAAAGCGATTCTGGCACGATGCAGTGACCCTGGTACAAGTCACCAACACAGTTCTTCAATGATGGCAGCAAACTAAAGAAAGGCGAAGGCCATGACCTCAGTTACACATCAAAAAGAGCAGATCCTGCAGTGTGGCTCTGTGTTTCACACTGTCCTCCATAACAATTCTTATACAAGAGCGCTCTATGATTGTTTGATATTGGGGAATCAAGAAAAAGCAGAGAGTGAATTCCAAATAGGAAAACAGAAAGGGCTGCTCAGGAAAAATTAAAACCTGGCTTTTAAGCCAGCTTTAAAGCCCATTATTCCAGCCGATTTGGATGGAGTCCCGCAGACTGCGGCTGGCGAGGAGCAAAGCTGTACTCTGTTCAGCACTCTACTCTCGGAGCCGAGGCCCCTCCCGAGGTGGGTGACACCCCATGTCTGACGCTGGGCATAGAAAGAGATGTAACTCCGTCTTCCCTTGGGGTTGACACTGGGCCCACAAAAGGTCAGGCCCCTGGAGTAAGGAGGGAGGAAACTCTGGGCCGGGGCATGGAAGGCTTCAAGGAGGAAGGGGCTGGACCAGGTAAGGCCTTGAAAGGCAGGCAGGGGTTCTGGGCAGGGCCAGTGCTCAGCCCAGCTGGCTCAGTGGGAGCAAAAGGCTCCATTCAGGAGTTGGGCCTCTGAGATTCTTTAGAAGGCAAGTCGCGTTGGGTAGAGGACCCCACAGCCAGGGGCTTGTACTGGAGGATATTTAGCAGGTGGGTGGGATGAACTTGAAGGGGTCAGTGTTCCCAGGACCCAAAGCAGGAAGTTCCCCCAAGCCCAGGTGTGGCTGGGCTAACTGCTGGGGACAAAGCAGCCTGACGCTTTTAATCCTAAAATCGGGCAAAGATTACGGGGACCCAGAGGCCCCTGGAGAAGGGGCACGGGCAGAGGAGAAAGAGTTCAATGGACTCTTTGGACTTCCAAGTAGATCATTCTTTGAGCCACTGAGGTTTGCAGAAGTGACTGTAGTGAGAAGTCAAATGGGAGTGTAGATGCCAGAACACTGCCAGTAGAAGAAACAGCAAGTCCGCAAAGGAGCTGAGCCGGGGGAGGGCGGGGAGAACAGCAGCCTGCCCTGTGCCTCACCTGCACCCTGGCCCGACCTTGACAAGGTGCTGGGAGGACCAAATCAGCTCAGGCACGCGAGCAGCACCAAGAGAGACCTGCGTGTACAGAGCCAGTGTAAGTCAAGGATGCCACGTGAATATTCGCGATCGTGGAAGACGAGCTGCACCTGAATAGACTGGAAGTTTACTATAAAATCCACATTACAGATGAAGAAATGGGTGGGAGGTTGGCGAACCCTGCTTAGGAGACAGAGCCTGAAGGTAACCGTCAATGGTTTTGCCTGAACGGACAAAATCTCCTTCTACATGTAAAGTCAGGTCTTTGTTCAACTCCATCCCCATCTGCAATGTGGTATCTCTAGCAACAGTTGGCAGTTTGACAGAAACCTTTGAAAGCTGATCCACTAAGGCTGTCTTGGGGGGATGAGATTCCATAACCGATGAAGCATCTCTCCACTAAAGTCAAAAAGTAAATTTTAAAAAAGTCCTCACGTAATCAGAAGAATCCAGAATGTGGGACCTTCTACCAAACAACTGGTCTGGACGCTTCAAAAACGTCAACGGATATGAACAACCACAAGGCAAGGAGATTATTTTAGCCTAAGGAGACTAAAGAGAATGACAACTAAACACAGCATGGGAGCCTTGACTGGTTCCTGCCTAAGCAAACAGACACAGAAAACAAGAGGGCAGAAAAGGGGTGCACTGGGGGGCTGTGGCCAAGAAGGCTGCAGAGATAAGACCGTATTAGGGCTGAATTCCTTGGGGGCGATTTCAGTTTTGGGGTTAGGGAGGAACATGTCCTAGAGGAAGATACAGGCCATAAGCACTTCATCCACAAGCTTTCCAATAGTTCTGGAGAAATCCATCCATCCACCTACCCTCCCAACCACCCACCTACCGAAAAAAGAAAGCAAACGCAGTAAATGTTGTCGATTGGTAAATACAGTTGAAGAGAAATCGTGTATTTGTTGTACTACTCTCAATTTTTCTGTAGTTTTGAAAACTGAAAATTAAAAAAAAAATTATTTAAAAAGAAACCCACAAACAAACCTCAAACCCAGTCAAGACCCCTGACCCTGCAGGTGAACCCCAGGGGTGCAGGGGAGGTGCAGCATTCCTGTGTTCTTGCAGCACAGAGACCCGGGGCCACCCAGGAGCAGAACACTCCAGCACTTCACCCCAAGTACGAATGCAGACACTCGCTAATTAGGAGAGGATGGTGCTTAATCAACATTTCAGAGTTCTGGCCCCAGGTTTCCATTAGATTTTAATTATGTTTATCTTTCCTTTCGTGAATAAAACACTTCCAGACATTTTCAAAGATGCCAGGGACTTGTACGTATCACAAGGGGTAATGCTGGGCTCGTCAGAAATATCTTAGAATTCATTGTTGTAAATATCTTAATCTGAAGCAGATAAAGTCCAGAAAGTTAAGGAAGAGAGAAACAAGACGGTCATAATAAGAGTGCCTTTAATATGCAAAATCATCTTAGGTGTGCATGTGGAAGAACCGGGCCTCAGTGCCTCAGTGCCTCAGTGCTTACTCCCTTCTCCGCTCTCCTCCTGGCCCCACCCCTACCCCGGAATCTGGCCCTCCTGGAGGACAAGGCCTTCTGGACCCCACGAGCAAGGGCACGCGGAGGGCGTGATGGGCAGAGGTGCTGGAGCCTGCAACGCGGCAGCTGGTGCGGCCCTGGAGCCCAGAGGCATGGTACAGCCTGGCTCGGCCGGGCAGAAGCCTAGACAGGGCACAGGTTTAGGATGGAGGGCGGGACTACACAGCTTTCATTACAAACCGCCAATCACGCTGGCTCTTACCTTCACAAATTCTGTCCAATCGCTGTCGCTTGACTTTGTGCTTATCCACAAGGGCCATTCTTTATCGAACTTTGCAACTCTCTGATTCAAAAGGCAAAGCAGTCCTCTAAGAACTTAGGGGAACTCGCAGGAGTCTGCGTGCATTACGCCACTATGAACCCTGAAACAAGCAGAAAAGAATCCTTACTCTCTGGCAGCCCTCGGGGCACAGGACAGGTCATTTGGGACTTCACTGGCAGCCCAGCCCACGGCTGGCTCTCCTCCTTCAAACGCTGGCCGGCAGGCGGCGGTCCCTAATGTCCACTTTACCTATCTCCTGCCTTCTGACTCGTAACGGGAAGCGAGCGAACATGCACGGGACAAGTGTCGGTCATTTCTGAACGCACTCACTGGCAGCATGGGGAGCTCTTGCTTTGAAACTCTGGGATTGTAAACACCAGTTAGCAACCCTTCGGAACCAGCGACCAGGTGACAGCCCGTCTGGCTCGTCCCTTGCTCCTGTGTGTTGGGGGTCCGGGCGGGCTGAGACGCGGGCCCTGGCTGCAGCTACACTAAAGGCTCGCACCTTCCACCAGGCAGTTTACAAAACTTCTTTTCAAAACAGGAGCCAAAGCCACCGCTCGGCACAACACGGGCCCCCCGGGCCCCTTAACTCTACTTGACAGCAGAATGGGGGCAGGAAGCTATGAGATCACCTAACCAAGGGTTGCCCAGTGACACCTTCCAGCACCCTCTTCAAATCTGGAGGAGGGCTGATTGGTGGGCTGCAAGGACCCTGGTGAATGCAGCAAAGGACGGATGGGGGCATGGAGGAAGCTCCAGAGGGGAACCCCAAAGCTGCCCAAGGAACAGGAGCTGCTGCCGTCCTCATTTTTGTGCCTCGTTTCCTGCTCACCATGCACCAGTTGAGGCTGCAAACCAGGAGCTGCCAGCCCCACTGTTCTAGCTTCTGACATTGCTTTGGGAATGACATTCTTCAAATCAGGTAAAACAAAGCTTGAAGAATCCCAGCTAAGAACTATGGAGTTTTACCAACAACCAGGCTTATCTATTTAAAAGAAAGCAGAAGTTGTCTTCAGTGACCCAGCAAATGAGGGAGGAGACAAACACGAGGCTCAAGGGTTAAAAATGGCCATTTCCTGGTGAGGGTTATTATGCAGGGTCATCAATTATGCAAAACTCTGGGAGTTACTTTATCAAAGGTCAGACCACAGGTCTGAGTCCCAATTATTAAAAGGTAGACGACTTCCTGGTAGTTAATGGCTAATTTTCCAGCAATGAGGCTGAAAAAGCACCCCAAAGATTGATGGCCATAATTATGTGATTTTTAAAGAAGAGCTGGGAAAAGGCACAATTTCTAATCACATATATTATTAATGCAACATCCAAGAGATACCAAACTCTTTCCAATCCTGAGATGTTCCCTAAAACCTGGAGTTACCCTGTCTGCTAAGTGACACCTTAAAGCAAGCGGAGGGGCGGGCTACGGACATGTCGAGGAAGCGTTTTTAAAGCTCTGGTTTCAGTTTTGCTAGGCTTGCTTGAAAGCCCACCATGCAAGTGGGTGGTCCCTACTTGGACAACCCTGAGATGGGAGAATGATGGGGTGCGGGGAGGGGTGACGAGGGGGAAGGGGGGTAGACAAGACCTCTGGGTTGACACGTTTGTGCCACCTGAGGCCCTGTATGCCAGGCTGGCCCTCAGCACTGAGGCTCCCAAACCAGTTTGGGTCCTTCCTTGACTCCGGTGTGAAAGGGGAACTCTGGGGTGACCGCCTCACCCAAAGGGTGAGAGAATTAATTAGCTAATATTTGTGAAGCGCCTTGGAGATGAAAAATGACAGCACTATCATCTGAGGCAAGCTGGGTTTCACACCCTCTTCCTCCAATTCCCTGAGTGAAGCGTAATCACCCTTTTTGCTTTCCTTTGAATTTTAATTTGTATAATTAGATGGCTTCCTGAAAAATTGATAAGCAGAATCTCGATCACGCAATCAAAGGGAAGATCAGCCACCAGCTTACACAAATTGTCTGTGTGCCATTATAAAATAAAAAATAAAAGCGTTCTCTCCCCCCGACTCTCTGTGGGTGGCTTTGGGGGTGGGGAGGCGCTCTCTAGGGTACACCCCCTCTCACAGAGACCCCCCAGGTTTCTGGTCAGCCGCAGGGCTACAGAGGCTCCTGATTCTGATGGCCTATACCTCCGCCTACCCCCAAACTACTTTTCAAACAGGAATCGCGAAATGTGACATGTTCCTCCTTTGCCCTCCCAACGCCAAGGAGGGCTCAATTAACATAAAACCTCCTCCAAATGATGGCACCAGGCCCCCTCGGAGACACGCTGTGCACAGTGGGCTCCAGCCTGCCTGGTAATGCCAGCACGGCCAGCGTCACCGGCCCCGCGCCCCAGGACGGCATCACAGCCTCCTTGGCGAGGCCAGCAACCAAAACCAACGCTGCGGGGTGGGGACGTCTGCTCTCCTTTGGCCTTTATTTCATACCAGTCTCCATCCATAATTCATGCCCGTCTTTGCCACTGAATTTATCAGCCCTATCTAATAAGCACTATTGACACTAATAAACGTTCAGCCAAAAAGGGTAAATACAGAAAAGAATTTTAAAAAGGAGAGTAATGTGTTTCACTGTCCCACTATTGCTGGAAATGCAAAACTTCAAACTACGGTAGTAAGATTGTTGGGGTTGGGGATGGCATTCTAGAATTTACTTTAGAATGACCCTGGGTCACCTGTTGAGGACACTCAGGTCAGGCTCCTTGATTGCAGAACAGGGATGAGATCACGGTGTCCCAAAGTGGCTGTGAGTCTGATGGGGATGTGCAGAGACACAGCAGGCCTCTGCTCCTTTACCTTCTGCTCCAGCAGCCTTGGCCACGGGCCCCACACAGTGGACTGCCACTCACGCTGGCTTAGGCTGGGAGGTAAAACTCAGCGAAACTCAAGAAAGGTCATAAGGAAAACCAGGTCTTTCCATAAGGAAGAAGGGTGCCCAGCCAAACCTTACACGAAAACACCGCCTTCCACCCCAAAAAGAGAAGCGGCCGGATCCCAGGCCGAAAGCACACCAAGATCTGAAAAGATCGGAAAGAAAGGAGAGTTTTCAAGCTAGGGCTGAAATGTTTGGCACCAGGGAACTCAACATATTTCGGAAGAAGAAAGAAGCTCGGCTAAGAAAGCTACTTGGAGATTTTTGGCTAATACAAGCTACCGGTATGAAAGAAATGTTCCTTATGGGTTTCAAAGAGAAACATAAGACTTAATTAAGGAAAGGAGGAATGCCCCCCACCCCCCAAAGAACACCACTTTCCCAATCACCTCTTGCATCTCAAACACAAAACAAACATCTAGAAGCAAGGGCAAAAGACAATTCCCCTTGACTGACAAAGTCCAAAATCTGGGCAAACTAATGTTACCAAATGGCCCCTGGCCATGCCATATGCCACCAAACCCTCGAAAGCTGCACAGACACCTGGGCCTCACTTACTTAAATGTTTAACCCCCAAATAAAACTTTAGGATCCCTTCTGTGTCTTTATTCCAGTTCCTGGTCTTTTATAAAGATTAGGCAGCTGAGGAGATTTGCAGAGTAGTAGCATATCTTTCCCAAGGACAAGTCTTCCAAAACCACTCAGGTATGATGACAGCCTTAAATTCTTTAAGGAAATCTACTTAAACATTATGTTAATAAAGAAAGAGAGACCCAAATTTTGCAATGTGCAGAGTTAAGCCATTACAGCCAAGTTCTCTCAAACCCCTGGAGGCCTCTGAATACATTTCACTGTTAAACCTGAAAAGAGACTAGAGGGGGACTGATCCCTGGCTACTAGGAGCTTCAGTATGCAGGTCCTCCACCCTCCCAGCCCTGGGTTCTGAACAGCTCTGACCCCACTCCCGGATCTCCACCAGTCCTTGATGTGTCAATGGGCTCATTTATTTACCAAAACTGAGGCCAGGCGTCAGGGCCAGTGGAAGTCAAGGAGAGGCAGGCACCCTGCCCTGGGGCATCAGGGCATCCTTGGGGCACAGTGCTGCCAGGAGAGCCCTCTCTGATCCTTCATCCAGTCCCAAGGAAAGCCACAAGTTAAGGCCACCTTGGAAGAACCTATTCCAGGGTCTTCAGAAGCCAAAGGTGAATAAGAGATTCCTTTCTTATGAAGGTAGCGAAGTAGAAAGCTCTGAATGGATGATTTGGGGTTTGTTTTCTAAACTACACCTGAAGAACTAATTAAATACCAGAACAAAATAAATGCCCCAAGGGAATCATGGAACAGCGGGGGGGCGGGGGGGGGGGACACACACCGGCACCAAGCCTTAGGGTAAACGGCCGCTGCTATACCACAATTAATAAAATTATTAAAGCTGCACTTAAAGAAGGTAGTAAAGGGAAGCTCAAGCGATTGGGCCCCTGCCTACCATATTGGGGGGGGGGGCTGGTTTGGTTCCAGTGCCTCCTGGGGAAGACAGCGAGCTGGTGCGATGGGCAGGAGCAGCAAGAGGCAAGATGACACCAGAAGAGACCCAAGAAGAAAAACACAATGAGAGACACAACACAGCAGGGGGCGGAGGTAGCCAGCGATTGGGCACCTCCCTCCCACATCAGAGGTCCTGGGTTTGCTTCCCGGGGGCCTCCTAAAGAAAGGAGGAGGATGAACAGACACAGCAAATGCAAACAGCGAGGGAGTGGGGAGAAAGAAATTAATAGATAAAATAAATCTTAAAAAAAAAAAAAAAAAGATGTGGGGGGGGGGAAAGGAAGTAGAGACTTTGGGGGAAAATCAGATGTGGGAAATGGGGTTACAGAAGTTAGTTTTCTAAACGGCCCAAAGCCAATCCTCCTCCTCGACTATTTACTCAGTAGCTTTTTTTCCCATTTGTTTAAAAAAGGATTAGGTTCAGACATCAATAGCATAAAAAGACGTAAAGCGATACTCCCTGACCCTCACCCCCCACCCCCTGTAACAGGCAGGACCCTTCCAGAGGGACACACTGAAGCTTCACACTGGGTATTGGAGACCCGGCAAGTTGGGGTGGCCTGGCTGCTCCTGTTTTCCTCAGGGTGACAAGGTCACACCCAGATCACACAGGTACCAGCCCTGCCCTGTTATCCCTAGGCTGATACAGGTGAGCCGCAGGTAACACAGCCCTGTAGCCCTTCCTCCCACACTTGGAGAGGGAGGTTTCAGGATTTGGGGGATTTTAAAAAGACAATACAGTACTTACACCAGATATTATGGTTACCCCCCAGTCAATCAATATTTCTGTACACAGATTAATAACCCTATATGCCCATCAGTTCAGGTCAGGCCAAATTCTGTTAGAAAAGAAATCAGATACAAAGCTATTGAATTATGGATCTGGATTTTCTTCTTCCCACCTAACTCACACCCAAAAAATTCACTGGGGCTCTGAAGTGGACAGAAAACTAAATATTAAGACCCAGTACTCCACTTGGAGTTTGTAACATCAGAGGAACTTATAAAAGGAGTACGTGAAGTCAAAGTCTATTACAGGTAGGCAGAGGCCGCTTGCATGGAAAAAGGCAAGCAAATGGAAAACCCATGCACCTACTGGGACCGCTTCCTTGGTCCTCCGGTTTTGGCTTGGGTTGTTAGTACATGGAAATAGATTTCCTGGTGTTAAATGCAAGAAATCTAAATATTTTCAATTCTTAAAGGCGACAGACAAGAACAGAGGACTTGACCAGAAACAAGTCATGATTTTCCTAACTGGTTGTCTTATTTGTGTCATTGTGAAAATTAAGTCTTGGTCTTCCTGTGTTAAAGTAAAGGAGACACTCTTGTGTTACAAATATGCTTTAAAAACAAATAGGTTCATTTGCATAAAATATCCTTTAAGAATAAAGGCAAATAACCAAACTTTCATTTAAATGAAAAGGCACAAAATGACACTTCTTACTTCCATTCTGCTTAAGCTGCAGAATCACAGGAACAAGATTAATTTTTCTTTTCCAATTTTCGGCCCTTTCCTACCTTGGCATAACAATTTGGATTTATAGCAGAGAAATTTGGTTGGGCAGGGAAAAGAGGGGGACTAGCAACCTCAAGTTCACTGTGGACGGAATAAATTTTATCCTGACTAGACAGGATAGCTCATCTTTTGTTAAATTAAATATCAAGGGCTAGAAATTATTCCACAATGTTGGGAAATTCTCACAAAATGCCATCAGGGGGCCCTGGGGAGGCTTTCGGGGTGGCCACTTGGGCGTCTGCTGGGGTCCAGTGGGGTCTACAAGCCCGTGGCCTATAAGCCTTAAAGGAGGCTGCTGCCTTTGAACTTGCCATGGTAGGGGCAGGACTAGAATTCTGCACCAGCTCCGTTGTAAAGGAAGGACAAGACGTGCAGTGGGCGGGGACCTGGACATTAGCCAAGGCGAGAGCCACCAGCACCACGCTTCCCGGAGACAGGCGCCCGAGGTTATACGCGAAAACTTAAGCAAAACTCAACAGTGGTGTCGCAGCGGCAGGGCAGCAGCCTGCTTCCCATGCATGAGGCCCAGCTGGGCATCCTGCAGTGAGACCCCTGAGCCGGCAGAGGGTGCTGCACGGCCTTGCAAAGGCTGCAGAGCCCCGAGATGCACCTTGGTCCTCTCAGTCCCTGCTACAGGAACCTGGAGAAATACCTCGGAAACTTCCGGAAGGAAAGTTCTGAGGCAGGTTGGGGATCAGATGCTGCATTCCTCCTCAATTTCAGGATGCAAGAGAGACAGAAGGTACCTTCCTTCCAGTGACCCTCAAAGCAACAGATGTTTAGGTTTTGGGAGCGTGATCAGCCATGGGAAAGGGACACAGAGCCACGCCCGCCCCGAGGCTGAGCTGGAGCCACCCTTTCAGAGCCATGAGGCCGCTTGGCGCCCCTGACAGTGCCCCGGCCTAGCCGGCAGGGTTATTTTCCATTACGCCTGTACTTCTCTTAAAGACAGGTCTGGGAGGAATGAGCCACAGTGATGAAAAATGAGAACGACTTGGCAGAGAGAGGATTTTTTTTTTTTTTTTTTTAAAAGATTTTTATTTATTTATTCAATTATCCCCCCCTTGCTGCTTGTGCTCGCTGGGTCAGCCAACCACGCCGTGCGGGCGGGCTTGCCTTCACCAGGAGGCCCCGGGAACCGAACCCGGGGCCTCCCATATGGTAAACAGGAGCCCGACTGATTGAGCCACAGCCGCTTCCCGAGAGGATTTCTAAAAAGAGCAAAGCACCAGGTGGGACTGGGCTGGGCCGCTCTGCGAGGCTCCTCCAGGTTTCCAGGACACACCTGGGCTTCACGAGGGAGGGCTCAGTTCCCCTCAAGCCGTGGGGACGGTGTGCTGTGCAACACGGTGACCTCGGCCCAAACGCTTTCATCGGCCAGACACTAATCTGGTGACAGAGGTAGAAATAAGCGACCTTCCCCGCCTTACTCAGGCGCCGATCCGGGAGCAGGCCTTTCGCCCATACGTGGCTGACCACGGCAGAGCGGGGCGCAGCCTCGGGCTAGCAGAGACTACCTGGAAAGCCAGGGCCAGTCAGCGCTCCTCCACGCCTGCGGGACCCCACCTGCGGGACCCCACCTGGTTCACACGCTAGAAGGAAAGGTGGGGCTGGTTTTGCCCATCGACCCTAAAGCCTGCAAGGACACACATGCTCCACTCTACCCCCGGCACATCCCTGGAACCAGCACCCTCATTTCACAGCTAGGGTCTCCATGGCAACAGGATGCCACCGGGAGACAGCTCACACTTGGCCTGACTTGGCGGGCGATGCTTTGGAAAGAGCCAGTTTGCTTGTAGCTCTGGGGGTGTCCCACCCAAGTTCCAATTCCACCTTCTCCAGGAATCCTCTGGATGAGCCTCTCCCCTCCCTTCTCTGCCTGCCTTCTGTGTTTTCACAAGCACCAACCCACATTGTTCCAGAGCACACTATGTGGGATTGGCTTTGCCCTCCTCTATTCCAGAAGGGTCCTCCGTACAGCCCACCTCAGGGCTGGCAACCCGGTGAGGTGCGTGCACCGTCTGCTGGCTGAGGCCGGGTGGAGGCTGGGGGGTCCAGCGGGCCCAGAGCTCGCGCTGATGCGAAGGACACCTGGGGTCCTTGGTCAGTTATCTGGGAGATGACCTCAAAAACAAACAGTGGGGGGAGCAATGTAGCTCAGTGGTTGAGCGTCTGCGTCCCATGTACGAGGTCCAGGCAGGCCCCATGCCCGGGGCCCTGCCCATCACGCGGCGCGTCCCACGCCGGAGGGGCCAGCACCGTTTCACAGGGGGCAAATGCCCTCCTGGGGTGGCCCGTCCTTTATGCCAAAGGAGGTGGCACTTGCACAAACACACAGCAGGCAAGCCAACTCCATCTCAAGAACACAGTAATTACTTTATGACGGCAGATATTCCCTGTTGGGATCTTTACCAATATCCAAATTCCGTAACAATGTTTCTCTAAGAAAAAAACACTGCTCAGCTGAGAGCAGGGAGGGCTCTGTAAGCACATACAGCGCTGTTGTCAGGCTGGAGTTTATGGAAATGGAGAGCAGGAACCAGACATCCCTAACTCCAGAAAGTCTGTTGATGGAAAAGCGGCTCTTCTCAGACCTTATCATTTTAACCTGAGTCATAAAAAAAACGCCCCAAACCCTTAATCTTATATGTAGCTCGTTAGCAACATGAAATCAAACAGCTTGCAGCTCTTCATTTTGCTTAACACGACGGTGTGGAGTTCCACGTCACAGACACCCAGAGGGGAAGGCAGGCTTTGTTTATATCTACGCCTGCAACCCAGGGAAGCGGGGCTGCCCTGGAGTCCGATGGGGGAGGAGGGGAGCATGTGGCATTCGTGTGTCACACGAATTCATCTTTCCTGATCAAAGAGGAAGGGGGGGCGGGGGAAGGAGGGGAGCCTCTATCTAAATAGCTCCTTCTAGACTATTCCTGGAGCTAACCAATCTTCCTGAGGTATTTCACCTGTTTTACAGCTGGCTCCTGCCCTAGCCGCCAAGGCTCTGGTGGGTAAACAATGCCAGTTTTACACTTACTAGAGCTCAGAAGGTTCTGGGCCATGGCTAAAGGTCTCTCTCACTGCAGAGCAAGCTGGCTGGAGCCGGGAGTGAGGCCAGCTCCATGCGAGACTTGCAGAGCAGGGAAACATCAGCAGGAGCTGGGCTCTTCATGAGCTTCCTGCACGGCAGCGGTTTGGAGCTGTGCCCCCAGAAAAACGTTTTAACCCTAATCCGTGCTGTGGGTGTGAGCCCACAGTAAGCAGGGCCTTTTGATGAGGTCACTTCACTTAAGGTGTGGCCCCCTCAGTCAGGATGGGTCTGTATCCTGTAAGCAGAACGAAAGAAACTCAGAGAAAAAGCCACAGGGAACAGCCAGAAGCTGGACGTCAACGGAACAGGAAGAGAAGGGAGACCAGGAGACGTGGCCACATGACACGCTAAGGACCAGGGATCACCACCAGCCCGCCCCAGAGCGCCACAATCTTCGGGGAGAAAGCACTGACGCTGATGATGCCCTGATTTGGACTTTGTCCTAACCTCAAAACTGTGATCAAATAAATTCCCACTGTTTATCCTGACCCATTTCATGATATTTGCTTAAGAGGGCAAGGAAACTAAAACATGCACCCTAATTTTCCAGGGCAGGGGAACATTTAGATGGGTGGGGAAGAGAGGCTTCAACATGAATCTAATCACCTGTTTAGACGGCATGTCACCAGGCTAATGCCCCGGGAGCCTCATTTTACTGTGAAGGCCTATTAAAGAGTTCTTGACAGGTAATGGCCATTTTCAAGTCTGCTCTGAGCTCATTTATGGGGACGCTGTGCAGATGGAGGCCCTGGCAGATAAAGAATGGGCAGGGGAAGAGGGTCCGGGGATTCCAAATGTACGTTCCCAGACCAGAGGAGCCGATCCAGTTTGTTCGGCAAGGCTCTGGGGAAGGGTTCAGAGAGAAGGCATGTTTCTGGGTGCCCCCTCTTGCCAGCCCGTGCTTCCTGCACACCCAGCCCCAACCTGTGCTCTTGGGCCCCTCCTCCTGAATTGAAGGCCCCACATTTTCAACTCAAGGCCCACTGGTCATGCCAACCACAGCAGGCCCGACCGTCAGTCTCCATGCGCCGTGCAAGGGGCAGAGCCGGGGACTTCAAGAGTGGCAGAGGATGGCGTCCTAACCTTTCTTTTCTCTAAACTTGGGATTTTATCGCTCAAACACACCGCTTCACCCCACCTGTGTGTGAGCGCCACAAAGCAGGTATGTCTGCCCTTGTGCCAAGACCTCCTCAGACCTGCTGAGAACCTCCTCTGCCTGGGGCATGTTCCGTCCACAGTGTGGAATCAACAGCAAGGCCCCCAGTGACCCCCACTTCCTGGTATTCACACCTATGTAAGCCCTCTCTCCTTGAGAGGAGGCTGGATTTACTGCCCTGCTTCTAGCAAACAGATTGTGGCAGAGGTGATGGGAGCAGGTTCAAAAAGACGGTGTTCCATCTTGGGCACCCCTCTCCCACCTGCTTGCTGAGGGGGGCCGGTTGCTGTGAGCTGAGCTGCCCCATGGAGGGGCCCACAAGGCAGGAACTGAGGCAGGTTCCAGTCCACAAGGAACCATGCCAGTGACCTTGGAAGAGGATTCTCCAGTAGAGCCTCCTGACGGGACCGTCTCTTAAGTTTTGAGCTAGTTTGTTACACAGCAAAAGATAACTGATACAACCCTTTGCCCAAGCTTCCAAATTTACTACAGCCATAGATAAAGGACAGTCCCACTGAAGAGATAAAAACCCTATCACACGTGTACTATGCATGGCTCAGAGTTTATATTACCCACGGGCCAGAGAACACTAACAGAAAGCCACGCAAGCGCTGTAAATCACTGCCCACCCGGATGCGGGATCTGGGACACATGCAGTTTGGGAAACACTTGGGTGTAAACCCCTCTCCGCACACCAGGGATGCCTCTGGGCCTAAATGACAGAAAGCCTGCTGTTATTTTCACTCACTCCAGGGCTCTGCGCCACAAGCAGCATTAGCAAAGCCACCCGGGGTCTCCGCTCTGACCCAGGCCCACCTAAAATCTGGGGAACATGAAAGAGACCCGCAGGGCCCAGGCCTTCTAGACTACCCTCTCTGCATGGTCATTCAGGGTATAAACAGACCCTCTCGCTTCCTAATTCTCAGACATTGTCCTTGAACGGCTGCTGCTCTAAGCCTGAGCTCTCCAAATCAGAGAGGGCACAGGAGATGTTAAAAGGCCCTGGCTGCACAGCACAGCCGTTCCTGTGATGGGAGGGCAGGTGTGAGGCGGGGGTGCCAGCGGGGAGAGAAGCCCGGGGCGTGGCTGCGGCCACGCACATGCACTTGTGTGGCCCTTGAGAGTTCCCTCGAGCACAGCCCTTCTGGGGCCTCCTGGGACTTTAATTAAAGTCTAAGCCTCTGTCCTCACAGACAGAGAGTCTGAGGCTCCCTCAAGCCAGGTGTCCCCAAGCCGGGCATTTCTGCTCGCCCCCCTGCACCCCGCCTCCAGGAGGGGCTCTGCAGAGGCTTATCGGTACAATGCAGGGGAAACACGGGGGCCAGCTCCAGCCAGTCACCGCTCAGCTCAGACACCCCCCACCCCGTCCCTGAACCACAACCATCACCCCGGACCACAGCGCGGGACCCCCAATGTCATCGAAAAGACTAAGCAGCTCAAAGCACAGGCAGAAACACACCCAGCTGTGAGGGGGGTCTCTCGCAGAGTGGGAGTGAGGGAAGGGGGGGCTTGTGCAACACGGAGCCGAATGCCTGGGCCGTTTTTCACCCACACGTCGAGTGGTAACCACAGCCAGCACTTCGAGTGCGCCTAAGCGGTGAGGCACTGTCCTGAGCGTTCTCACTCGGCCCGGCGCGTGCACACAAGCCGATGGCAGACGTGCTTTGCTAGGCCGACTCCAGCAACCCAGGTGCCCCCCACCTCGGGAGGAGACCCAGCACAACCACCCGTCCTGGGGATCACCCCTGCTCTGAGCAAGGCCTTGGGAGGGTCCCCACATCCCAGGGACTCACGCCCACCACAGACATGCCTGGAGGAGTGTGCTGTCGGCGCTTAGGGCAGGCCCCGATCCTATGAGACGACATCGTGACCCTGCGCCCCAGGCGCTGGGGGTGTCTGCTCAAAACCGCTCTCCTTTCCCTGGACCCGTGGATACAACTCCAGAATGGCGACGGCATCTGGCAGACGCTCTTGGACGCGAGGTGCTACCTGTGAAAACCTCCACGGGTTTCAGAGGGTCTATGTCATCCGTCCCAACCCACGGGTGATGGCTTTCCCACCTTGCACCAGTGCCGCCTGATACATACTGGGGACCTCCCTACTACCCGAACAGCGGCAGCCACAGCACGTTTCTGCCTGCAATGCTTGCAGAGTTCTGGAAGGCTCTCTCTGGAAGGTGACTGATGCTTTGGGAGATGATCTAACACCTCTGTGTCCTCGGGACTCAGCTCCCCCTAGGAGGGAGGCCCAGGGCAGAAAGGACCGGCCCGGCAGTGGGCTCAAACAGGAGGCTGTGCGCCCCCATTCTAGGAGGGGACCTCGGCAAGGGTTAAACGGAGCAAACTTATGATCGGGGCTTCCACGCAATTTGGCGAGGTCAGCGAGCAGAGCAGCACAATGACACTTGTAAGAAAAAACATCTGTCGGTGCCAAAAGGTCAGCAGGAAGGGAGCGGGATTTATGTGGCCCTGACTGGCCAGACCACGGCTCCTGGAGGGAGGGAAGCACATGGCTCAACTTAGCCCCAGAGAAACAACAAAAAGCTCCTTTCAGTGGGCCTCTGCCCAGCCGCTGCCACCTCAACATGGGGGCCAAAGCCTGCAGCCTGTTTCGGACCCTGCCTGGGCGAGTCGCTCCCTGTGCTGAAAAATCCTCGGAATGAGCACTCTTTAGCAGATGATGTTTCTGCACGTTTGTGTGGCCTCCCCGGGCCACGAGATCTCCCACTACACTTCGGGTAGGAAAACAATTTGGGTCACTTGGATAGCCGATGTTTAAATAAATCCATCATCGTGAAAACCAAAACAAGAGGCCTCTTTGGAAAAACAGGAAGTCTTGGTCCATAGCAGGGCTTAAAATAGGGTCTACTTTGACTGCTGACAAAACCCCAGCCTCCAGCGCCTCTCGGCCTTTTTTGTACGAGATCCAACTTACCTTTTAGGGCTCCTTCAGGAAGACGTTCCGTTCCCCCCAAGGCCGGGCCTGGCCTTTGTTAAGGCTCTGACACCGGTCACGGGTCGGGGGCCCAGGCCTGGCCGGTGGCGCTTCCTGCCCACAAACCCCGAGGAGGGTCTCACAGGAAGCCAGACCCCAGCCCCACAGCAGGAACCAGGGCTGGTGCACTTTAATGAACTGGGGGCCGTCTCGGGCGCCTCACCTGAATCATTTAAGAGCTGGCGGCCTTCTGTTTGTTCTTTATTGACTGTCACGGAGCCTCGCAGAAGCCTGTTCAGCCTCTGGGCCGACACTCCGGCCTCTTGCCTGCGTTTAACTGCCCTGCAGAGGGCTTTCGTGGGAAAAGCAGGGTGCCCGTGTCACCCGTGTCCCAATGAATGAGCCTCTCCCTTGCTCAAGACTAGGCAGGGAGGAAGCCAGTAATACACAGTTTCCTCAAATTCCTTCCAAAGTTACCTGTTTTAAAGGACACAGGCACAAGAAAAGTGTGTGCAGTAAAACCCACACTTGTACAGTGTTCTAGCTGCACAAGCACCATCCCTCTACTTTGAGAGGGCTCTTTCCATCGACCTTGAACTCTCCAATCCTTTTCCAGCTGTTCCTGCCTGATCCTTCTCAGGCACCACCCAAGCACCAGGAGGACGGTCTGACGGATTCTAACTATCCCTTTGATAAAAGGGAAATCACAACAAAGCGCATTTACAAAGATCACAGACTCGAGTCAGCCAAATTCGTTCTTAATACGGAGACCTCACGCTGCCAGAACCAAGTCCCAAAGGTCGGTCAGTCCACGAGGGCCTTCCGTGTGTCCCTGTACCACTAGGAGGCAGGGAGCCTTCTGTATATGGACACAGCGCTGGCGTGGACAGCCCAGCACCCTGCACACCAGGGGACCTTCCTTCCCCAGGCAGCTGCCACCCAAAAGGCAGTTAAAAATGAAGTCCACGCCGAGGGAGAAAAGAACACATAAGCAATGCAATGTTTCAGGAGACTGGTGAGGAGAAAATCAGCTGCTGTTATGTGAAGAGTAAAACGCAAGTAACTTCACGCTATTTTGAAATTCAGTTACAGACAGGTAGGTGATTGTACGAGGGAATGGGTGAGAAGACAGGATACAGAGCACTGAAAAATAATACGGTTTAGATGAACTTCGGCCGGGACCCGTCTCTCCTGAACCATGAGTGGGACACGGCTGGCCTGCCACCACGCTGCACTGGACGGCCGCCCACGCCAAGACTTTCAGGAACACCGTCCCAAAGCCTGGGATGGTGGTGGGCTCACGGCACTGCTAACCCAGCCCAAAGTCCCCCCGCTGATCTCCTGGCCCACCAGCAGGGGAGAAGATTCCAGAAATCCTGGTGTTTCTCAGCTTTGGGCTGGGCTTGCTGGGAGCCTGGAGGGGAGTTTGGGCCTGGCTTTGCTGCTCTCCTGGGGGAGACAGTGATAAAATGGGCTTCAGGATCTGGCTCTCCCACGGACCTCAGGTGACCCCGAGGCCAGCCCACCCGTGGAAATGCTCCAACTGCCCTCCCTGGGCTCGGTCGGAGGCATGGAGGGGCCTCAGTCCCCATAACTCAAGGGTTATCGTATGGTGGGCGGAGCAAACCGTTGATCAAAGACATTCTTTCGAAGAGTGAACATGGAGAACTGGAACATGTGACAGTGGGCAGCTGATCTGAAAGCATCGCACACAACCACTTGTTTCAAGGCGTCGTGAGCTATTTTCATACCTAAGAGAAGCATTGCCAAGGGGAGCCACGAAGGAAACCAAGTAAGCTGCAGCCCCTCGGGGGACTCCGGCTTTACACTTTTACCCAAGCACTGCAGCATATCCTTTGCTACTTTGGTTTACAGACTAAGGTCATAAAAGTGCTTTGAAATTGAGTCCAAGTGCTTTTATTTTATTTTTTTAAAAGAAGTCACCAGTGGCTTTTAAACAGAAATGCAATTTTCTTACCACCACTGGCTGTGACTGAGTCTTTCTTGTTTTCTTGTGTGTGCATGTGTGTGTGTGTGTGTGAGCACACGTGTGCCATGGACCACCTAAAACACGGGTTCTAAGCAGGTGACAAACTTGAAACTGTTGGGGAAGGAAGTGGTAGCACTCAGGCCCCTGTAGGGAAGGTTCTGGAGCTTCGATCTCTGCCTGCGGTTATGTGCGGGGCGGTTGTGTGGAAGAGCCACGGAGGGAATTATGTGGGCAGAGCCAGCAGGCGGGTCAACTCCTGCGCTCAGCCCGGATATGGACCAGGCTGACACGCTCTTGCCACCTTGAGAACAGAGGTCTAACCTGGGGGCCCACAGCCAGGAGACCCCCTCCCTCAGCAGGGCCAGGGCTGCTAAGATGTACGTGCAGCCTGGCACCGCAGATGCTTTTTCCTATTCTAGAACCTTCTGGTCTGCCCTGGAGGGATGGCACGGTGCCCAGGATACCCCGCAGCCGGGCCCGGCCATCCTGAACCCCCACAGGATTCCAGCAGAGACGAGCAGCCCCGGCATGCACCATTTTATTTTCACTCCAAACATTCTCCCTGGGACCATCCCAAGAAGCCGAGCCTACTATTTCCAACTAAAGCCCTGGCATTGTCTAGGAATGTTTTCAGGACGAAGCAAATTGCTAAAGCAAACATTTTATTTTAGTCTGCTGGGACAGCCAAGCGCTTTAAAAATATTTCTCACTAGACTTCCAGCGGAACTGCCCCCTCTGGTGGAATTGGGTGCTTTAGACACTCTGCTTCAGTGAAAAGCTCGCTGTGGGGCTGCTGGCTCAAGCCCCCACGTATTCCTCCAGGGCAGCTCTGCTTCAGCAGCACCCCCCCCCCCAACATAGTACCTTGGCAGCCTGTGGGGTGGGGGGGGGCGCGCACAGCCCCTGTGAAGAGGCTGTTTTCCACGCCAACAGCAGCCCCTTCTGACAACAAACACCAGTTCTCAGCTCTGCTGGGAGGCCGGGGGGTGGCTGGGACTCAGCCACCAGGTAAAACGGGGCACAGAAGAGGAGAGTGGGGTCTAAAAGGGCAGCACAGCGTGGCCCCAACACCAGCTGGTACAGCCTCTGTGCCACGTCTGGAGCTGGGCGGATGAGGCCCCAGGCCAGCTGTCCCACCTGAGCTCCTGAACATGCCGCGGGACCCTAGGCCTGCCAGCACCCTTCCTGGGGCAGCAGCCGGGGTGGCCCCAGGGTGCCGCCTGCAGAATGATGGCCATTCCAGAGCTCACATCCGGGACACTTCCCCATCATGTCACAGGAACCAGCTCCTGCCTCCGGGCACAGGGGTCTCACCTAAGCCACCTGCTCCAGGGCACGGCTGCTGGCAGTGCTGGGCCTCGAAGCCAGGCAGTTTTGCTCCAGTCGCCCAACCGCCCTCTGTGAAGCACGGACACTCACGCACATTTTACGTAGTATTTTAAATGATAGGGAAGGCGTGGCTGCCACTGGGCTGGGTGCCATCGGGTCTAAACCACTGGGAAAAAGTGCACCCCAAACAAGAAAGGGGGCAGAGGGGAAAAGGCACGGGGGGTGCTTGACATAGCACACAAACTGCTAATTTGCATCCTCTAGGTGTGATAATGTGATTGCTGCTACATTTCAAAATAGGGAGTCCTTATCTTTAAGGAATAAATAAAAAATCTTTGCCAACTTGGTACTAGGAGTAGCCTGGTGAGTGTGTGAGAGCGTGTAGGCAGGTATGGGCTTTCAGTATACACTTTGTTTTTGCGTATTTGCATGGCTCCCTTGTCTGCTCATTGTTTTTGCTCATTTTCTGTTGTTTTCTTCTTTTTTCTTTAGGAGGTACAGGAACCGAACCCAGAACCTCCCGTGTGGGAGGCAGGTGTTCAACTGCTTGAGCCACATCTGCTCCCTTACTTGCAGGTTTTTTAAAAAAAATAAAAGCTCTACGCTGAGGGCCCTGCATGCCGCCCCTCTGCAGAGCTGCTGCGAGCACCATGGGCAGCCGTGGGGACTGATGTTACTCCAAGGAGTCCAGGGGCTTGAGAAGGGCTTCCAGAGCGCAGGCCACGGCACGGCAGGCCACAGCACCGCAGGAAAAATGTGCAGCTCAGGGGCATGGCCCCACCTGCACCACTATGTATTTGGGCCTTGCACTGTATTAAACAGCCAGCGCTGGGCAACTTGAGAAAGAACAGTGAGTGCACAGTCACACTCTCCTCCTCGTCACCACTTTACCACAGCATGTGACAAGCTAATTATTTGTTCTCTGAGCACATCTTTATTTCTGATGGGTGGGTGGAAGCATCACACTTAAGAAGTTTGGGTAATTTATTTCTCCACGAGCCCACAGGCACGCGACACACACACACGAGAAAGCCCACCATCGCGCTTGGGCTTTGACGCAAGGCCAGCACACGATGACACTCGCACACATCCTCAATGACCAGCCTGACTCCTTCCCTGCTGCGGAAAAACCATTAAGTTCCTATGAACACGGACGGAATCGGGGAGAAATTCTAGTCCTTTGGCTCCTCTCCAGTAGTAAAAATTAACTGTCACGTGCAAGTGCCGATTCCTCCCAAATGAAGCTACGATTTCTCAGCTCACGATGGCGCAGACTCAACAGCGGTGTGCCTACGCCTCCGGGCTATTGCTGGGTTTTATCCCAGTCACAGGATTTTGCGGAGCATAAGTTTTTACAAATCCATTCACCTAGGACAAACTTCCCAAGCAGAGAGAGGCAATAAGCAGGCACAGTTCCCCTGTGGTGGTGCCGCACAGAGTCCCAAAGCCAGCAGGGGGTGGCCCAGATGCCGGGGCTCCAACCCTCCAGCCTGCCCCGGCGAGTTCCCCCAGCCAGGACGGGGTGCAGATCCACATCGTTCACCAGCACCAGATTCCTTCCTCCACCTCCCGGGCGGCAGCACCTGCTCCTGCCAGTCCCTGCCAGGGGTTTCCTTTATCACCACCCTTCCCAGCAGTGCTGCCCCCCAGTGCCCTGAAGCCTTGGCACCCCAACTTCAGAGGCAAACGTGACTTAATTACACAACGCATCCCTCGTGCAGGAACCCAGTTATCTAGAATGCATTTAAAAAAAAAAAAAATCTGCGCCAACTGCTTTTTCATTTTTCTCCCCTTCAATTTACGTCCCATATGACATCACCACAGATTTGTTCACATTTAGCATGGACGCTGAATCCCTGTTAGAATCCTGCTCTTCAGGAGAAGTGGAAATGTGAAACAAAAATCTGACAGCTATTACCCAGCCTGTTGGTTGGTCCCATTTCTCACCACCCTGATCTGTTCCTGGGTCAGCCCAGCTCCTGCCAATGTAGTGAGGATGTGAGGACTCAGCCTGTGGTCAAAGTCACAGGAAGAAAGATGAAGAATGAAACTTTTCAGGTTTGGTTACTTAGCTCAAAGCTGGTTTTGTTCTATTCTTCTTTCTTGGCCGAGTTTTGCATATTTAGGATTTTAGTTACACAAGTTTCCCTACCTCACTGGTTTTACTACTTAGCAAGCAGAGAGTATTTTCTAATGATCATTTTAAATGCCCCACGGGTAGCCACCACCGTTTTGTGAAGACATGGAAAGGCTGAGAGACCCTCGTCGGTGGGGAAACACTGCGCTATCCCACTCCACCACGGACTTCGGAGATACCCAGAGACGCTGCCAGCCCAGCCGCCGAGAGAAAACCGGGCCTCATGTTCACATGATCAGATCCCACAGGGAATTAAAGTTCTCTGACCCTGGACTCTCTGGGATCTGGTACTTCCAGAGAGGCCAGGTCACCATATTAACCCCAACTGGAAGTTATGTAAACTGAGGCTCCACATAAGCTTAAAACCCACCCAAGGGCTTGGCCACGTGGCCACAGTTCACTGTGCTGCCTGCTTGCGAACTGGGCCCTTTTCTGTATGTGACACACTGAAGAGTTCAATAAAATCCAAGGACAAGTCAATGCTTTAATCCAATGCACACCTGGCTCCATCTCTCAAGTAACTTCAGCAAAACACTGGGAAAGAACTGTGGCTACTGCATTTCCCACTGTCTCCCTAAAGCAGGTTTCTTAACTTTTTTGTTCATGGGCCCCTTTGCCAGGCAGGTGAAATGAATGCTACTGTAATTTATTTATTGCCTACATTCATAAGTGAAGGAAACACTAGTTTTCAGTTGGTGGTCAGAGAAAATAAAAGATAAGAAGTTGATTTTTTATCAATTCAAGCTCAGGGACCCCCTGAAATCTTTCTACAGACCCCTGGTTAGGAACCCCTGCCCTAAAGCCCTCGAGGGGTTGTGTGATTTGGGGAAAGGACATGGGAGAGGGGAAGAGGCAGATACATCTAGGGGATGCTGGAGTAAAAAAAAGACCAAACCCAGATCCCTGGGCAGCCAGCTCGCCAGGTTTTGTTTCTGCGGGCTTCTGAGCTGCAAACAAAGTGGGATCCCAGAGACCACGGTGAGGGTGTGGGGGTGTGGATAAAAGTTAGCAGGAGCCCCCAGCCAGAGGCGTGCTGCTGGCTCTGCCACCAGCAGAGATGAATTACTACCGAGGCTCAGCCTGCTATGCACTCACCCTCAAGTGAAGAAGCTACGGTTCATTTCCTCCTCTAGATAGTGACTCAGCCCACCCTTCCTCCCAGGTCAGGTGGCCAAACGAGGGTCACCACACACCTGACTAACATCCCAGGCGCCCTCCAGCCAGCCAGCTCTTGGCCAAGGAGCCCAAATTTGTGAGGCTTCCACTGCAGCTTCCCTTAACACTGCAGTGGTGAAGGCGTGGAGCGAGCCCCCGTTTCCCCCAGGCAAGGGGCCGAAACCCGGATGCCAGCAGGGAGGGAGACTCAGAGCTGTGGTGGCAGGAAGGGCTGCCAACATCAGGACCACCTCAAGCAGCCTTTCTCTGCCTAACCGACGAGCAGATGCAGGTGGGGTGGCAGGCAGCCCTGGTGGGGGGGCATCTAGGGCTTGCTGCCCTTGGGGTGCACAGCAGACCAGACATTTGGGAGCACACTGGAAAAGAGGTGGCACCGTGATAACCTTGGGAGGATGGCCGAGACATGCCAGTCTGCACGAGTCAGACTACAGATAAAAGACTAGGAGGAAAGGGCATGAAAATCAAGTTAAAATTCCAGCCCTTCCACTTAGGAGTGAGCTCGAGACCTTGGGCAAGTCACCAGGCCCCCCACAGCTTGGCTTCCTTACCCATGAAAGAACTGCCTCACCAGGCTTCACCTTGTCTAGGCCTCTGAACTGCAGAGACCCTGGAAGTTTCCAGGGGAGACCACTGTGTGCTTGTGGACGAGGCCTAGGGCTGAGATGCAGCCACTCACTCTGTACAGGGCTCCCGGCAGCAGGCAGTTACTTTCCTGAAAGCCCTTGGGATCGACCTAGAACGCGGCAAGCAGTCCCTTCGTGGAGGTCCAAGGACAGCACCACACATGCACAAAAAATCAACTTGCCTGTTTATTTTATTTATCCCCCTCCCCTCACTGTTTGTGCTCGCTGTCTGCTCTGTGTCCATTTGCTGTCTGCTTGTCTTCTCTTTAGGAGGCACTGGGAACCAAACCTGGGACCTCCCATGTGGGAAAGAGGTGCTCAATCGCTTGAGTCACCTCAGCTCCTTGCTTTATTGTGTCTCTCATAGTCTTTCCTCTGTGTCTCCTTGTTGCCTCACCTAGCCGTGCCTCTTCTCCAGGAGGCACAAGGAACCGAAGTGGGACCTCCCATGTGGTAGGCGGGAGCTCAGTCGCTGAGCCACATCCGCTTCCCTCACTGGTTTTTAACCTGAGTATACCTACACAGGCCAGTTCATTGCTGGATGGCAAAGTTTTCCATTTCCTTTAAAGCATTCTTCATACTTCCCCCAAACCCACAAGCCCAGTGTAACCATGAGAAACACATCAGACAAACCCAACTTTTGTCTGTACTTCCCGAAACGGTCACGGTCATCGAAAACAAGGACAATCTGAGAAACTCACAGCCAGGAGACATGCCAAGGGAGACCTAACAGCTCACCCAGGCCGCCGGGGGCCCCTGTCCACCGCCACCCACCACTGGACGGGAAGAAGGATGCAGAAAACACTCAACCCTTGGAGGGTGGAGAACTATCTGCCAGCCGGCTGCTGCCTTCGGGGACATCACATCCCTCTCTCCTCGTCCCAACAAGCTGAGCCATCGGCCTGTCCAGCTGCTCTCAGCTGAGCCCTGCATTCTGGGAACCTCATTCCACCAGAGTTTCGGTTCTGGGTTTCCCTCTCCCATGGGTACATGACACCACAGGTGCCACAAACAGAAAGACTCCTGATCCAGGAGCCCTAAGTTTCACCTACACGAAAAGAAACCAAAGTATGCACGGAGGCATTAATGTCACCTAAAGGAAAATGTTTGTCTCACGTAGGACCCCCTCCCCCTTTGCCTCAAAATGCTAAGCTGGTGATGTACGGCATCCCTGTACGATGACACGCACGTTTGTTTTCTAAGTTCACAACTCATACTATATACTTATCGTTTATGTTTGTTCATGTACGAATGATAAACTTCAATAAACTATTTTTAAAATGAAAAGAAAAAAAAGCTAAGCTGGCAAAATTCACGGATCAATAAAAACGAGAGCTTTTCTCCTAGGACAAGCTTGCACGGTTTACTAGGGCACAAAGGATGGCAAGCAGCAAGCATTCCCCTCAAAAGGGTGAGGAACCCAGCCCTGTGCCCCGCTGACAATGCTACATGTGCCGAGACACGGAGGGCACGAGCTGAGGCACTCGGGGCTAAGGATGAGACAACTTAGGCTCCCCGGCTTGGTGGGGGGGGGCCCTGCAGGGTTGCACTGGATGCCTTCCGGCCCCACACAGACTGAGGACAGAGCTGCTGCTGCTGGGCCCCAGTGCCCCAAAGGGAGGGTGCCCAGGACCGTCAGGGCTGGGGGAGGGGTTCACGGTGCCCTCGAACCCCTTGCGACCTGCAGACCAGGCCGGCCTTCCCGGCCAGGGAGGCCAGGGCGCGGGGGCTTCCCAGGTGGGGGGACATGGCACCTTCCCCGGAGGGGGGTGCATGGCCTCCCCAGCTGGGGGGGGGGCATGTACCCTCTGTGCTAGCCCAAGCTCCCCTTCAGCTAAGCCCGAGACTGGGCTTCTCCCGAGCTCCTGTGGACGACCCTGGACAACTCCATCACTGATCCTTCCCGGAGGGGAGCGAGGTATGCAAAGGGCTTGGGCCAGAGTCCCAGGTGACCGCACAACTGACCAACCCCTGGAAACAGTTGAGGGACCCTTCTGCTGGACTACACGGGCACCGCAGAGACTGGATTTCAATTTGGAAAGTTTTTAAATTCCAGAATCAGAATCATTCCTAAGACGTCTACAATGGTGAATCTGACACTGCACACACTTGCCAAAAATTTCCATTTAGACAATTTTATTTTCCAATATTTAGTTTCCAAGCCAGAACTCGTTCGCTTCTATTTATTTTACTCTTCAATCAGGAAATGGCAACTTCTGCTGGCTCCCTGCCTTTTGCTATTTTTTTAATTAGAGAAGTTGTGGGTTTACAGGACAATCATGCATAAAATTCAGGGTTCTCATATAACGCCCTAGTAATACCTGGCATTTGTGTAGAGCATGTCTCACAATTAATGAGAGCAGATTTTTATAATTGTGCCATTAACTCTAGTCCATGGCTTAACTTACAGGTCAGGGTTTGTGTCGTGCAGTTCTACAGATTTAAATTTTTTTTTTTATTCCAGTACTATATATATACAGCTTAAAATTCCCCCTTTTAACCACATTCAAATATATAATCCAGCGCTGCTAATTACGTTCACAATGTTGTGCTACCATCACCACCGTCCATTACCAAAACTTTTCCATTGTCCCAAATAGAAACTGTACATTTTAAGCCTTAACTCATTCTTCCCTACCCCCATCCAGACTCCCCACCAGTTTAATGGACCTCCTTGTTTCCCTTCCTCCCCGCCCCAAGAAGTTGAACAGAAATCAAGGATGTGGAATTCTTGCCTCTTCTGCACCACAAAAACAAAACAAAATAAAAAACAATAACAACAACAAAAAAAACACCTTAAGGAATTGAGTTAAAAAGTTACCCTCTCTAAATAAACTAGGGAACTTTAGTTATGAATCATGTATCAATGTTGGTTCATTAATTTTAACAAATGTATGAGAGTAATGCAAGATGTTAATAAGGGGAATTGGGTAGAAGGTATATGGAAACCGTGTGCTAGTTTTTTCTGTAAATCTATAACTGTTATAAAAATAAAGGTCTATTGAAGAGAAGAAAATAAATAAGTAAGTAAGTAAATAAGGGAAAATTAAGGTCCCCTTTCCCCCACACTGCCTTCCTGCTCCTGCCCAGAACAAATTACCTATGTCCTGAGCAGACTCTGCTCTCCGTGTGCTAGAACAATATTCTGATGGTACCCCATAGATGCTTCTGTGCCTGCCAATGGGCCCCAACATACACGGGCAGCGTCCCTGCCTTTGCAGAGAGGGGATGGAGGCAGCAACTGGGCAGCAGGGGCCTTACCTGGTTGAGCTCCGGTGAGAGGGGAGGCCCAGTAAGAGGAGTGACAGTGCCCCACCTGCCTCCTCCAAGCCCTTGACCCTGGACTAGGAGTTGACCTGGGGCTCAGGGGACTGCACGTGAAGGCCAGGAACGCAAGGCAGAACGCGTGTTGGGAGCCGCTGACTGAGGAAGTGGCAGAGGCTGCTAACAGATGGGTCATGCGTGCAGTTAGCCTGAGCCAAAGTGGAACAGGAAATTAATCCAGCATGCTGGAGGCTGGCACTCCAATGCTTGGAGCAGGAAGGGGGAGATCCACCCCAAAGCGAAGTTAACACCAGAAAGATGGCAGTAAAAGCTTACAAGATTCAAATTAAAACAGAGCTAATGACCACGAGGGCCACCCAAAGAGCCAGAGAACGGGCCGGCCTGTCAGGTTTTAAAGAGCACTTCAGAAAAGCCAGGCTGACTCGAGTCCCTGATGAAAGCAGCCGTAAAATAAACCCCTTAACAGCTAGACAATAAATCTTTAAAACCAGAGCTAGTAGCCTAATATTTGCCCAATAATTTTTCTTTCATTAACACGATGATCAGCAAAATCAATGTCCCAGATATCTAGCAACGTGTACCACCACCCAAACGCCTCCCGAACACACACATCACTCCTCTGACTGTTTGCAAAGATGTCTACCCAGTGCCGCGACTTCTGAAACAGAATGAGAGCAGGAAGCGGATTCTGGCAAGTCTCGGTGAGGAGGATGAGCCAAGACACGTCAGCCGCACAAATGCAGAAGATGGAGCATTTGGTGAGAGGCGAGGCCAGCGGAGGCCCCCTCCTCCAAGCTACGAGGGTGGCCACCCTGGGTCCTGGACACCCACATGCCCGCCAGCCCCTCAGGGCCTGAGCATGGCATGTTGGGGTCAGAATCTGAAAGGCCAGAACAGAACCTGTGCCCAGCCCCCATTCATCCTGCAGGAAAAGGCAACTGGGCAGGAGGGCACAGAAGAAAAAGGACAGGCGCCGGCTCCTGGTCCAGGGTGTACACCAGCTCTCTGCTCCTCTCAGCAGGGAGGGCGCAGAGCAGACACAGGGGGCCAGGGCTCTTCCCCCGGGCTTTGGCACAACCTGAAAGCTTGGCTCGACCAACGGCTACTCTGGGAGATTTGGCAGATGCCCCTTGACATGTGCTTCAGGACCAGATCATCGACAAGACAGATTACAGTTTTGGCAACCATTATTTAAACCATTCCTTAAACTGTTGGGTGCAATAAATAGAGAGATGACAGCATGGCAAACAGCTGAGATTCAACCTCCAGAGCCCAAGAACACAGTGTCAGGAAAAGAACACAGCCTCCTGGTAACAAGTGGGCCTGCTGACGCCTGCAGATCCAAAGCTTCTGGCAACTCCTTCCTGCCTCTGCAATTCCAGAGGCCACTTTGTTCTCACTTAGGGTTTTGGGTTTTTATTTTTTTTTTCGGAAAACAAAAAACCACTTAATCTCAATGTTGGGGATACCCACTTACAAGTTCAAAAACCTCTGATTTCTCCCACAGTCCTTTCAAACAGCTTTTTACATAAATGAAATTTTCAATGGAACTGGAAAACAGTTTTTACATGGCAAACAGTTTAACTTGCTGATTCACACAGGGGTTTATGCATAATATTAGGGCCACAAGACAGCGTCCATGGCCAACACCGCGTATGGTGGTTGACTTGTGGGTTCTCTGGGTGAGCAGGCAAATGGCATGCTTTCCCACCAAGCAGAGGTCCAGCCTAGTCCTGACAGCAAGGGCCATTCAAGACAAGGCTGGACAAGGCCCTCCCTGGGTTCAGAGAACCTTCCAGCATCACAGCGCCACAAAGCTCCAATCATAATTGGGCACTGGATACAGGCTCCGGGCAATGCTGCAGCCAGTAGGACACCTGGTTGGAAACGGGTGAACTTATCATGAGGATCACTGCTTCTGGACTAAAGGAAACTTTGGTGTCATTTGATTATCACTTGCCCTTAAAAGCATTACATAAAAACCCATGTGTGTGCTTTTAATGGAAATGGCCTGGTGATATCCTCTATTCTGCAAAAAGTTTTGGCAAGATGACAGTCTTTCTTTCCAACATATTTCCTTTTGAAACAAGTTCAGCAACATTAGCTGGACGGAATGCATGATCTGTGAAACACTGAGCTTGGCCCAGGCTGAGACGGAACCAAAGTCCTCTAGGGATGCACCTGGGAATCTCAGCACCATCAGGGGAGTCTGGCAGCGCCCCTGCACTGGTGACAGTGGGCAAGCAGCTGAGGCCGTGCTGCGGGAGGTGGGTAAGGAATGCACCTGCTAGTTCACCGCCACTCTCAGTTTCCCCCTTTCTCCCAAAAGGCCCAGGTCCCCCAGGGAGGTAGCGACTACACTCCCATTCTCCCTTTCAATGAACATTTTCAGTCGTTCAGACTCTTAATGAAAAGGTCCATCAAGCAAAAGTTTAAATCCACATAACTTGGGAGTTCGGATGGTTTTCCATCCTTGGAATTAAGACCCACTTTGGGCCTTGGTTTTATCATCTGTAAAACAAGGAGTTCTCAAAGGTCTCTGGAATCTTCCTTCCAACCCTAGCATTTTAGGACTTTCTAAAGCCTGTAGTCCCACCTCTGGAATTCTGAATTGCAGGAATACAGAACAAGTAATGGAATGAACATGCTTAAAGCGCCATTCTCTGCATTTCCCAGGCAACTTCTTGGGACAATGTTCTGTATAATAGCCAAGATTCTACCACAAATCCACCATAATTGCTAAATGGCAAACATCATGCAATGCCTAGGGCTGGTGAGGGCTTTGGAATGCCAGGTACTCCTGCACGCAGCAGCTGAGGGCACAAATTGGTACAAGCATCCTGGAAGACTGTTAGGCATTTTCTACCAAAACTGGACGCAGGCCTACTGATGGCCCCGCAAGCCTTCCCCTGGGTGCGTACTCAGCAGAAGTGCATCGCCCGAGTGCAGAGGGCATGCGGCATCACTCCCGATGCCCCCAAGATGCAAGTCCCAAATGCCCATTAGCAGGAAGCTGGATGGAAAAAAGAATACCAAGGCTGTGGAATAGTATACAGCAGTGAAAAGGCACAAAACAAGGCTAAACTGCACAGGTACAAATGCAGAGTACAGATTGCACGCCTCCACTGCAAGTTAAACAAGGCAGAAGTGAGAACAGAGCCATCGCGGAAGGGGAGCTAACGACTGGGAGGGCCCTTCAAAGGAGGGCTTGATCTAAATGTATTTGCCTTGCAAGTTCATCAGCTTGTGCATTTTCTGTTAGTATATTCCATTTTCATTAAGAAACAAGCCTCACCACTTCTCCCCAGGAATACAGGCCTGCCGCACAGGCTGCCGAAGCCTGCCTTCCTCTTTTTACTTTTCCCAAGCTCCAGAGACCTCGGCCCAGGCCCCACCTCCCAACACCAGAGGCAGCAGCCAGCTCTACACCAGCTTCAGAAAGCCCTGGGCATGTGTGTCTGGGCCCCCTCAGGTGGACTGGGGCCCTGATCTGTGCCCAGGGGGCGGGGGGGGGCACCCCAGGCAGGGCTCAGTGGCTTCTCTGCTCTCTTGCTGTTTAAGACCTTAGCAAAGTCGCCCCACCCTGCCCGGCTCAGGCCCATCACGATGGGCAGCCAGACCTGGACGGGGGCTTGGCATCTCTTGCAGATCTAGAAACCCCAGGCTCTGCCCAGGACCCTCTACTCACTCTTCTGCTCCTTTCCCAGGAACTCTTCCTTCACTTAGGCCAAAGTCACTCCAGCTCCCTCTTCCCCTCACTCAATACAATGCATGGGATTTGAGAGGCAAAGCCTCACCACAAAGCACAAACTCACTGCTACAAGCCCTCCTGCCAGCGACTTGACATTAAAGAAACATACGGCACGAAAGAATATCCAAAGCCAAACGCCAGCCAGGTCAGCGCTGCTCTGCAACGGCAGGGAGAAAAACAAAAATTGAGTTGTAGCAGGGGTTAAGAATTTTATATCCAGGCTGGCAGGAGGCAGCTCATTTCACAGCAACTGTCTACGGATCTCCAGATTTCTTCCCAGGAGAGTTTGAATATCCAGAAAGGTTTCTTCCTTCCCAGACCCTCTTTTCCTCCCCTTTCCTCTTTAGATGGTCATTTCTGCCAAGAATCCGACGTCTCACTACTTCCTGTGGCTCCATTAATTACAATAACAAGAAATAACCCTGCAGTGATGTCATCCAAACTTTTACTTCCTGTAGTCGACGAATAGGTCAGCTCAGCTGCTGTGAGAATCCAGATGCGTCATTCCTCCATTTTGGGAAAAAGAAAAATCATGGTTTTTACACTCCATCAAAGCTTTTATGTTTACAGAGGCACTCACCCCAAAGGTTTTATAAGTGAAATAAAAATAAAATGTGGCGGGAAGCGGCTGTGGCTCAATCAGTGGGGCTCCCGTTTACCATATGGGAGGCCCCGGGTTCGGTTCCCGGGGCCTCCTGGTGAAGGCAAGCCCGCCCGCACGGCGTGGTTAGCTGACCCAGCGAGCACAAGCAGCAAGGGGGGGATAAATGAATAAATAAATAAAATCTTTAAAAAAAAAAAAAAAAAATGTGGCTATTGTAAGGGGAAAACAGGCAATTGATTGTGTAAAGCTGTGAATGTTAAGTCCGTATATGTAAAGAAAAGCCACATTTTTAAGACGTGTATAGAGACATAGGGCATGTCTGGTGTTGTGTGCGCTGAGGAAGCTTTTAGCTGTTGACCTCTGCAAGGAGGCGCCTGTGGGGCACTCGGGCACACACAGGAAAGGGACTTCTCTGCAGTCTCGGTGACAGGAAGGAACTGGGGACAGGGAAGGGCAGACCATCTTCTGTGTAGCTCCACGCCCTCTGGCCTCAGAGAGACATCTCGTCCTGGCAGCCAATGCCAGTAGGAATTTTTAATTTTCTGACGGGAGCAAAAAAATAAAGCAGTGTCCAATGGTACATTCTGGAAGGTTCTGTGCTTGGGATTTCCATCACAAAGAGCTCTATGAGAGCACCAGGAGCCTTACCCAGATCAGCTGCGGGGAGCACTCATCCAAAAGCTGTGGGGGCAAAGCAGCCACTGCCCAAACCAACAGCATTCCACAACGTCATCCCAACCCTTTGCATCCAATGCCCAACCTCAGGTCACCTCCATGACAGGTAGTCCTACTTGGACCACATGGAGTAGTTTTGAGGTTGCTAAAAGCTGCCGCAAGCAATATACTAGAAATGGGTTGGCTTTTACAATGGAGATTTATTAATTTCTAAGGTTCCAGTTCTGAGGCTGGGAAAAATGTTGAAATCAAGGCTTCAGGTGATGTGCTCTCCCCAAAGACTGGCTGGTGACAATCTGGACTCTTCTGTCAAATGGGAAGGTACACGGCAGAGTCCCCCTTTCTCTGGGTCTCCTTTCAGCCTCCTGGTTCCTGTGGCTTCCTCTCTCAACTTCCGTGTGTCTGTTTGTCTCTGGGGCTCCCTCTCTCTATTCATCCCATTTATAAAGGACTCCAGTACAAGGTGAAGACCCACTCTGGGTCACTCCCTGCTGAAGTAATCGAATCAGGAGGAAGGTCCCACTTACAATGGTTTACAACCAGGAGTGGATTAACATGTGGACATGATATTCTGGAATCCAAATGGTCTTCAAACCACCACATGGAGCCTCTCCTGTGACATCAGCACTGGGTATGGCTGACGGCTCAGAGTCAGATGGGTATGTGCAGATGGGGGAAGGGCGGCCACTCTGCCGTCCTCCCTACCCCCAGCCCATCCAGAAAATGTGATCTGACCTTGTCGTCGCCAGCCCCCAGTTATGGAGGCAGAGCCTTTCTCGTGGATGGCCGTGGGCTAGCTATGAAGACCAGCATTCAAATTCGAGGGAGCTTCTCGGTCTTGTCTCCTGTGCAAGCATAGGCTCCAAATATTCCCGAGAAGATTATTTGTGGTTCATGGCCTGCCAGAAACAAGGTCCTATTATCCAGTATAATATAAATTGTTCGCAGCTAACCTCAACCTGTTTTGTTCACAAGGAACCACCATCGCCCAAGGCCTAGAAGCTGGTAACAACCCTGAGATTTTTCCACAGCTTCTTAAACCCAAAAGCGCCTTGGTGAGGCCTTCACAAGTCCCACCAGTGTAGACGCCAAGTAGCCGTGTCAAGTGCTGTTTTGAGGAAACGCCGGGGTCACGGGTGGGCCAGGCCATAATGGCATCTGTCTGGGCAGGGGTGGGTGAGAGGGTGCGGGCAGCCGGAGCTGGAGGCAGCGCTGGTTCGGGGGGACAATGGTTGAGTCTTTAAAATCTGCAGGGCAGCCGGCCCCTCCGCCGGGATGGAATCTGAGCCCTAACGCTGCCGCTCTCGTTTCTCTCCGATTGGGTTTCTCCATCATAGACCAAGGCCAGAATATTCTTCCCAGGACAACCCAAAAACTGGGAAGAAGCAAGTCAAAGCCTCAGCCCATGGTGGGCGAGTTTTCACCCTCCATCAGGAGATTTCACGGCACCCTACGCATCTGCAGGTGGACTCCCTGGCTTGTCGTCACCCGAGCTATAGAAAATGTTTCTTTGTGCCCGGAAAGACTAGGGACGCAGCATGCTTCACAGAGACTGCTGAATCCGATGTCAGTCCTCCACCGCACGCCCCACAGCTAAGTGTGTCCACACACTCTAGCTTGTACAGGACGCGCCTCCTGCTTCCGTTCGTCTGCCTGGCTGAGACCACATTTTCTCATTCCCCTTCCGAGCTTTAAACAGTGGGTTGGTTTCAGTAAGAAACAATAAGAAAAGACCACTTTGAACCGACCCGCTATATTTAGAAAATTAAATCAAGCCTTGCTTTAAATAGCACGGTGGTCCGTACACTAGCATGCCATTAATTATTAATTCTCTCGGAATGATCCAACCTGGCCTCAGGGCCTATTCCCAGAGGAAAACATATTCTCATTGACAAAAGACAGAAATAGCTAGAAGAGCTGCTAATTTGAATAGAGTCAGTTCCAAAATTAGGGGAAGTGACTATTTCAATGGTGAGTTTATTTACGAAGCATGTTCTGAGATAGAACTGAGGAGAGTGACTTAAAAACCACAAGCCTCTCTCCTGTGATGGACGCCACCTCCACTATTTAGCACTCTGCAGAGAAGTACTTACTTAACGCGCTCTCCTGTTGATTTTGACTGATTCAGGCAGAATTTAAAAACTGAGTTGGTACTTCCTCCATTACACATAACAATGTTAAATGGTTCCGATACCGTACCTGAGCATTTGCAGGGATCTTGTCAAATAAAATGCTCTTCCAAGTTAACTCTGCTGTATATTTATGCATTTAATATCACAGCTTCCTACAAAATGCACGAATCATCTTAACAGAGTGTAAATTTAAGTACTGTGAAGGCATTTTATACTCTGCTTAACTTCTCTAAGGGGCCCAGTATTTTTTGGAGCAGATAAATCATGCTTTCCTGTAACCAGACTTAAGGGAACAGCTGTCAAAACTTCTAAGAAGAAATACAGCCCACGGTCTCCTTGGCTTAGGGGATAAACCAGCACATCCACCCTCAGCCCAGGCTGCTCCTGGCCCCTGCCGCCTGCTCACCCACGAGGGAGTGGCCAGCAGCACCTTGGGAACAGGGCAGGGAAGTGCCCTCCTTCTTGCCACTGGTCACCACCCTCTCGCCATTCTGGAACGATGGGGACTTGACCACTGCTGACTCGAGGACAGCCTAACATCTGTGCATCTTGACTGTCAGCATTAGAAACGTGATCTGCTCCAGTTCTTCTGTGAAATGAGCCCAATGCCCTCATGCCTAAAAGGTCTCCAGATGCACACAAGAAGTACAGAAGGGTGAAAAGGTGGGGTGGCGGCGAGTGAGGAAATCCATCCGTATAACAGCTGGACTTGTAAATTATTCACCAAAGAGGGGAAACTTAGCCACGGCCCATCTGGCAGGGCCAGGCCTGGGTCTCAGGCTGTGCTGGCCCGAAAGGAGCTCCCAGCAGCAGCCCCTGAATCCCCGAGGCGTGGGACCCCATTTGCATGTTCAGTGACAGATGCACCATCTCCACAATTTAGAAGTACTCAGCACTGCCTGCCACCAGCCACTGGTCCGGACACGGTGTGCAAGGTAGAATGATGTCACATCAGAAAGTGAAGAGGGAAGGGCATAAAATCAGGTACGGGACGACTTTAAAAAAAAGGAGACAGAGTGAGCTTGAGCTAGAAAAGAAAGGAAATGCTCAAAGACAGAGACATGTCAAAAAGACATAGGAGGGGAAAAAAATAAAAAGCAACAAGGAAAAGGAAAAAAAAAAGACCTAGGAGAAAAGAACGAGCTTGAAGAGGCACTCACTGACCAAATCCAGAGCAACTTGAGCATCAAAATAAAATATGATGATAGCAGAAGATAACGTACGAAATGAAATAAGAATCCTTGAGTCCTTCCCAATATAGATTAAAAAACATAAACAGGGAGCTGATGTAGCTTGTGAATGAGCACTTGCTTCCCATGTATGAGGTCCCAGGTTCAATCCCTGGTACCTCCTAAAAAACAAATAAAAAAACAAAACAAAAACCAAAAAAACCCCACATATAAACAAGGGAAAGGGAAATCTTGTTATAGTAGAAAGCCAGCTGATATGTAGAGAAGGAATGATGACGTCTGAAAATTACAACTTGGCAGCCATCCTAATAATTGATCAAACGATAATTATCAGCGATGTTAAGACCAGCGTGTGAAAGTCTGAGGATTAACAGGCTATTTACCTGCCTACAGTATCTCCCCTTGTTACAAAGGGGAAAACAGCAACGGCCAGACAGGACCATAACCATGCGCTCAGTTCACCTTACCAGCAATGAGACAGACCCTGTGCCTCCTGCTACGAGGCCTGGAGGAGAACACGGCATCCCTGAGACTGGGAGAAAGCAGGGGACGAGCCCAAACGAGGGCCCCTCCAAAACAGGGCCATTCTGTACCCTTCAAAAAATGCCATAAAACACAAAGGAAGACAGGGAGCCAATACAGATTAAAGACTACCGCGGCCTATGGTGACTACGTGCAAAACAAACTCCAGAATCTTCTTTTACCCTAAAGGATATTATCAGAACAATTGGTGAAAAATATATTTGCAACTTGTTCTCAGAGGGTTTATAAAAAATACGGGGTGTGTGTTTGTGATTGCATGAGAACAAAGCAAAGGTGGTAAAAGTCACCATCTGGGGTGTCTAGGAGGATCAGCAGGAATTCTTCGTCTCCACTCTTACAACTCTTCCCTACGGCTGAAACTGTGTCAAAATAAAGTTACAGGGGGCGGACGTGGCTCAGATGGCTGGGCGTCCGTCTGCCATATGAAGGGACATGGGTTCGATCCCCAGGACCTCCCGGTAAAATAAAAACAATATATATAGAAGGCGCATGGGCTGCCAGGCTCTGTGTGCCAGTGAGCCGCCAGGCCCCGGGAGCCATGCAGCAGGATGATGACGTAACAGGGGAGAGACGAGACGAGATGCTCCGAAAGCTCCAGAAGCCAGGAGCTGAGGTGGCGCAGGTGGCAGGACACCTCTCTCCTATATCGGAGGTCTCCAGGGTTGAATCCTGGTGAAGACTGGAGGAGGAGGATGAGAAGAGATGGCAGGAAACAGACACAGAGAATTGCCCAGTGAATGGACACAAAACAGCAAATGGGGAAGGGGGGGGCGGTTAAAATGGATAAAGTAAATAAATAAATCTTTAAGAAAATAATAATAATAAAATTCAAAATAAAGTTACAGAAAAAAAGGGGGGAAAAAAAAAAAAGAAACGGGCATGAATGCCCACAGTGGACTGTGTTCACGTTTTATGATTACCTTGTATGTCCCCCAGAGGGCCCAAATTGTCGCGATGCAATTTGATTACTCTTAACGGGAAAAATAAACATGTCAGAATCAGCGTGAGGCTTTGTGAAAAGCCAGGCAGGTCAGAGGAGCACAGACCCCTCTCCTCAGGGCCACATGCTCTGCCCAGGCCCACACTGCCCCCCGCGCCACCACCTGCACTTTGGGTCTCAAGTTTGCTACACGCTCTGAAACAAGCCAGGAGGGGCCAACAGGTGGGCCCGGCCTTCTCCCTGGCTTCCCTCCGTCTAAGCTGGGGGCTGCTCGGGGGAACTGGCCACTGCATCCCCGTCCCCAAAGCGCAGCCCATTTGGTCCTCACAACTAAGTTTCCAGGTGCGGGAATGTCGGCTCCTAGGTCAGTGTATTGACACTGCTCCCTCCGTGTGGCGAGTCTCTGGGACGAGCTGGAGGTGGCGTGTGGGACCACAGCACTGAAGCTGCCCCGTGGGAGCACAGGACAGGACAGGGACGCCAAGGCTCTGGGGCTTGAGTCCAAACTCCATTTCCCACGGAAGATTCCATCTGGCTGCATGAAATCCAGGCGCCAGCCCGAACCACTTAATGGCAAGTCAGGGGTCCAAGGCAGGAAATGGATCTGAAGGTCCCCCAAGAATCAGCGTCCCTGCCCTGGAAGGGCCAAGGGCAGGGCTGGCTATGCTCGCAGCTCCTCCATCTCCTCTCCTGGGCAGCAGCCTCTCCCAGCTCACAGGTCCCTGGCAAGGCTGCCTTTACTAGAATGTCAGGTTCCTCCACGTTTAAATGCTGGGCAGCTCTGGAGAAGAGAGGAAGTCATCAATAGCTTCCACAAGAAGACTTTCCCTTTATTCAATTGATCCTAATAAAAATTTAATATACCTCTTGCCTCGGGGTAACATTTTCAACTAATGTTGACTTTCCCCTGCGACCAGCCTGTCTTGGCTGCCTAGCTCACAGCCAAGCACTCTGTGGCCGTGAAGATTCTTCACTCAATTTTCACAGAACATGCCTTCTATTTTTCACATTCTCGCTGCTAGCATTTCGGCTCCGAAGCTACTTCTCCAGGAGAGAGGGCTCCCCAGGGCCCACCAAGCAAGAGCTGTTAAGTGAGCGCCCAGGGTGCAGAGCTGAGCCCCTGCCACTGGCGTGAGCGGGTGGACGAACACCCGCTGCGGTCAGCACTCGGCGGAGCTAGGCCCATGTTTCACCTGAAAGTTGAAGGTTTACATATGACACCAAAAACATATACATAAGCTCGCCAGGGGCCAATAAAGATTCTCAACATACTTTACAAAACTGGAAGAGGTTTTGCCAAGGTGCTCGGAAAACCCTTCTGGATTGGACTTCTGACCTTCCAGAACACCAGAGGCCTGTCTCGCGGGTTCGTCCCTGGCGCAGGCCTCGGCGCTTGCAGGTGGCACTGCATGCCCAGCACTGAGTGGACACCAAGGCCCTGGCCCCGAGGGACACGAGCCTCCTGTCTGGTCCACCGGGGAAGGACACACCATGTGATGCGGGTACTGCCACTGCCCTGACCAAGGTGCTGCCAGAATTAATGAGCACAACGCACACAGGGACCTCTCTCCATCCTATGTAAAGACCCAGGACCCACTAGCTGTTCTCGCAAAATCTATTTATTCTAAGCTGCCCGTGGGGAGGCCCAACCCCAGCATGGAGGCGTGGGGTGGGGTGGGGTGGGGTGGGGTGGGTGGGCAGCACAATGCAGAGAAGCCGCAAGGGGAGACTCCAGGGCAGGCCCGGCCTTCTATTTTGAGGCAGAGGCTGTCAGGATGAGTAAGAGTGAGTAAGAGTGAGGCATTCAGGGGGCCGCCCTGGCTCGCCCCAGGAAGGTGGCCTCCCAGGTGGAGTTCCAGCCTGTTCCTGCCCTACCCTAACTCTCCAGGAAGGGAGGGGGCTGGGCTGGGGCTCTGGCAGCCTCTCCCCAGCCCTGAGGGGTCCTGGATGACCGCCAGCAGGCCCAGAGGCCCTCAGGACTGTGTCCATCCTAGGACTCCTCCCTTCCTTTTGTTCCCTGGCAGAGGGCCGCCCCACCGCACCCAAAGAAGCAAGCCCTTTCTGCTGGTTTCCTCTTTCTTTCCTTCCTTCCTTCTGCCTGGCCTTGCTGCCCATCCGTGGACCTTGTGACCCCCAAAACCATCTCCCACTGCTGCCCCAGAACGCCCCCCCAAAGTGCCAGCCTTGCCACCTGTCCCCGGGAGACCTTCACACGGAAGCCACTGAGTGTGTCTTAGCCACGCCAGCAAACGAAACTTGCCCTTGAAAAATTCACCCACCAAACAAAGCTCCCTCCTTAGCTAGGGATGAAACCCAAAGACCACCCAACCTGGACTGCTACAGCATTCCACTGTGGGACCACCTTCGCCTTCACCCAGGTCGGGCAAGCTGTGACACCAGGCCACCGGGGGCATGCTGCCAGCAGTTGCCGCATTCCAAAGAGTTGTATTTCAGTGGCTGCGGAGAAGCGGAGAAAGCCACCACCATCTTGACTAAGAGCACAATGACATCAGAGAAAACGCCTTCCTCTAAGGCCCTGACGCTGTCCTGACAGCAGTTTAAGCAGCTGAGAAAAGATGGTGAAGACAAAGTCATTTCAGCAGGGCCCCCTCTCTTTCCCATGCACACGTCAGATCCTCTTTAATGACAATGAAAGAGCTATGCAGACATATGGCGAGGGGAGCTACCCCTGTGTGCAGCAGCAGTTTCATCAGGTGTTTAGTGGAGGATTTAGCTGTTTTAAAGATCCCATTAGCCAGAGACAATTTCCATCCCAGACTCCAAGCAGAGCTGATAGCTTTACTTCTGAAATCAGGCAGAGAAGCTTCACCAGAAAGTATTCTGGGAACACAAGAGCCCCAGAGAGCCCCAGGTCTAAGCCTCAGCCAGTCACTCCCTGGCGAAATCTACTCCTTGTGGGTTTCAAACCAGTCACTTCTGAGCAACAGGGCCTTTTGCAGATCACTCCAACGCAAGTGATGTGAAGATAGGTCCCTTTTACTAAATGCAGAACGGTTTCCCCGTTGCTATTCTTGTTCCTTTCCAAACCATTTTCCACAGAGACACCCTAGGGGGCTTTTTAAAAACCTGATCCTATCACACTCCGCTTAAAACTCTCCAAAATTCTCTGAATGGGGAAGTGGATGTGGCTCAAGTGATTGGGCTCCCGCCTACCACACAGGAGGCCCGTGGTTCAGTTCCCAGTGCCTCCTAAAGAAGACAGTGAGCTGACGCGACGGGCAGGCGCAGCAAGACACGAGAAGGAAAACATAATTGAGAGACACAACAAAGCAGGGAGCAGAGGCTCCCGGTGCCTCCTAAAGACAACGAGCAGGACAGCGAGCTGGTGCGGCGGGCAGGTGCGGCGAGCTGGGACAAGACGACACAACAAGATGCACAAGGAAAACACAACGAGGGACGCAACAAAGCAGGGAGCGGGGGTGGCTCGGGCAATTAGGTGCTTCCCTCCCACATCTCAGGTCCCAGGTTCAGTTCTGGTGCCTGCTGAAAAAACCAGGACACAGCAAATGCAAAAATGATGAGGGGGCGGGGAGAAATAAGTAAATAAAATAATCTTGGGGGAAAAAGAGACTCTGAATGCTTTGATGATTGAGGCATGTGATCAGGCCTCCAGGTGACGTGTAAGAATAAACCACGGGGATGCAATGCTGGGAGCACAGATGGAGCAGCCTACGGGCCCAGCTGAAAGTTAGGTCTGCTTCAGGGTACCAAGCCTTTATCCCACTCCCAGCCCTTCTGCCCCTCCTTTGGACTCATTTGTCCCCTGAGTCTTTCTCTTTGACAAGTAAGATCCCCCATATAACGAGCGTGCCGGAAAACTCAAGATTAGTTTGGGATGCCACAGCTCAGACCCCACGGCAAGCAGTGATCATTTAGGCTTTGACCGGTAGGTGGACTGGCGCACAGTTCACCAGCAGACAGGCGGTCTGTTTCACTGTCGGCCAGCTTGGGTTGTTTTTAAAAAATTCTCTCTGTCTCCCTATGTAGTTCTGCCCTTTGAACAAGCTGCCTCCTTGTTCACAGGACAATACCCTGAGGACAGTTGTTTTTTCTCCTGGTTCAGTAGCCCCAGGTTCCTGAGATGCCTTCCTGCCAGAGTCTCTTTTTGACTCTTCAGGAGGTTAAGGTGTGGCTGGTGGCTGGCCTTGGAACATGACCCCAGCACTCCAGCATAATGCAGCCAGCAGAGCCCACAGAGAACATGCCCTGAGATGCCTTCACTTCTGTAGCCACCAAGGTGTAAGACCTGAACTAGTGGGAATTAAAGATAACTGAATCCCAGTCAAGGCAACCTCAGAAGGAATTAGCACCTACTATGTGTCAAAGATGCAGCACAGTCCATTTTCAAGAAGTTCATAGAGTGAATACAACAGTCAGACAGTAGGTGTAACAAAAGAAATAAGATAAAGTAAATAGGAGATTACCAAGAGGCCCAGATTGCCTGTGAGGGTTATGAAGAAGGAAGAGGAAAGGAGGACACAGGAGGGGAGGAAATAACTCCTAGAGGGATGGAGTGCCAGTTTATAAACCACGACTCATATGAAGAGGTACAAAAATACAAGGTCTCGCTTGGGAAGCGGATGTGGCTCAGACGACACATGGGAGGTCTGTAGTTCTGGTTCCCAGTGCCTCCTAAAGACAGCGAACTGGCGTGACGGGCAGGCATGGCAAGCTAACACAACAAGATGATGCAGCAAGAGATAGAAGAAGAAAAAGACAGAGCAAACAGCAAGTGCAAACAACGAGGGGGTGGGGAGAAATAAATAAATAAATCTAAAAAAAAGAAAGAAAAATACAAGGTCTCTTTGCCACTCATCTAATAACTGGAAGTATCAATGTAGCCACTTCTGGTACCTTCTATGCAACTTACTGAGGTTCCTAAACCACAGACATTTTGATAGTTAGTGCCTGTCACTCAATCACAGCTAAGCACACAAGCAGTGTCAAACCCTAGAAATGAATCAGAACTCTCTTGAACATGTCTCTCTCCCAGAAATTATTCAGTGTTTCTGGTTCCTAGAAATCAGCAGTTCTGCCCAAGGCCCAGCAAAGTTGAGTTTCCTTTAAAATACACAGAGAAAGAGGGAGCCATTAACACCCCTCGAAATCCCCACTTTTCACCACTGTGTCTAACCATCTACCTTCAGGACAGGTGCCACACCACAGGAGACCTGCCAGGAAGGAAGATACAAGTCAGATTTGCACTCCTGGGCCCTTCCTAGAGAGTGTTCAATCAAGCAAAATGATCAGGACGAGGTAAAATATCAAACCAAACCATTCTGGTTCCTTAGCCTTGCCTAACTGGAATTCATCGACTCCATTGCCAAGAGACAAATTCCCTATCAGAGACCCAAAAGCCACATTCTAATTTCTTCTCCAAAACATGCAATAGAATGTTATTGCTCTGGCTAAAGTATATTCACCACTTACACCTCAAATGAAGCCAAGACCTATACAGAACATTCCAGAGTCTGATAATATGCTGCCTTTTTTTTTTTTTTTTTTTTTTTAAGTTTAAAATAGTTGCTCTTAAATTCTAGCCTAGAATAAAAATAGCTTTTTTCACAAGAATACTGAAAAGGGAAAAACACTACTAAAGAGATTTTGTTTTTTAAAATGTGGAGATTCTGAACTATCAGAAGTGGACACAAAAATTTTTAATCAGGTATAACAAAAGTGCCTGAAGCAAAATTACTCTAGTAAGTGTTGACCAATAGGAAGTACCAGCCAGGCCATATCCAAGGGCATGTCTACACAGGAAGTATACCGGTCAGGCCTTGGGTAAGCACAGGTCAATAAAAGAAAAGTCAACAGAAATGGTCCAGAGTTGGCCCCAAAAGGTTTCAATGGTGCTGATGACTTGAGGCTATTCAACTGCAATTTTGATTTACCTACTCTCTAAGCATAACCTGAACAGGGTTCAAAACGGACCTCCGCACCCAGAAGGACAGACAGAAGACACAGCATCTTTAGGTGAGAAGAGCAGGGGAGCAAAGGGGCAGTTCAAACCTCCCAGACTGACCTAACACTGTGACAGTCTGAGTTTTGTAAATCCCAGAAAAAGATTATGCTCTTGAATGAATCCATTCCTGTGGGTGCAGGGCCCTTTGATTGCATTAAATTCAGTTGAGGGGCCTTTGATTAGATTACTTGATAAGATTGATTTTGGGCTTTTGATTGGACTGTGTCAGTGAGGCATGAGACAGCTTGGGTCTCCACCCTCTTGCTGTGTCTGATATAAACAGAGACAGACAGACACAGCGAGAGAGGAAGCTGCCATATTTGATCCTGCCATGGGAGAGCGGACTCCAGGTTCCCCTTACAGCTACAGAAAGGCAGAGAAGCCCAGAAAGATTGACAGGAGGCTTGGAAAGAGACAAGCCTTATGCCTGGTTGCCCACAGTTGAGCTCTGGGAGACAACAGATTCTGGAGAGGAAGGCAGAGACCTTGGCAGAGATTGGTCGCCATCTTGCTTTGCCCAAAGTCAGAGCTCCCAAGTGGCAGGAGTGGAATTTGGGCCCAGTCAGCTGGATTCTAGCACTCACCATTCCTTATTATACCATTTTAATTATTTACAACTAAAAGAAATAAATAAAAGGACACTCACCACTTATACAAACCCAAACCACAGCAAGTATACAGAATCCAAACTGTAAAATTCTTCAAGTCAAAAAGAAGTATTGGCTCAATCTATTATTTCTTTGGAAAAGCTAATCACAAAGCCAGCCATATATGCTCCTATACACTTGCATGCTCTAGAAAAATCAAAGAGAAAGAACATGGTAGAACTTTGGGGATCAGGAGGAAGGATAGTTAGCTTTGCCTTTATAAATCTTATGTTGCACTGTTTCACCTTTCAAGCATGTTATGATCCTTTTGGAAACATCAGGATGGCCAGCAATTTTTTCCCTATTAAAAACAAGCAAGGGACAGGAAGCGGCTGTGGCTCAATCAGTAGGGCTCCCGTTTACCATATGGGAGGCCCCGGGTTTGGTTCCCGGGGCCTCCTGGTGAAGGCAGGCCCGCCTGCACGGCGTGGTTAGCTGACCCAGCGAGCACAAGCAGCAAGGGGGGGATAAATGAATAAATAAAAATAAAATCTTAAAAAAAAAAAAAAAACAAGCAAGGGGAAGTGGATGTGGCTAAGTGGTTGGGCTCCCGTTTACCATATGGGAGGCCCTGGGTTCGATTCCTGGGGCCTCCTGGTGAAGACGAGCGGGCCCACGCGGCACGGTGAGCAGGCACAGCAAGATGACACAATGAAGGGAGACAAAGCAGACACACCAAAAATGCACAGCAAATGGACACAGCGAACACAAACAGCAAGGGTGGGCTAAATAAACAAATATTAAAAAAAAAAAAAAAAAAAAAAAAAACAGAAAACACCAAGCAAGATATAGTCATTGTAGAACATCTGGGGAAAATAGAGAGAAAAAAAAAAACATTCCAAATTCTACAAACTAAAGGCAACTGCTATAAAAGATCCATTATATTTGCCCCATGAGTATTTTATGGTTATACATAAAATATGTATTTTCCATACATAATCGTTTCACATTTAACACAAGCATGCTAGTTATTTTCTTTTAAACTGTGAAAGTGCCATTTTAAAATGAATGAGCGGGGCGGATGTGGCTCAACTGGTTGGGCGTCCGTCTCCCATATGGAGGGACCCGAGTTCGATCCCTGGGACCTCCCGGTAAAAAAATAAAAAAAATAAAAAATAAAAAAAAAATGAATGAGCGTTTTCCCACTGTTGGATACTGAAGGCGTCAAGTAACACCATGATGAACCATCCTGGCATAGTAAAGCTTTTTTGGCACAGATGGGGAAGGTGATACTTGGTCAGAGGATGCTGGTTTGCATGTCTGATTACTTTATGACAGTATCTTTTTTAACCTTCCTCCCACATCCTGCAAGCACGTGGGGAAGGACCCGGGACACACACACACACACACACACACACACACAGAGCAGTCTTGTCTCACTGGGTGTAGCTGTAAACTAACAAGCTCGGCCAAAACTGGGTGGAGACGCACCAGATGCCGGTGCTGGCTGGTGCTTACGAGCCAGGATGCTGGAAAATACCCACCTTTATCCACTGGAGCCAGACATGGTGGGATGCTCAGGCCAAGTGCAGCCCAAGGAAGACCGCCTGCCTCCCACCCAGGGGTGCCAGCAGCTACTCCCAGCCCTCCCCCCGGGCCCCAAGCCACCCCTGCTCAGGTCCTCTGCTCCTGCCCCCCCCCCAGCAACCTCCACTGCAAGCCTGCTCAGGACTCCAATGCCCTCCCCCAGGGCAGAGCCATCACCTTGTCCACTTTCTCACTGAGCACCAGTAACTGCTAACGCTGGGTTAAAGGCACCTGAATCGCTTGGAAAACTAGGTCCTCGTGGTGTCCTGCACCCAAGGATGAGCACGTCCACAGGAACCCTGGGTCCCCGAGGGACGAAAGAAGACGGGCTTAATAACAAGTCTCACCCAAGAGTCCTTTCTAATCCCACTTGCTACTTTCAAGTGAGCCTTTCTGCCACCCCTCGTATATGGTACGAAGACTGCAGTGGGTCCTATTTTAGGCAGACTTTCCACATTAGAAAGCAAAACGGTTAAAAAAAATTGTACTATACACCTCCCAGTCATGACACTTTGTTTAAAGTCAAATACCAAAGCAGGAGACGAGATGGTTTCCCACATTTACAGACTTATAAACAGCCTTTCCTGATTGTCCCCCAGACTGCCCCTCCCCCCTTTCAGACACAGCTGGGTAGGAATTCACTGACCTAATATTACTGGATGGATAATTCCTTGCCTTGGGGAAAGACTGGCAAAGCCCATGGCATCTGCCATCTCTAATCTATGTTCTGAAATGGCAAACAGGGGCCAGTGCCAGGAAGCTGGGGGGGGGGGCGGGCAGCACACACTCGACACTGGCTCTACATAAAAACCTAGAATTTCACCCACATCTTCTTCAGGAGTCACCCGCTTTGTTCTGGAAAACTTGGGTGTCTGATTCAACTAAATTATCCCAGAGCTGGTATCTGAGAAAATAATTGAATTAAAGAGTTACTGTAACTCATTTGAGAGCGTTAGCAACCCCCAGCAAGGCGTTGCTGTGAAAGTTCCCCATCCTCTCAAGATAGCTAGGCAAGAAGCATACAATGTGCTTCTGAGGACAGATGGGACTTTCCTAATTGTCCCCAGATTCCTAGCAGCAGGGGTGGTAACTAAATGGCTTCAATTAAAAGTTAAAGAAACAGGGGAAAGCAGGCGGTAAGTTATGCCTGGTGCTGGTAAGACTGATTCGGGTTCAGCCTGAAGGATGCTTTATCCCGATTTCAGACAGAACGTGTCAATGGCACATGAGCAGTGAAGCAATCCCAACATGCCACCATGACAAGGTGACAAGTAAATCTGCCTGTCAAAGGCGCTGCCAAGAACGCCCATGTGAACGTAACGGGGCCGAGTACAAGGCGCGAGCCGGCGTCTCAGCGCCGAGCCCCTTCCGTCTGCTCAAGTTGTCTCCTCCACACCTGGGGCCCGGCCTCGAAACCGGCTACAAAGAGGAGGGGCTTCCAGAACACACCAAGGCCGAAGGGAACGAACCCGCGATGCGGCTGAGCGTTTCTGGGGGCAAGCACAGAACGCGGTCCCCAGCCGGGCTGTAAGATCATTTCCAAACCACCCCAGTCCGGAATCCAACACGGAGACCGGATCTCAAGGAGGTTCAAGCACAATGTGACCACGGAGAGGAACAGACAGCCCTCAACACGGTGTTTCTGGAGCAGGGGCGTCACACTCAGGTAGGGGCGCTACTGGCACCTGGGCGCTAGAGGCCGTGCATGCTGCTCAGAATCCAGCAACCCACAGGACAGCCCCCTGCCAGTTACCTGACCCAAAATGTCACAACATCACCTGTGCCAACAGCGAGCGGCCCTAGCTTCAAGGAATTCTAACTTCAAACCTCTGCCGTTTCAAAGGAACGAGGGATGCGAAGAAAGAGCTGGGGTGGTTACATACAGGGGATGTAAGAGACCTCGCTGATGAAAGGGATCATTCAAAACGGTGGCAAAAGAGCAGAACCAGCTAAGTGCTTCCAGTGAGCAGAGCAGACAAAAGTGAGCTTCCTGCCACAGGGAGCGGAACATACCACCTCGGCGTCCCAGGCCCCGGCGAGGCCGTCCTGGGAAACTTAACCGCAAGGAGCGCAGGGCCCTTGGCTGGTGCAGTCAAAGGGGAAGCTGAGAACTCAGAACATCTGGGGACGGAGGACAGGTGGCCAGCCTTAGAGCAGGCCACCATGCACACTGCATCCAGGGGACACTTTCCACTCATGTCAGTGACGCTCCACGAGGAAAAGTTTGACACACACCCATGAGCACAGCTCAGAAACAAAACCCTCATTGTCAGAGTTCACTGACCCAGAGGTGGGCTCCAGGGTGCCAGAAATCCAGCAGCCCGTCTCAGAGGAGCTGCAGCTGTGGGCAGGCTGGTCTGGAACCACGAGGCCACGCTCAGAGCTCCAGCAGCCACCGCAGGGACGGAAGGTGCTTCTTCCCAGGCCAGAGACGGACAGAATACAGCTTCAGGAAACCACCCCACACACCCTTGTCTTGATGATCACATGCCAGGCCCCACGGGTAGGTGAATGTAAGAACACGACAAACGGTACGTGCTTTAAGGAAGCTGCTCCTTCAAGAGCCGGGGCCCTCGAGAAGGAAACAGACCCAAGGGAGACCGTTCTCAGCACCATCTGCTGCAGGTTCTATTGGGCAACTGTTGTCCTCACCTGGAGGGGGACAGTGAACAGAACACGGGCTGGCCAGGGCGGTGGGCGCAGGGGCTGAGCTTTGCAGCCAGGGCGCTGGAGAGAAAGATTTTTCTCAACTGTTTAAAAGATCTGACTGGAGACTCAGGTCTAGGTTAAAGATAACCAGCCTGGGTTAACCCAACCACGTCTTGAAGTTAGAATCCAGTCTTTTCAGGTGTTTATCTCCTCTGCCCTATCGGGGTCCTCTCAAGCCCTGCAAACTGCCACCCAAATACCAAACAGGAGAAGGAGAGTGCAAGCAAAGTGATACCTGTTTATCATAATAAACCAAATCTGGGAATAAGAAAGTTTGCGTACCCTAGAATTCCACAGTGTCACCTTTAGTTAACATTTTGGTCTTTTATGCATCTGGTTAAAGGGAAAGAAGAAATGGAAGTCAGTGTGGAATCTGCCCTATGGGAAAAAAGTTGTCAAACACTTTAAAGTGGAAAGGAAACAAAAATGCAAAATAAAATGATGATGATAAAACTCCTGCATGAGTGGAGACTGAAGCCTCTGGGATCTAATACTAAGGAATCAATACTTCCCATATCCCTACAAAAAGTCAGGGACAGCAGACCCACACAGCCAAAGCAAGGGATACAAGAGCCAAAGAAAATCCGAAGAGGGGAAAAGCGATCAGCCTGTATACCTGTGAATGGTGACAAATCTAAACGTTGGGAAGAAATTCTCTAGTGGGTCAAGTTTTATCTAGAGACAGCTCTGCCTGACAAATCCTCTCATCTAAGATGATCATATACATTAAGATTTTTAAAAAGCAAGAACGCCAACTCAGGTAAGAAATACAAAATTCTATGTAGTATGAAATATCTCCAGGAGACTTGTTTAGTGAAATTAACTCGTGGTTTAATGGGGAAGGGGGGTCTGATATATAAGAGTGCCCCAATTTCGTCAGAGAAATTAACATTTCAATCCTGTTTTTATCTAGAAGTCATTAAACTGTGCAACATGAATTATTGGAACTGAAGCAGAGAATTAACTCTATCCATCAACTAAGTCCAAACACTTTAGAGTGCATCTATAATGAAAAAATAGCGCTACATTTCTATCTCTTCTCATTAAAGTAAACCAGTTTTCCCTCTCTCAGTATATAAAACTGTCTTCTCTTCCTATAATTTATATTACCATAAGCCAGCTCACTTCTAAACTATTACATGCCTCCAATTAATTTTTGCAGCTTTTGCCTGAAAATTTAATGAGATAGTAGTGTGTGAACCTGCTGACTCCAGATTATGCGTGCGCTAATATTAATGTTGGCATAATAAAATAATCTGATCCACGCTGGCTGAGAGTGCCTCACTACTGCCTGAGTGGGGAAGGATTTGTATGAGCCAGCTCTACTCACGTGACTTTTAAATCCAATTATAAAATTTACTAGCCTCAAATTAAACCGCTCCTTCTCCTCAACCTGGGGAAAAAAAGTAAAGAAGCAGCACGGTCTAATTATGCCCCTGTAACACCATTTCTATGAAATTCCAGTGGAATCCAACATAGATGGATGATTTTTGTCTAAGACCTTAGCTCTCTACCACGGAAGCTAAATAAGAGGCTGCACTTCTCAAAATGAACTCCGAGGCAGCAAAAGCAAATACCCAGGTGCGCACGAGGGTTCTAGAGACCCCACCTCGACCCAGTGGCAGGCGCCCCACAGGCACCCGGGCCACAGGCAGTGCCAATACCATTCACGAGCGGGTGCACGTGTGCAAGTGTGCATATGAAATGAGCATGTGCACGAGCATATGCATGTGTAAAAGAGCAGATGCACGTGTATATGGGAGCATGCATTCACGCGTGGATGACCGTGTGTGAGTTGAGTGTGTACATGAATGTGTGCATCTGAGTGTGCAAGTATGTGTGTGTTCAGCCAGTGATGAACAGGTCAGGGCTGGCCTCTTAGGACCTTTCGCCCAAAGGAAAAAGCAGCCTCCACCTCCCCTTCATACAGTGAAGGACAAAAACAGGGCAGCAGCGGCGGGCGCAACCACCTTTCCTACGAGGCCTGCTAAGCACCCGCCTTTTAAGTCACCTTATGATGCTCTCGGCCACGGTGGCAAGTGTGAAGCATGTTCGGCTCCCAGAACTCACCGGCGCTCCTTGCCCGTCTGTACTGTGACACGCACCTACCCTCGTGGCCACAGGTAGCTGAGAATTACGGTAACGCGAGAACTCGCAGCAAAGCGCCGAGCCTCGGGGTCCTGAACACCATGGGGCTGGTGTCTGAGTGTCCAACAGCCTCACGAAGGCAGGGACGGGGACCGCGTGGCCCAGGCGGCCACGCAGTGGGTTTATGCCTGAGCCAGGCTAGAAAGACCCTCGATGGCCTCCCCTGGGTCCCCCACCCCACGCCAGCCACACCTTCACCGTGCCAATGAGCCAGCATGGGGCTGCCACTGGGGGGACAGACAGACAGACAAGCAACCCCGGCTGAGAGCCCAGGGAGAGCACAGTCCAGGAAGCTCTGGCCTGGCCTGTGGGGGGCGCCAAGCCCCACAACAGTTAACTGCACAGGCCTTTTGACTGGGACCATTCCTGAGTCAGGAGCCCCTTGTGTGTGTCATTTGTTTGCAAACAAACTTGGTGTCTATACTGACAGATTATGGAAAAACTATCAGCAGTTGGTCTGGGGCATTCACTGTCAAACACCTTTGGGCCCTTGTAGCAGTTTGGCATTATTTATGAATTCCAAAAATAGATACTGAATTATGTTTGTAAACTGGTCTTTTCTCCTCTGGGCATATTAGAGTGTATTGGATCCAGAGGTTTTACTTTTACTAGATTAAATAATGATTAAGGCTTTGATTAGGCCACATCAGTAGGACGTTGAGTCCCCACCCCCTCGGTGGGTGAGGACTCACAGAGAAACCGCACCACAGAGAAAGGAGTTTGGAGCTTTTGAGCTGGAGCCCCAGGAAGTAAGCACATAGAGGAGCTTCGTCGTGAGGAAGGAGAGAAGGCCCTGGGAAAAGAAATGAGCTGTTCACCTCACAGTTCACAGCTGGCCTTGTGGAGAGAACAAAGCAGCTGAGCCCGGAGAGAATCAAGCGCTGGGGAGAGAGGCAAAGGCTAGAGAGCCTCAAAGTCTACAACTGACCTTGTGGAGAAAACAGAGGAGCTGAGCCAGGAGACAAATGAGCCCCAGGAAGAGAGGAACCCAGGAACCCAGAAGCCTGAAGCCTGAACTCTGGCAGATGTCAGCAGCCATCTTGCTGCTGGCAATAGACTTTGGTGAGGGAAGTAGCTTACGCTTTATGGCCGGTAACTGTAAGATTCTACCCCAAATAAATACCCTTTATAAAAACCAACTGATTTCTGTGATTTTGTATCAGCACCCCTTTGGTTAATACAACCCTGCATCTGAACTGTTTTGGGAGAAGGTAATTCAGTTCACCCAGGAGGTGGCAGGGGGTGGGGGCGGGGCTGAGGGTGGGTGCTGGGCATGCAGGCCAAATGCACACCTGGGTTCAAATTCCACCCCTGCTCCCACCAAGAGCCAGGAGGAATCGATTAGTCTTTCAACTCTGCTTTCCATGGCCTCTCCCCCGACTCAAGCTGAATGCTCTCTGCCAATGACTAGGAAACGCCACCTTTTCAGGAAGAGGCATTTAAAGGGTGTGGCTCCACATGCTCCACAGAAAAAGCGTATTCTGGGCTAGGGGAACCATCACCAGGTTTGGACAAAAAAGCTGCTGAGCTGCCAGAACAACTGCCTGAGGGAGAGCAGGCAGGGCCCAGCTCACAGGAAAGATGGCACGAGGATCCGAGGACACTTGTGAGCCTGTTACATCACTGTAGCCGGCCGGGAGGGGGCTGAGGGGCACGAGCCCAGGCCTGGTCACCCGTGGTTCTCCCAGACCCAACGCAACCCCGGCACACCTGACCAGAGGCACCAGGAAAAGGCCCCTGGTTCCCCCTGCCGAGCCCGGGCAGGACACAGCAGGGCTTATCAAGGTCAGACTGTGAAGACCCTCATGTCGAGGAACAGAAGCTATTAGCTGTGTTACTGGCAAGCACAGATGTTGTCTATGTCTAAAAATTCCCAAATAGATCAATTAGCATATTATAAAGAATTTACTTCCATTTTCCCTTGGCAGATCATAAAAGCCAAAACACAACGCTCAGTTTGAAATTGACAAGTGTATACAGCAGGAGATGCTCTATTAAATGGAGACAACGGCAAAAGAAACTGGTATTTATAATGATTAACCACCTAATTAATTCTAAGAGTAGAATGTCAAAAGCTATAAATCTATTTCTCTGGTAACCTAAGCTTGACATCAAACAAGTCCCTTCTGCTCCATGAAGCGAAGTCCTAACATTTTCCTAACATGTGCAAGCAGCAGTTCGGCTGTTCCGTTTGCTCACATGTAGAAAAGCAAGGGAAGGCAAGAACCCAGGGGAAATAAATACACACCCATGCAAAAGAACAATTAAACAGCGATACATTTTAAATTTTAAATAAGTTACAGAGCTTAAATACCACAAATATGTGTAAATATTAACAGGTTACTAGGATCTGCGCCCACTCCCTCCTGGGATAATTATCTTAGTTCAAAGCAGGAAATTCTTAGGAGCTTCTGACCTGGGAAGAAATCTGGGGGTCTTTTGTGTTTCCCCAACTTGGCCACAGAGGTACAGTGTGGGCAGGAAAATCCTAAAAAAGACCAGGGTAGGGGGTAAAAGCATTACTAGCCTCTGAAACTTACTTGCTTGTAAGTGTTTTCCTTACTTGTATCTTTAGAAATGACCCTTTAAGAAAGGGAGGCTGGGGGAGAAAAAAGAAGGAATAAGAGCAATAACATAAGAAGCCAAAATTAAGTTAATAGATGCACAGTTGTCCTTCTTGCCATTCTCTCTGAATTCTCCTCCTAGATTGCAAATCAAAATCTGCATTTAAATAGAATATTTTTAATGTAGAAAAGAGGAAGCCCTAGGGTACGAAGGTATTGCATTCAATATCTATGGGCGCAACATTGCATTTTAAATGAGATGCAGCATTTTGAAATTTACTGAATATATTACAGATTCCAAATGGTCTTGTTATTATTACTATTTTTACTAAATTTTCCTATGCTAATACGTGTGTTTCTCTTATGGCCAGGACTCTTAATGACAGTAATGTGAAATTACATCATGCTATCAATTTAATCTTGAGAAAAAGATTATACCGGTCCAGGGATCTCATAAACTGCTGGCTCTGATAATTCCGGCCATTATTCAGTGTGAAATTCAAACAGTGGGAATTCATTAACATTGGTTGTTACAAATCTGCATTTTCAGATTTTGCCGTAAAATGCAGGAATCCAGACCTGGTGACCCGAGTCTAAGAGGCTTTCATGTGAAGTGGCCTCCCCAGCTCTGGGATGAAGCCCCTGGTGCTCGCCCTCTCCAGGGAGAGACGGGGCTGTGCGGGCCTCACCCCCCGCCCCTGTCATCACACCCAGCGTCTGGGCAAACTGTGGCGACCTCGAGCCTTCGATGGCGAGAGGACGTGCTCCCGAGATGACGCCCGGGCGGCGGGCGCCATGTGGTGGAGAGTGGACAGCCGTCGCCCCAGGTCCTGCCTTTGCCATGGTAGAGCCTGTGCGTCTCCACAAAAATAACCAAAAACGAGCATCCAACGACTGGTGTCCAGAAAACACTTCCGGGACGCCCCAAACTCTTCACTGCTCGATGAAGAAACATCAGCACCAGGTGAGGGGGTGAGGGTCCACCTCCCAAGCCCAAGAGGAAAACATGACCTTCAAAAATACAACGGGGGAGCGGGCGTAGCTCAGGGTAGCGCCCGCTTTGCACGTACGAGGTCCCGGGGTCACTCGGGGAACCTCCTAAAAAAAAACAAAATGGAACCCTCACGGCCAGGGAAAAGTCAAGACTTCTCTTCATCAACCGAGGACAAACCTAAATTTCCGTGTGACGCAGAGACCACGGGTGCCCTCGGGAGCTGTGCTCTGTACTTCCTCCTCTGGCCCAGCAGCCCCCCATGCTCCCCGCGCCAAGCCGAGGCTGCCATGAGCACAGCAGCCACTCTTCAGTAAGCTCTCACCTGTGCCAGGTACCTGCGAAGCATTCTTCAAGGGCTATGCCCTTTAACCCCACAGCCCTGAGATTGCAGAGGGGGAAACAGAAACAAAATTCGCGGGGGTTAGTCCAGTTTGCCCATGGTCAGTGCCATCCGAGGAGGTCAAGTCTGAGTCGTAAGCACTTGCTGGCCCTTCCCTCTGCCCATCACCTCTGCCAGAACCAAGGCCCAGGCAACTGGAATCTCGACCTTCCCCGTCCCTTTGCCAGGAAGGGGTGGCCAAAGCCAGCACGCTTCCGGCTGTGAGGGTGCAACCCCACACTGAAGAGTGGAGCTCCTTCCCGGCCAGACATGCACTGCTCAGCCACACAAGCAGGTTCCTTGGCCTTAAACAGGCCTGGGTGGTGCTTCTTTCTAAGGCCCTGGGAGAACAGAGTCCAAGTCGATAGGGGTCCTCTGACTGGCGGAAGCCGCAATCCCCTGCTGTGGTTTAGAGGTCGTCCTCTGCTGTAACGAGGAAGCTGCAGCGAGTTTCAAGGGAGTTGGGAGGAGCCAGGAGCCCTGGACTCTCATCAAAAGAAAGATTTCTAGCAAATGTGGGACCGGGACTGTCAATTACATTCACAGGAAACAGCAGCTTCCAGGCCTCCGAGGGCCAGCAAAACAGACGGCCACCATGCTGGGGTCCGTGAAGGAATGTGACACAAAGGACATCTGTCCTTCAGTCCCGAGGGACCTGGGGCTGCAGGCCTCGGGGATCTGGCTGGGCCTCCTTGCTGACCTCATCATCCCTGCTTGGATGGAATCAAGGCCCAGAAACCAACCCCTTCCATCCATGAGGAGGCCACGGCTGTGACACCCCCAGATGGCAGAGATGAGGTGAGAGCAGCTGGACTCCCAAGCCACGCACGGGGCGGCTAAAACTACCCAACCTACCCACACGGACGGAAAGCCTAGAAACACGGTTTTGTTATTCCACAATACACACACTTCCCTGAAAACAAGCACTGCAACACGCAAGGCTTGCTTTTGTCTGCAGAGAAACACTCCCAGCTAACCCTGAGTCACCCCCGCATTTACACAGATGCTGGGATGGTTCTCCGGTTCTCCGCAAGGGCCTAACCCACACCACACCTCCCGCGTCTTGCTGCAGCCTGGGATGTTTGAGACGCCACGACGTGCAGGCCCTGCACCGAGAATTAAGGAGGCAATGAGGGCAAAGTATGTGCCCTCTGCCTTGGGGAGCTTGCAGAAAGCATTCTGGAAGGGTCTATGTTAACAGAGCAGTATCTCTTAGCCAAGTCCATTTACCCCACCGCTATTTAATTTCACTTGATAGAGGAGCCAGAAGGTTCAGGGCCATTAAAGACAGAAACTAAAATCCTCGATTGCTGTGCTAAAAAAAAAAAAAAAAAAAAAAAAGGACTTAGTGTTCACATCACACAAGGAAGTTGCTCTCCCCCTTCTCAGGGAACATGGGTGAGGACCCAAACCTGGGCAAGGGGCACTATAGCAGTTTGGTATTGTTTATGAATTCCAAAAATAGATATTGGGATTATGTTTGTAAACTGGTCTGTTTCTCTGGGCACATTAGATTGTATTAACTTCAGAGGTTTCACTCTTACTTGTTTAGATTGTGATTAAGGCTTTGAATGGGCCACGTCAGTAGGATGTTGAGTCCCCGCCCTCTTGGTGGACGGGGACTCACAGAGAAAACGACAAGGCAGACGAGTTAGTTGGAGTTTTAATGCTGGAGCCCAGGGAAGTAAATACACAGAGAAGCAGATACACAAGGAAAGAGAGAATGCTCCATTAGACACAGCAGAGGTCCTGGGAAGAGAAACTAGCAGTTTGCCTGACAGTTTACAGCTGGCCTTGTGGAGAGAGCAGAGCAGCTGAGGCCAGAGTGAAACAAGGCCAGGGAGAGAGACTTATCCCAGCCTACAGCTGATACTGGAAGAAGCTGGGATCAGCGAGCCGAGCCGTAAGAGGAAGAGGGAGGCTGAACCCTGGCAGATGTCGGCAGCCCTCTTGCTCCAACACGTGGCAACAGACTTTGGTGAGGGAAGTAACTTACACCTTATGGCCTGGTAATTGTGAGCTTCTACCCCCAAATAAATACCCTTTATAAAAGCCAACAGATTTCTGGTATTTTGCATCAGCACCCCTTTGGCTGACTAATACAGGCACCAAGTCAAAACAAACCACGACCAATCCCAGTTGCAATCTATCACATTGATGAAGACACACACACAAGACAAAAAAGGAACCTCACCGGCTCTCAGTGCACAAGTCACAAACCCCCAGATCACAGAACCCATTCTTCCACAGTGTTCACACTTAGTGATGGGTTTTCTGTGTTCCTTAGTCATAGAAGTGGACATCTGTCTTCAGGTCTGCAGATGGGGCAGGGGCAGGGGCAGACTGACGTGACGGGCTGAAGCAAGGGGCATCCTGGCAAACCTGGACACCGAGCTCCCAGCCCTGGCTCCTCGGTCGAGTTCCCCACTGGAAGGGGGCAAGGCCCGCTTGCTTTCCTTACACTCTGGCATTCCAGCAAGGAAGCACCGCTCAGCTGAGCAGACCCCTGCCTCCCAGCAGCAGATCAAGCTGTGCCACGGCAGCTAATTCTTCAAGGAGCTGTAGGGTACACCCTGCCCAGCACAAAGGTTTGCTTTGAGTTAGACAACGTATAGGTCCATGCAGGCAGAAGGCAAGTGACCACAGAAAAGGTACTGAGTTACAAGATGTGAATACACCAGATATTTGTACCACGAAGCCTTGTTCCCCACACAGCTCCTATATGAAGAGGCCCTGCAGTGTCACTCACATCAGCTGGGTCCTACCCCGCCAGATCCGACCACAAGCTCCCCAGGACATCTGATCCCATGAGCCTGGAGAAAGAACAGGATGGAGTGGGGAATGGGATTCTGCATGGGAGGCAACGTCAGGATACATTAGGAAGAAATGGAAATTAAATATCATCAGATGCTCTGAACTGCTGATCTTCCACGGGCTGTGTTTTTTATCCTCGCCCATTAACATTTTTTTCCTAGTGTTCTATCTTTTTGCCATATATAATTAATTTTAACAGCGTCTGCAGCTTACCCCACAGGTTGTTGCTGTTTCTTTTAAACAGTATACTGCTGAGAAATTGATTTGTTTGCTCGGCGTGCCTAAAGAAACCACATTATGAAAAATGTATAAATGTCACTGCTCAGGCGGCTTCTCAGGATTAGTAGAGAAAAACCTCCTTGCACACTCACAGAAGATATTCTCATGTATTACCCATGTGCCCCCCTCTCTCCCCGCAAACTGACGAGTTATGCAGTTTTTTTTTTTTTTTTTTTAAACCTCTTATTTATTCTTAACTGGTACATGGCAAGTGGAATTATCTTAATTGCTACATGGAAAGAATGAATTCCAAATGCATTCAGTTAGCCAAGAAGACTTTATTTTTAACGGCATGGGGCCAGGTGGGAGTTGCAGAGTTTGCCAAAAATAAATGAATCAATCAAGTAAATAAAGCAAGTGTGTTCCGCTGGTGTTAGGTGGATGGATGCTAAGAGGGAGCCACACTGCCCGGATGAAACCACCAGGCCAACTCCTACCAAGGACGGCCGGACTCTCAGCCGTGTCCTAAAGCCTTCCTTTAGAAAAGGCATCACATCTCCTGCTCTTTAAACAATGGCCAAAATCAAGATCCAGAAATTAGGTCATGAAAAATCCAGAAGGTACGTAGGTTCTTTCAGCATGGGTTGGGGATTGGTCCCAAGCAGAACTCTGGAATTTGTACCTGAGAGTTTGCTGGTGAGTAAAAGTAAAGTAATGCCAGTTTGCATTTGAACAAATTCCTTTAGGCTTCCATAAAAACCTAGATGGAATTGCAATCAAACTGCCCAAGACCATGTAAAACTATGTTACTGGTCTAATGCATTCCAAAGTAGTATCAGCAGCTTGACATGTCCAACAACAATCTTTACAGGAAGAAAGAGCCCTTTTTCCCTCTCATTAATCACTCCAGGAAGACTGATAGACACCCAACATTGTTCAAGTGAGGGAGGAAGCACATTTCCCCACCTATCCACTTACACAGTGACATATAAGCCACACCCCCAACACAAAACCTGAGAGTAAACTTAAAATATCATTTCCTCCAGCAAGTATGGGCCCTACCACATCCCAGGCCATGGCCTCCATCCACTCCTCAGCCTTCCTTCACCTCCTAACAGGCTCCAAGCCTCCGGGAAATGCTCAGTCTGCAGGCATTTGCCTCTGGTTGTCCCTCAAAACTGGGCTCCTATTGAGAGCTCAGGGGAGGAATGGGAGGAATGGGGGCCAAGCACAGCTGCAAGTAGCTCTAGGGAGGGAGTGGAGGGGGCCACACACAGTCACACCGAGGGGTAAAAATGAACTTCCAGAGCATCAAGGACCTTAGGAAACCATCACCCACTCCAAAGGGTTTCCTGCAATGCTGGCCAAGCAAGCAAGATGGAAACCTTTCCTGAAATGCTCCCAGTAGCATGGGACAAGAGGAAACCTGCGTTTGGGCTTATACCACCCAAATTGGCACCCCAGGCGTGCCCACGTGCCAGCAAGGAGCTCATTAGTAAAATGGGACCTTAGCCAAGCTAATGGGGATCTTGGGGAGAGGGGGCCACACACATCCTTTCTCAGCACACTGGTTGAAAGGTGTGCTCCGTTCACCCACCCTACCAGGAGAGAGCACTGGGGCCCACCCCCAAGAACCACAGGTACCCCTCCCAAGGAGGGGGTCTCGAACTACACCCCCCCCCCAGCGGCATACAGGCCCGCCTGGCCCCAGAACCCCAGGAAGTAGGAAAGCTCGCTTATTCCCCACGCATGGATGACAGAGTGAAAATTAAGACCCTCTGTTTCATTCCGTTCCTTCCTAGCTGTAAAGACTTTGATTGGAACCAGCAGCGAGTAGGGGAGGGTAGAAACCAGCACTGATACAGAAAACCCCCCCAAGGGCAGGGGGCAGGGGAACAGAGCCTTGAGCCACTAGGTGAGCCGGGCAGTTGCTGCCTCTAAAAACAAGGGGCTTGGGCTGAGTGGTCTCTACAGCTCTACTCAGCACACCACGCTAAGATTTTTTTTTTTTCTTTTTTTTTTATTGTGGGTAAAAATCAAAATTTTCACAATACATACCAACATTTGCAAAATGATATATAAATATATACGCACTAAGATTTTGAGATTCCCAGGGGGAGGAGACTGTGGCCGAATCAACAGCTCCCAGTTATTCTTGGGATGCAGACAGTGCTTCCCATGTGCTTGGATCTGCATCCCTGGGTCCAGGAGGCTTAGGAGGAAGAGAATCCAAACAGGAACCAAGAGCTCCAGCTGCCCTGCCCAAGAGCTAGCTAATTCCCACCATCCCCCCTGGCTGTTTCTCATTGAGAGGCCCCTGGAGATAAAAGGCCTGCACATCTTCCTCTAGCTTGCGGTTTCCAACTCTGGCAGTCTTGTCTCCAGCCTAAAAACTAGAGCAGGCTCACACCTCCCCAGGGAAGGCCACACTGAGGAGGCCCAAGAGGCCACTGTGCTGGAACCAATGTGGCCACGACCAGCTGCCACCCTTGCTCCCCGAAAGTTGGCCATCTGACCCCAAGCCTTAAGGATTTGTTCCTAGATTAAGATGATCCTTTCTCCTTTGTTCTCTGGGGCGGTAGAGAAGATCCATCTCTCCAGGAACAGGGCAGAGCCCCTAACGACAAGTTGGCCCGTGAAAGCCCCACATCAGATGGTCAGCCACCCACGGGGCTCCAGCACGGCCAGGTGCCCGTGACATGCTAAGACAAGGTCCCTCCCACCCCAAGCACATCGAGTTAGCTGCGCCCAGTCAACTCCCAGATGGCCCCTCCCTGGGGTCTTGTTAGGCAGGTCAAGCTTCTACATCATTACTGCGATCTGTCAAAATATCGCGGTGTGCAAGCTTCTCTGAGCACGGGCAAACCGACGGTCATGTCTGCAAACCCACAGCTACTGCTGTGCCACCATCATTTCACATAATTAAGGTAAAGGGCTTTGCTTTGCACATCCACTTATTTGTAGACATTTAACAAAGGAATGCTTATTTTTTCCCCTGACACCTTTGTTAAAATTACAAGATAATTGGGTGCTGTTGCAAATATTAATGCTTGAAAACAAAACAGCACAAGGAAAACAATGATCCAGCTGAACAGGTGGAGAATGAATTCTGCTTCTGGAAGAAGTCAGCAAACCATATGGAATAATGGGTTTTCATTTTAACAAGGAGCCACATACAGCAAGGAGAAGAGCAGAAACCAATTATAATGGATCTAAATTTAGCAGGTCATTAGTCATTATTAATGACAAAATGAGCTTCTTTTGGGGAAGGGAGCTGAAATGTTTGAAGTTGTTAAAAAACAAAATAGACTAAAAAATAAAAACATTCTAGACAAAGTCTAGTAAAATGTACTGTTACTGGCATTTCTTTTCCTTCTTATCCTTGCCCTGTGTAACAGTTTGATATTGTTTATGAATTCCAAAAATAGATATTGGATTATGATCGTGAACTGGTCTTTTCCTCTAGGCATATTAGATTATATTGGGCTCAGAAGTTTCACTTTTACTTGATGAAATAATGATTGAGGCTTTGATTGGGCCATGTCAGTAGGCTGTTGTCAGAGAAACAGCACTGCAGAGAAGGGAGATTGGAGTTTTGAGCTGGAGCCCAGCAAGTAAGCACACAGAGGAGCAGAGCAGCTGAGCCCAGAGAGAAACAAGCCCCAGGAAGAGAGGAACCCAGGAAGCCTGATCTCTTGGCAGACGTCGGCAGCCATCTTGCTCCAACATGTGGCAACAGACTTTGGTGAGGGAAGTAACTTATGCTTTATGGCCTGGTAAATGTAAGCTTCTACCGCAAATAAACACCCTTTATTAAAAAAAATAAAATAAAATAAAAACATGAACCCAAATATCAAATCCGGTACAACCATGGTACAATGTTTCTAGGTCTAAGTCCATGCTCAGGGTATTAAAATGCTAAGAGCACAAGCACTCTAACTCTTGAGGGAGCTGTGTGCCCTTTGTCCACTTCTCTCTCCCCGATCCACGTGAAATAAGATCTCCACCTAGCCCAGAGCTCTCAACAGGGCAGCCACCTGGCTGAAACCAGCACGCGGCCCTGACTTTGGCCTCAACCTGTTGGTATGCACGGAAGGCAGGCAGAGCTGAGCGGGCGGGCCTGAGCAAGGAAGTACACAGCCAAAGTCTAAGAGGAACTGGGTGCTTTCCTGGGGCACACGGGAGCTCAGCCTTGTGAGTGTATTCACGTGTGGAGAGAGTGGCAGCAAACCCCGTGGCGGGGTGTCAACGCGGGTGTGGCTGTAGACACTGGCGCATGGTCAAAATCGTCTTGGGCTCTTCCAAAGTGCTTGGAAAACCCTCATCAAAATTATGCCAAAAACAAAGTGCTGATGACCACTGGACAAGGCGACAGGTCTGAGCATGCCTTCTCGGCCCTTGGGAAACACGTTGTCAGGATTTGTTCTGATGCCAACGTTAACCATCCTCGATCTGAGATGGAGACCCCAGCTCAACAGGCTTCCAGAACAGTTCCAATGATTTGATGGAGTCAAATCAAAATTACTCAACCATTTTTTATGTTATACTAAGCATTCCTACGCTCTCATCTTCGGGGGATATAGTTTTCCGAGCCCGCAGTGATACCTATAAATATACGGAGTCTCTCTCTAGACTTTGGGCTGTGCAGGCGAGATGCTCCCATGAGCTGCAGGGTAGGGTCAGACACTTTGAGGAGTTTGAGTATCTGACACTGCTGGACAGAGACTCTCAGGCGTGGGACTGGACGCTGTGCAGTTGACCATGCCCATCACCAGGACCCACTGGAAACATCTTCAGACCCAGCACCCAGTACTGGAACTTACACCCTGCCAAACCCGGGCCCAGGGTGATTTTGTACAATGTCTCCACCTTAGAATTCTGGCTGGATTCCAGCACACAGGGTCTGAAAAACAAGTTTTAGAACTAGGCAAGCGACAGGAAAGAACTAGGCTGGCCTTGAAAGGTAAATCGAACGTACAAGGTTCAGAGTGGCCACCATGACACAGAAACACCCACATTTCCTCGTTTCCCCCAAAGAAGGTTCAGTGATACTTCTCAGGCCCCATCCTCCCCATCGCTAAGATTCTTAGAGCTGTTCGAAGGTCACCGAGATGTTGACTCTGAGCTTGGTGTTCCACGGCAGCCTCTCGTAGGCAGGCACTCAGAACCCTCTGGATCTCTATATCAAATTAAATGAACGAAGGTGGTGGGTCCCAGAGACCATCTAGTCTAACTACTCAATTCACAAGTAAGGCCTCCAGACATCTTAGGGAAGAGGCGTCCTGCTAAAGGGCCCCCAGCTGGCGAGCTGTCCACATCCCCAGCTAACCCTCCTTCAGGCAAAAGGAAGGGAGACAAAGGAAGGCTCCTCCCCACCCATTCCCACTCTGCTGGTTTGCTGCAGGATCCGCTAAGCCCCCAGGACTCCACCACCAAAGGGGGGGTTGGCCCATTGGTGCCCAGAGAAATATTGGACTCCACTCCTCAGGAAAGCAGGCCAGAGGCCAAAAGGGTGAACCCTTCTCCAAACCAGGGGCAGCCTGCTCTGGCTGCCATCCCCATTCAGCACTCCAGGGAACAAGTCCAGGGGGCTGACAGAAAGCTCACTGCGAAAAGTTGCTCACAGTCGCTTTTTCTTCCTTTTAAATGATAAGGCTAGCTCAAGGAAAAAACTTTTTTTTTTAAAGCAGGATAAAAATTTGTCCCATCAGAAAAGGTGACACCTGGAGATGCCAAGTAAGGTTTTTGTCAAGATGGCTAAAGGCATGTTGAACCTAAATGTGTGAGCCCAAATCCTTGCTATGGGTGAAGGACTGAACTACATCAGTTGATATTTTCTCATACAAAATCCAAACGAGATCTTCCCTCAGTGCAATCCATATTCCCCATAAACTCCACCAGAAAGAACCACCTGTAGGTGGCAGATAGTTTTTAAAAATTTTTTTAAAAAAAAAGGATCTTCAAGAAGTTCTAGAGCAGAAATTCTTAACAAGGGGTCCATGAGCTTGAATTTAAATTAAAAAACAAAAACATTCTTGTGGGGATGTGTTGGTGCGGGTGTGATATATTTATTAAACAATACACAGTGTAGTGTGGTATGGACTTAGTAAGGGGTCCATGAAACAAGAAAGGTTAAGAACCCCTGTCCTAGAGGTTGGTAATTCTGAAAATCTGAAGAGGTGCCATAATCAGCTAGCTCCCTTCCTTCTGAAGACTTGCATCAGAACATTTCACTTGAATGACTTGGAAATGATAGGGTTCTGGTGTGGCATGAGACGTGTTCTCTAATTCATTTTTACTCTTTCTAATTAATACATAGAGAAGTCGTAACACAACTTCCCATCTGACTTGAGTTTCCTACCAGTATAATTTCCATTGACTTATCTCTATAGCAGCAGCAGCACCAAAAATCACTTTCCACTGAATTATCCTGCTCCAGAGTTAATTACATGTATTCTGCTGTTGATAAATTAAAATACCAGATGCAATTAATTGAAGGCAATCAATCTGATCCTGCTATTAGACATCCCAATGCAACATCCAGAGGCTGCGGCGATCCACAGTCATCCACTAATTGAAAACACATTCCAAAGGGGCTTTTAGAAAACTGAACTTTTACCTGGACATATTTCAGAATAACTCACCAGTATATATCTGTCCACAAACTCTATAGTTCGCACGAAGCGCTGTCCGTCTTTTTAAGGGAATATAGCTTCATTGGCTCAAAACCATTTAAGGCGATGAAACCCTGAAAGCAAAATGAATTGGGTCAGTGAAGCTGAAGCAGTGATTTTATTTTTTTATTTTTTGTTTACATCTAAGTCATCCTTTAATTGCATTTTTCCAATGCCTTCAATTCAAAGCTACCAGAGGTTATTAAATGGTTTCATTAAAAATACTATTTGTCTTGCTTTAGTCACACACCAGATCAAATTAAACATAGAGACCAGAACAAATGAGCCCTTTCCATCTATTTTGACATGAAGCCAAGTGTGCAAAAGCAGAAGGTGATATTGTGTCATCACCGTGAAAATGTCATTTAGCTTTCTTTACATCTCCAAGCAGCAAGCAAAGAGACAAGACAATCGATACCTTCAAGCAAAAAGTACTACTGACCATTTTGAGAAATATGGAATTATAAAGTGCAATTCATAAGCCCATGGTTTAAAAGTGCTATTAGCATAAATGCTGACAACTGTTAATCTACTGTAACTCTGATTAACGGTTGCAGTTGTCCGTTAATAGAAGGAATTTTAACTTACTACTGAAATTGATTATTCAGTTAAGAATTCAATCCTAATGTTCAATAAAATTGCACTTTCTTGGCAAATGCAATATGAAATGAGGTGATGCATTAAACAGCACTCACATTCATTTTACTATACATGGAATTAGGAGGAAATGTACGGAGCCTTCCACGGTATCCGAACCACTTGCTATACACACAGAGCTGTAGGAGGGGCGGGCAGGGACTTCTCTGGCTGACTGAAAAGGCAAACACCTGGGCAGCAAGCATGTCCAGGTGTCTTTTCTATGGCTTTTCCCTGAAGAACAGATGGAATTTCAACATTGAAGTTGCTATGCAACTGGAGGGTCCGTTTCAAGGCAGTCCTGCCAAGCCCCCTGAGAAGGGAGAGAGGTTGGCTTTACAGAGATGAACTGCTTCAGCCAGCCCTGGCCACCATTTCTAACCCCACCTTATAATCAGGACTCAAATGGTTAATAGACCAAAAGCATGAAATTACTGTAACCGGCTTCCTGGCCACATGCTCTACTTTTCAAACCTGTTCTAATCTTAGAAAGCTGGAGTTTCTTAATGCATTTTCTCCTCTTAAAACCACAGTCCAAACCCTGGGGACCCACCCAATCCTGTGACGTTCTCCTGGTTGAGCTTGTAGCAAGTCATAAAGAGGAACCGCTGGACCTGTCACTCCCCATTCAAAAAGGAAACCAGGGAAGCGGATATGGCTCAAGCAGGTGGGTGCCCGCTGACCACATGGGAGGTGCCCGGTTTGGTTCCCGGTGCCTCCTAAAGAGGAAGAGCAAGGCAACGAGGGGACGCAACGAGGGGACGCAACGAGGGGACGCAACGAG
>JAKSZT010054544.1:8465433-8539050 GCA_026826555.1 Tolypeutes matacus
GCAACGAGGGGACGCAACGAGGGGACGCAACGAGGGGACGCAACGAGTAGGGAGTGGAGATGGCTCGACTGATTGGGTGCCTTCCTCCCACATGGGAGGCCCTGGGTTTGGCAGACACAGCACACAACGAACAGGCACAGATAGCAGACAGTGAGCGCACACAATGAGGTGGGGTGAGAAATCTTTTTTTTTTTTTTTTTTTTTTTTTAAGGAAACTAGACTCCTGTGTTACTTCTACTTCAATCTCACGAAGCAGAGCAGTTGTGTTCTGACCACAACCAGCTCCAATTTCAAAACTAGAACCGAGTCAATGCCAGGAATGAACTTGAACTACTCAGAAAAAGGGCAGCCTCTATTGTCAAGGTTATCATGTACCCAAGGTCAAGGAGTAAGTCCCTCCCAACTGTACCTGCACACCACCTTACAACCAAAACCTCCCAATCCAAGGCATGTGGCCTGCAGACATTCCAGCCTCTTGCCCATGGGGTGGGGGTAGATGGACATGGACAATAGGCACTCTCTCTCTGTGGCTGAAAGTCTCTAATGACACAATGTGGTCTCATGTTAACTGGGCATCTACTATAGCCAGGAAGCCACCCTTCTGAGTCGGCAGGAGCTTGTCTGGCAACCCGTTTTAATAACCCAACTCACGGGTATCTTCTGCAACCCTTTCCGCGGCCTGACTGCCAGGCTGTTACATATCCTACTTGTCTCCAGGTCTCTAAACAGTAAGTGCCTTGACCACATTCTATTCATCTCTGGGTCTTCCATGCCTGGGACATGGTCTCCTACTAACAGTATAAGAGAATTTAAACTCCTTTTCTAGTGTTGCCATGGGCTTTCTAGCTTCCTTCTATTTCCATTGCTTAGCACAGTAGACACTAAAGTGTTTATGGATACATAAACAATGAATTTCCAAAAATAAAAGAAAATGATACATATCAGTTCAGGGAAAAGGAATGGGGGAGAGAAAACTCAGCGATATCTATAACACTATCTCTTGGTAGTGCTGGTAGTTTTTGTTTTTCCTAATGTCTGGCTCTCTTCCCATAGTGGCCTGAGGTGGTCTCTGAAAATGGTTTGCTCTTCACTCAACCCAGAAAACGGCACAAAATCATGCAAATCCAGAGGTTCAAATCCTCATGTTCACTTGAGCACTTGTGAAACCGCCCGGGCCATCCAGAGCATGCCGATGTGAAAAGGCGCCAGGTAGCTGAGAGATGTCCCGTTCCCGAAGCACCGAGCGCCATCCCGCTGCACAGTGGCGGTGCTGGTGGGTGTGCCCAGGCCAAACGCGGGGCTGGACACACTGCCAGTGCTGGACGGCGGCTGCACATGCTTAAAGATGCAGAGCGCAACGCGATGTGGAGAGTCTCTGGTCACTGGGCAAGGTCCTCAGGATACGCCGCCGTCCTTACTAAGAGAGCGCTCGGCGGGAGGCGCTTCAGAGCTGAGCTCCCCCTGCCCCCTGGAGGTGACTCTCACTGAAAAGGAACAGACTGTTCCTAACCAGAAGAGGAGGTTGCACAGAAGAAAAAGTTATAGCTCAGGAATAAATTTCAGCATAAAATAAATGCAAATCCAAGTTAAAAAGGAAGGGGGCAAAAATGAACCCCATCCGAAAACAGTAACGTGTCGACATCTACCTCATCTTAGGGTGGCATCGACTCTTAACATCCCCTGCAATTATCTTTGAGATACAGGACAGTTCGAACAATAAACAGAGACCTCCGCCCGAAGGCTTCGCGGGACCTGACAATTCGTGGAATTTTGAGTTGGGAATTCAGGAGCGCCTGCAGACGACAGAGTTAGCAGCCACAGCTTAGTGGATAAGGAACATTAAAAGACTTGGAAGATGGGCAGAATCTTTACAGCAAGGGCTCACTGTTATGTGAAAGTCAAAAGAAATACTTAAAAAGACTGGAGCTATGGAAAAGCTGAAAATTCAGAAACACTCGTTTCGGCAGATGCCTGGTGACAGTACAACAAAGTGGTGCCCTGCACGTCGGCCAGGGGAAATCTCCTCGGCAGGCTTTCTTAAGAACTTCCAGAAGTGACTTAGCGGATTAGACTCACCGCTGCTTCTAACCCTGCCACGGAGGAGCCCGACGGGGCCGACCCACAGAACCACGGGACCTGGGCACGTAAACGCCAGCCAGCACGCTCGCCACCTCCAAGTTTCCTCGGTGGCTTCTGGCCAAACAGGACTCCCTATCTGGGTCCTGTACGGTCTGCCTGGGGGATCCTGGCAAACGTGCTGTGCACACACACGCTTACACACGAGCATGCGCACACCCCGCAGGAGAGAGAGAAAACGCAGCACACAGGCCAAAGGGATCCAGGTCAGGCTGGGGTCCGCTGGCCCGCCAGCTTTCCACAAGACAGGAAACGAAACACTCAGAATGCACTGCCTGAGAGGGTTCCCTCCACTCAGATTGTTTTGTTCCTACGCTAAGTCGTGCATACGATATAAAAATTACATTTTAGGCATGGAGTTACTAAGCCTACTTTTCTGAAGAGGAATGAGATGTAGGCCCTGGAAAGCGATGAGCTCCAAAAGGGTCCTGCAGGAGACCCAAGGCTGTGTCCTTGCTCATTCCAGGAGGACCAGGCCCACCCGCATTGAGCTTCCGGAGGTGTCCTTCAGACGACTCTGGGCTCTGCTTGGCAAGGAAGGGCCAGTCCCCCACACCACAAACCTGGGACCACGAGGAAGTCTCCAACCTCCTGCTTTTAGCATCACTTCCTCAACCAAGTACCCACTTAGCTGGCATGAATTATTTCTAATACTGTGTTTTGCATCTAAGGCCCTGACGAGCCAGCTCTTGTTAGCACTGGGTCATTTCTGAACCCCACCTGGTGTCCTTGCCTTCACCAACTCACCGTGGGTCACCTGGTCTGTCAACACCCTTCGTGGACAAAGTTGGAGCCCCTCCCGCCTCCCTCCTCTGGGCTGGCCTTGTGTCTGGATCAGGCTTGCCAGGGAGCAAAACCGGCTCAGCTGGGCATTTATTAGGAGAAAGGTCGTAGCATGGCAACGTGGACAGAAGCAGGAGGCCCAAGTGCCTGGGAGAATACCAGCCATATCTGAAACCTCCTCATGGCTTCCCCCAAGGTCAACCTGGCAAGGCCAGTTATTGAGTCACCTACTAAAATCTGGGTGCTGCTGTGAAGGAATTTTGTGGATGTGGTTAATAGCGACACTCAGTTGGCTTTGAGTAAAGATTACCCTCAGAAATGCAGGTGGGCTTCTTCCAATCAGTTTGAAGCCCTTCTAAGATTAGAAATCAAGGTTTCCTGGAAAAGAAGAAATTCTGCCACAGGACCGCTGCATAAAATCCTGCCGGCCTGCCCTCCAGATTCCAGGCTCGAGTGGGCAATGTCACTCTTGCTCGAGTTTCCAGCCTGCTGGCCTGTCCCACGGAATCTGAACTTGCCAGCCCCCAACTCACACAAGCTGATTCCTTAAATAAACTGCTTACTACATATACACACACATATATACACACACGTATGTATGTACACACGTATGTATGTGTATGTATATATGCGTATGTATGTATAATTCTTCTTGGTTCTGTTTCTCTGGAGAATGCCGACTGATAAAGTCCTAACATTTACTACTGAAACAGAAAGCCAGAAAAGGCCAAAAATCATCCCTTTAAAAAAAAAAAAAAAATCATGAATTTAGACAAAGTGGATAAGAGGCGACCTGGGGAGGGGGAAAAGGAGGGGGGTTACATGTTTGGTGATGTGGAGTGCTTGTAAATAAAAATTTTTAAAAACATCACCAATTTATTGCAACAAGGGGCTAAACACACATCGTGGTGACCCCCTACGACTCAGTGTCTTCATCTGTGAAACGGGTGGATAGCATCCTGTGAGAAGTACTTGTATACATTAAGAGCTCAATAAATGTCAGACTTGGTGCATGATTCCAGGACAAGGAGGTCGTAGGCAGCTTTTAAGATCCAAACCTCCCTCCCCCAAATCATGCAATGAATGGTTCGATGTGGCACAAGAATCCAGTAGCTCCTACTAGGCCATTGAGACCAATACGCCTTCCCCCAAGGAATGGGATCCCCATCCTCGCCTCGATGAGGGTGGCCCTGTGGTGAGGTCGTGCTCAGAAAAGTAAAAAGGGCTCACAATTCTGCACTGGGGCCCGAGTGAACACCCAACCCACCAGCCCACCTGCTGCTGACACCTGAGCCCCAGGCTTCCTCAAGGGCCCCTTCATTCTCTGGCCTCGTGTGGCCATGACCTCAAACTCCTGTATTCTTTCGGCAGGTGTCTGCTGAGCGCCTAAACCCTGTGACACAGGCGCCAGCAGGGGCCTGGCCCCAGACCCAGCACTCAGGCTCCTGCCGTCCACACCACCGGGCAACTGCCCCAGCATCACCCAGCCAAATCTCCATCAGGAACAAACCTTCTCCAGGAGGCCTCGCCAGAGCTGGGCAGGGGGTCACCGAGTGCCACAGCCTCCCCACCCCAGGGTTTCCACAAACGGCTCCCGTAGACTTGCCATGCTGGCCATCTCCAAATGGCACCTGCCATTTTCAACTTCACACCTGGGCAATGCCAAAAGGAGGCGCAGGTCCTCCAGGACGGCTTCCACGCCCCACCCCACAGTGTCCCCACACCATGCTCCAACAGCTCTCTGCCTTCTGGCCAGGGGGCTGCCCCACGCTCACTCCCATCAGCTCCTGAACCTCCTGAAACTCCTGCCCTTGCTGTTCTTTCTTCAGGGTCACTGGAAGGAGGTGATAAAGCAAAACCAGGCAGGGAGGAGGGCTCCCCCAATTTGGAATAATGCAGGGGGCAATGGGCTGGCAGCTGTCCTGTGCAGCTTCTCCCTGTCTCTCAGTCCCTGCCATGGTGGGTTCCACGGCAGGGCCACACAATGGCGCCCCTCCCCCCCCGCCCCCCAATAGGGCCCGCTAATGGGGTCCTCAGGTTGCCGCAGTGACGACGCCATGAGCAAAAGCCACCTGGGGTGGTGCCATCCCCCATATTTATTATTATCCACCCCCAGGGAGGCCGATCCCCTGAGGCATGAAGCAGTGTGCAATTCTGGTTTGGTTCTCACGTGGGGAAAAAACCAAGAAAACCACAATGTTCACCGAAGAGCGACCCGTTCTCTTCACACCGAGAAGGCCTGATCTCTGACACAGCCTGACGAGACCCTCGCCTCAGCGTCGCCAGGCAGCCCCTTCCCAGGACTGCTACCGCCTGATGAGAAATAAACCACCCTAACACGCTTGGAAACAATTATCCTTCATTCAGGAACAAAAACAAACCTTGAAAGCTAATTCTTTCCATGTCCCTCCACAGCCACGTTTGCATCGAGACACTTGAGGTCAAATCAACACTTCATTAAAACCCCACCCCCAGCCCACGTCCAGGAGTTGATTTCAACTTCAATAAGAGCCTTGCCCTCCAGGCAGAACCTTCACACACAGGCCGTGGAGAGAATGTTTATGGGAGTTTTGTAATATTAAATATGTTCAGCTGGTTCTAGGTTTTAAGAATGTAAAAAGGCCCAGCAGCCAAGATGCTGGAGCTCTCGTCTTCACATCGAAGGACAGCCAGCGGGAAGCTGTACTCGAGACTTGGGACCTGACCACGTTCTCAAAGGAAAACAAAACAGGATCTTTTCCCAGAGGTTGTCTCAGATGTGGTCCATTAACCGGCCGCTGCTCTGTTGTCTTTCAGCTTTTTGCTTTCACAGACTACGGCACCCAGAGGCGCGGCGGGCTGGGCGACCCGGGCAGCTTCGCCCTCGGAGCACAGCTGGCCGCCTTCGACACCAGGGCCTGCGGACGCCAGGCAGGCGGGCTTGGCCACAACTGGAAAAACACACGCAAAAACTAAACTGATAAGTGGGGGCTGCCGATCGAGACCAGCGCAGGCCAAGTTTTGAAAGAAAAAAACTCGTGTGGCGCCCCAAGCCCACCCCGCTGGCCGTGGGGGTGCAGGCAGCTGGCCCGGAGGACCTGGCTGAGGACGGGCACCCTGGCTGTGCCCCAGTGTCGTGAAGCGTGTGGGGGCTACAGGCTACGAAGCCCACGTGCCCGCAGAGCGTGGGCAGAGTCCGCGCCCCCTTAAGATGAGCTCAGGCTGTGGCCAGAGCCCAAGAACCGTGAAAAGAAAACCCACTGGTGCCAAAGCAGAAAGTTCAAGGCTCCCGAAGGGGCAGTGAGGCAACTCTTTCCACGCACCTTGGCGGCAGACGAACGGCCCAATCTTTCCTGGAAACTTAAGACTTCATGCCCAGCCCCACCCCCATCCTACCGGAGCAATGGTCAATATTTTCATGAGAAATGATCCGAGATGCCAAAAAATTTGAGAAGAAAATAGCTGGGTCACTCTCTCTCCTGACATAGAAATCGTACATGATTACACAGGCACCACAATAATAGGAGAATATCGTAATAAAGCGAGTCACACGAACTTTTTGGCTTCCCAGTGCGTATAAAGTTTACACTATACAGGAGTTTATTCAGTGTGCACACCCCTTAAGTCTAAAAAGACCAATGTACAAAACTTAATTAAAATATGACACAGATACGAAGTGAGCACGTGCTCTTGGGAAAATGGTGCTGACAGACTTGCTGGGCAGTTCATAAAAAACACACTGTCTGTGAGGTCAATTAAGTAAAGTGTGCTGGTACTTATCGTTCAATATAGTGTACATTTACTAAAAGTTTTCCAAAATGTTTTAATGACATAGGAAAATACTTAAATGGGAAAAATACAAAACACATATAAGATGATTCAGGTTATTCTATAAATCACTTAAAAATACTCCTTAAACAGTAAGTTTCATTTTTCATACATACATAAATGCATGTGAGACAGAAAAAAAATATACATCTGAGGTGTTAAAAGAAGTTATTTCTCCATGCTAAGGTTAACGTGATTTTTAAAATGCTTTTCAGATCATGAAAATCATTTATGGATGATTTTAATTTTCATACTTCCCTCTGTCTTTCCCATTTTTCCACTGATCAGGACAATGCACCCTGAAAATGCCGCGGGCTCCTACCTGTCGGGAGGGCCAGCACATGGGCTGAGTATGTGGATACCCAGGTGCTGCCTTTCTGGCCACAGTAACCTGGCAGAGCATCTGCGAGCCCTTAGGGAACAGGTGCGCTTCCAGGGTGGGCTGGAAGGAACTCTCTACACCCTTACGCAAGCTCAGCCTAGAAAGGTGCCTCCCTCGGGGATGCCAACGCAGAGGTCTGAATGCTAACGTGCCCATCAGCCTGGGGTAAGCAGGAGTCCCCCGGCTCCAGTGGGGAGCTGTGAGCCCACCTTTCCTGGGGGGTCGCTGGTGCTATAATAGATTTGCCAGGAGGTTGCAGCCACGCTCTTGGCCACAGCCTGCACTGCAGGAAAATGAGCAGGAAGAAGCATAAAACAATGGCTTAAGACCTAACGGCCAAGTCCAGAACCACTGAAAAGTCACTTCCCAGGTGAGTGACCAGCTTGAGATCAGAGGATCAGATCAATAGGCACAACATCGACCGGCGAGGTGACATTGGTAAAATCAGCACAGCTGGGAGCCCGGACCGGCCCCTCAGACCCCCGCTCCCCCCACACTGCCCTTCGCACATGGCGCTCACCCCGACCCCGACACGCAGCTGCGCGACTGGCATAGATGGCCGGCGACGTGATCCGACTGTGAGACCAACCCAATGGTGAGGCCAGGAGGGACCCCAGAAAAACGCCTTCACTGATGGGCTGAGGACGGCAGTGCCTACTGCTCCCCGCCCAGCTGGGTTAGATGTGGCACCGCAGCGGACTCACTCAGCACGCTGCCTGGCACAAGGGCACGCGCCAGTAGCAGCTACGCTTAACAAAGGGTTTACTGACGTGAATCCATGAACTCAAGAACCCAGAGTCCTAGAAAGAAAGAAGGAAACCAGGTTTCGTTTTACGTCAAAATAAATTAAGAACCAAACCTCAAGGTGTCGGGGTGTTTACATTTAGAATGAAGCACGTCCCTGCCAAACGGGCCCGCCGCCATACCTGCGCCATACCTGCGGCACAGAAACGACTCCTAACGTTTCAGCGACTGTACTGTTAAAAACCCTTTTACAAGTCAGCCGCAGAGCCTGGCACATAAAGAAAGCCTGCAGACACACACCTGAATGAGGCACCCAAAGGTTTCCTTGAAGGGACTCACGGGTCCTAAATGTATTTCCTCTGGGGAAACAAATCTCATTTAAGAATGAATCAGGGAGTCTCGTGGAGATGGGGAGGCCAAGGCCCAAGGTCACCCACCAGGGACAAAGCCGAAACCTGTCTTGACTTGGGCCTTTCCACGCTCCACCCCAACACTCGATCAGCAACATTTCCCAGTGCTGAAAACCCCCAGAAGACAGTCCCTTCACAGTCACCAAAGCGAGTCCAGACCATTTGCGATGGTCCCCGAAACAGATGCTGTACCCTCTTAGCAGGAGGACTGATTAAATCTATGAATGTGGCAGGGAGAGAAAAGTTCAAACCGCGGCAGGGTCTCATGCTGCCCAGGTCAGGCACGCAATCCTAACCGCGACGCCGCGCCACGCCGACAAATATGCAATGCGATCAGGTGCCCCGTGAACCCCTCCCGAGGTCCCAAAGGAGCAGGTGGCACTGCCGACTCCCAGGAGCAGGATAAGGGTCTTGATCTAGGAAGAAAACTGCACAGCCCCTCAAGAGCAGATAAATATTATCTATTGATTCACGTGCACCAAGTAAATAATGCTGCAAAAGCTGAACTAACTTATATACACACATAATTACTCAGTTGCATTTCATTAGTTTTGAAAGTATAGACAACCCTTTTAGCAAGATGTGTGCACGAGGGTAATTATTCCTAAGTGCTGCCCTCATTCATATATGATGAATGTGCAGATAGACACATGTACAGGCATTCAAAATGCAGCACAAATGACAGCTCCAAATTTTCACTGTGAAATTGGCTTCTCCGGATTTGTAATTTTACAGTTCTCACTAAAGCATGCCCCACCCCCGAGACCCCAAACAAAATTCAATAATCCTTTATTCCACCCTTTTATTTCTTCACACCTCAGCTGACACACTGTGCAAACCCTGACAACACAGGTGAACAAAACTCACAAGATGAAGTGGGCTCTTTTGCTAGTTTCAAAAAAACAAAACTAATAAACAAAACCCCGCCCACCCACCACGGTCCGAAGCTACTCAAAACATTATGCTGCTGAGAAACGAGGCACGGTAGGGGATCGATAGTGGTGCCCCATCCCTCTTGACAAGGGGCAAAAAGGGTCTTGCAATTCTCCAGTCTCCGTATGGGTTTCTTCTTACCCCATAGCTCCAGTGTAAGCCTCGGTCAAAAACCTTAGGGACGGAAAACTCCTCAGCAATAAAAAGGAAAAAACTATTGAATCATGCAGCGACTTGAACGAATCTCAAAGGGAATTATGCCAAGTGAAAAAACCCATTCCCAAAGGTTACCTATGGTAGGATTCCACTTATGTAACATTCTTGAAATGACAAAATGAAGGAGCTGGAGAACAGATTAGTGGTTGCCAGAGGCCAGGGACTGGGAGCAGGGCAGGAGAGAGGCGAGTGGGTTGGAAAAGGGCAAAAAGGAGGGAGCCCTGGGGTGCTAGAAGCGTTTCCTGCAGTCTGTGGTGGCGTAGAAATGAACCTGCACGTGTGATAAAACTGCACAGGACTGACCACACACACACGAGTACACAAAAAACCCGGGAATAATATCCCTGGATTGTATCAATGTCAATTTCCCAGCTGTGATATTATTACAGTTTTGCAAGATGTTTCCAGTGGGAGAGACTAGGGTTTCTCTGCATTACTCTTCTGGGCAACCGTATGTAAATCTACAATTATGTAAAATAAAATAAAATAAAATAAAAATTACAAGGAAGTTTTGCTAATGGATGGTAGTGATGGTAGCACAACATTATGAATTTAATTAACAGGACTGAATTAAATCTATGAATGTGGTTAAAAGAGGAAATTTTAAGCTGGATGTTACTAGAATTTAAAAAACAAACAGGGGACGGATGTGGCTCAAATGGTTGGGCATCCGTCTCCCATATGGAGGGACCTGGGTTCGATACCCGGGACCTCCCGGTAAAACCAAACAATAAACAAACAACCAAACCAGGACAACACAGTTACCTGTATTATAAATGATGGACTATACTTAATAGTACAACTATAAAAATGTTCTTTCATGGATTGTAGCACACGCACCACACTAATGCAAGGTGCTAACAGGGTGGTACATGGAACTCTGTAGGTTACGCATGCTATTTCTGCAAACCAGCAACTTCTCTTAAAAAACGACGACAACAACAAAAAAAACAACACGGCCCAAGTTAAGTGTGCCTGTTTGAGGTTCTGCTCGGCAGTGTGGCCTTTCCTAATGGGGAGGACGTGGCCCTGCTAACACCCAGTTGTATGCGGCACTGGGGTCACTTCCTCTGGCTCCCCAGGCCCCTCCAGGCCTTCCAAGGAGCTCACTCACAACTTCCGAGCCCTTGCCTTCTCTGCTGGAGCTGGAAGAGGTGCCTGCTACATCAGCACTTTCCTGGGAAACAGCAGGACTGACTTGAGCTCTCTCCCCCAGCTGCTGCCAGATGCCCAGGGCCGAGGGGCAGCTTCCTTGGCCTGAACCTGGCCGGGCAGCCCAGAGCAAGGGAGAAGGGAGAAGGGAGAAGAGAACTCAGCCCTGGGGCTGGTCTGTGCCCGGCAAGTGGGCCACCTTGGCAGGGATGGCCAGCACTTGCTGACCCAGCCCGGCTAAATCGAAACTGCAGGCCGCAGGCTGGAACAGGCCAAGACAGTGCCCGGCAGACACCGGCGACTGCAGAACGCCTGGCTGGCCGGCTTCCAAGACCCAACTCACCCAAAGAAAGTTCTGGAGCTGCAATCTCCTTGCAGATCACCAGGGTGGGCAGAGCTGCCCGCATCTCCACCGCGGCGCTTCTCCGGCGGCCTGAGGACCTCACCTGGTGCCCCCAGCGCTCTGCACTGGCCTTGTTGACAAAACTTAAGCACACGGTGTCAACTGAAAGGTCTTCGCAGCTGGCTCTATCCTCAAGATCCCGTGTCTCCCTTTTAAGGAGAGCTGGCACACTCCCTGCTAACTCGCTGCTAACTCCCTGCTGATTCAAAGAATCCAAAAGAAGGAAATTACAGGAGAACCTTTGCTGTTTCCGCCTTGATCGTCTTCAGGATTATGGTTTTTTTTTTGTTTGTTTGTTTGTTTTCTTTTTTTTCAGCTCCCTCAACAGGAGTTGATCTCCCGGCAACAATAACAAAGTACCTCCTCTCCCCAAAAAGTGCAATTAGGTACAAGCGTACTGATGAAAAACATTTCAATAATAAGACTTTTTTTTTTTAAAAAAAAAAACCGATTTTATAAACCCTTAAATAGCCATTTTATTCAAAATGCTCAACTGCTTTCAAATCACCAATAGTGCCTGGCTTCAGAGCTGCTAAAGAATTAACCAGCGACTCTTCCACATGAATAAAAATTACATCCCACATAAATTAAATATATAATTTGATTAAATATGTTTATGTCTTTGTGATGACATTTAAAATAGAAGCAATCATTTTCTTCTTTAAAAGAAAAACTCTTTGAAATATAATTCGAAGCTGTCAAACCAATCTTCTGCTACAGATCTTTTAAATGTCACATACCTCTGAAAGGGGATGGCAGTTTTCCTTTTAAATATGCAACTCCAAACAGTGGGTTCTGAATCAAGTATGTATTAAAATACACAGCTGGCATTTATCCCGATTAAGTATAGTCCTTTGCCCCCTTCCTCTTGATGGATCTGCTCAAAGGATGTGCCATAGGCGCTCCCAGGAGCTCAGTAGCCAGCTTGCCTTTCCCACAACGCCAGTGGGGCTTGTGACACTGCCCCTGGCTGCTACCCACAGGCTCAGATACCAGCCCACGTTCCGAACACTGTAAGGGGGGCAAAGGGATCTTATAAATCTCACAGTTGTGCCCCCACCCCCACCCCCGCAACTGGCTGGCTGAACTCTGTGTAACTCCATTTTGGCTTCGCATCAACAGCCCAATTGTAAGTCAGCATCAGTCGGATTCAAAGAAAACCTCTGAAGTCATTCTCCTAAGTCACTGACCTACATATGCAACTGCTTATTCTCCGTCTCGGTAGCAAACACTGTGCTATATTTAAACACCAAGCACAGATAGATCTTTCTTCTGAATTGCTAAGAGATACACGTGGATTATACCCCCAGCCCTCCTCTTCTCAATTAAAAAAAAAAAAAAATGCAAGCCTGTCAAGAGCAGGTGTTTCGGGAACTCTGAACAGGCCAATACGGTCCATTTCTCCATTACTTTAAGAAGAAGGTACCAGGTGTCACCTTTGTAAAAAGAAGCATGAGGAGCAGCTCCATGGGACAGAAGCCAAGTGAAGCCTAGGTCACCTGGCAAATAATAAGTGCTCAGAAAACACCAGACCAAATGCCTTAAGCTGCTTAAACACGGGTAACAAGCACGTCACATGCCAAGTGTCGTATACGCTACACCAGGGACAGACATCCCAGTGACGACACTGGGGCCAATCAAGATGACAGCAAAGAGCAGGGGATGCTCCGGGGCCAAGAGTGCGAACCACAGGTTGGGAGCTGTTGCCAATCTCTCGGTATTTCCCCCAAATTTGATAAAATGGAAGTCACCCCCCCACCCCCTTCCACATTCAAGGGTGATGATCCTGATATCATCTGAAGGAGTAAGAGGGCAAAGAGCTGGACCCAAAAACGTCATGATCAGTGGACACAGAAGCAGGGACCACCTATGCGGGAAAGGGGAGCTGTGCTCACAGTGGGGAGTGGGGGGAGACCAGGGCCATGCTGCACACAACTCCAGGGGGCGCCATTCCCACAGAATGCACTGCAGGGGGCAGCCTGGGAGCGGGCCAGGGCAGGAAACCCTTCACAGAGCCCAAATGGTGCTGGAGTTAGGAAAGCTCGGCTGCTCACCCTCTCTCGCCTTGTCCATCCACATGAAGGTAGAGGAGTCACTCAGCGGCTCAGCACTAACTCCCTCATAGCTAGGGGGGGAAACGCCACCTCAGAGACACCCTGCCTCTTGCTCAAGTTCTACTTTCACTTTAAACAGGGAGTCAAACTTAATGACCAAAGTCAGTTCTCAAAAGAAAGTCACCCAGGCTTGACAGAAACCAAGAGTTTCCTGTGGAAAAAGGTCCCAGTTGGTGCTCTGGGATCGCCAGGCCTGCCCCCATGTCCGACTCCCTCCACATCTCAGAACCAGAAAGTTCTGCCAATGCTACCCCTGCCCACCAGGTCCTGGACAGAAAATCAAACTTAATGGTCTGCTCTAAACGCCTACGGAAAGCCCAGCTGAAGTAAGTGATTGTTTGGGGGGTGGAGAAAAGCCTGCAACCAGGGCCGCTGTTAAAAGTCCTACCCCAAGTGACACCTTCCCCAGGGCCCCTCGCTGAATGGCTGCCACCACTGTGCTTCTGCTTTCCTCTGGGGTCCCAGGCCATGGAACCCAGGTCCAACGTGACACAGCTCTCTACGGCAGCCACCATGCCCCTTGTCCCCACTCCTTGTAACTAGCAATTTCTTTTTAGGATCAGTCCAAGAGCACTTTGTCTCTCTAAACCCAAAGAGAGCCGCCCAGCTCAAGACAGCTCTGTTCACAGCCACTGAACTTGTGGTTATTGGATTTGCATTTTTTTTTTTCAATCAGCTCTGGTCCTTTGCAGCATCTTAGTTTTTGAATCCTCAAAATACTTCCTTGAAAGAGGCAGGCTCTAAGGAAGTAACACGGGATCCACCCAGGCAGACACGTGAGCAGCCCCACAAACATCCCCTGACCTCATGGCCACGGAGACGTGGTCTAGCTGGCCGCAGCCTCCCCAGGCCAGCGAGGCCAGGGCACCCAGAAGGCTGGGTTCCGGGTGGCCTGGCTGTCGGTGCAGCTGACCTGGAGGGAGCTGCCCGGAACACACCACAGCCTGCGTCCAAACAGCAACCCCCGTGGCCACGATGCAGCCCAGGCGTGAGAACCAGAGCCCCCCACGCCGAGCCACCAAAGGTCCTGACTGTCACGCAACTTATTCCTGTGGACCATCGCTGGAGAACACGTTCTTGGAGGGGTTCACGGCCGGGAAGGGAGAGGCATGGGGGGTGGGGGCGAGGAATCAGGGAAATAGCCAGGGAAAGAAAGCCAGGAGAAGCAGGCCCTCTCTCAATAAAGACTTATTCCAGGGGCTGAGCACTGCAGCCCACCCCCAGCAGAGCAGACCGAGGAGCCGCTGCACCCCTTGCAGCCAGGCAGAGGGAGGGGAGGGTTTCCCACCCCCCACCACACCCCCTCAGGCAGAGAGCCGACAGTCCGTTACTGGTTTAAACAATTGCTCCAACTTCATATATGGCTGGTGGGAGTATAAAATGTTATATCCGCTTTATAAAACTAAACATACACCTACTCCATGACCCAGCAATTCCATTTCTAGAATTTACCCAAGAGAAGTGAAAACATATGTCCCCCCAAAAGGCATGTATAAGAATGCTCCCAGCAGCTTGTTCAGAACAGCCAAAAGCTGGAAACAGCTCAAATGTCCATCAATAGGAGAACAGTGGTGCTAGGAAAATCACCGTGGTACAATCTTACAATGGAATATTACCTAGCAATTGAAAAGGAATAAGCTGCCGATATAGCATATAGCTGAAAAGCACAAAAACATGATGCTGAGCGAAAGAAGCCTTACACAGAAAGGTGCATACTGCATATTACATTTATACGTATTCTGCATATATATTACTTAGGTATATTACACAATATTATGAGATTCTAAAACAGGCAAAATTAATCTGGTAGGAAAAAAAAAATCAGAACCATGGCTGCTGGAGACGATGAGGGAGGTGGGAGTGGGGGCTGCCAGGAAGGGCCATGAGGGACTCTCTGGTTGTCTAACCTAGATGGGTGGGCGCAGCCGTCAGGGCTCACTGATGAACAGCTGAGGATCTGTGCATTTCATTGTACCCATGCTCCTTTTCCAGTCAGTTCCCACTCCCATCTGTCCTCAACATCTCCCAAATTTCACCTCAAATAAAGAAAATTAAAAGACCCATAAATAAGTGGGCCTCAGATGACAATATGCAGCCAAGGCATGTCCCCACGCCAAAGCTGCACTGCCGGGTAGAGAGACGGAGGGTCCAATGGGGAAGCTCACTGTACCACCCTTCCCACTTTTCTCAGTCTTAAAGTTATCATAATAAGACGTTGGAAACACCACCAAACAACATTCCCAGAGAGTCCCCAAAACCTCAGCTAGAGAACTTTTTACTCAGATCGATTCACAGAGGGTAGGCCCCTTGCAGGGGACAGCAAGAATGTCTGCGAGGCAGAGGCTATTCCCCACCAAGAGCTGAATCTCTACAAAACACCCCCGCATACCCCCAGTCAGGTAGAATAACCACGCCAAGTCAAAGTCTGAACAGCGCGGGACAAGCGTTGCTCACTATTTTCATGAACAGATTTTATGGATCCAGGAGGCCTGGGGCATGTTTAGGACCATGCCCTGCAAAGGAAAGGAGCCACAGTGAGATTAACTCCCCTGCACAATGACATCTACAAAATGCCACAACTGGGGTGCTTTTGGGTGGGGGAAGAGTTACCCAAGTGCAGTTCCATGAGCAGGTTTCCTGACCTTCTCCCCACCCCAAGCCTCTTGGGAAGCACTGCAACCTCTTGGCCAAGCAAAAGCAGCTCACTGTGAGCAGAGCTGTTTGCACGGGCCCACATGGCAATACACTGCTAAACGCCACGTGCTGAACGTGGCTGCTCCACGCGCTGTCCTTTACAAGGCAGCTTCTCAATCTGAAGTTGCGTTCCCAGAGCAGGGAGCCACACTTTCAAGCCTCTCTTATTACCCAAAAGGCTTTTAAAGTATTACAGGTAAAAATATAAATTAGGGGACACAGATGTGACTCAGGCAACTGAGCTCCCGCCTACCACATGGGAGGTCCATGGTTCAGTTCCCAGTCCCTCCTAAAGAAGGCAGCGAGCTGGTGTGACGGGCAGGTGCAGCAAGCTGACACAACAAGATGACGCAACAAGAGACACAAGAAGAAAAACATAATGAGATATCCACAACAAAGCTACTTGAACTAATAAATGAGTTTAGCAAAGTGGCAGGATACAAGATCAACACACAAAAATCAGTAATGTTTTTGTACACTAGTACTGAACAACCTGAGGAGGAAATCAGGGGGAAAATTCCATTTTCAATAGCAACAAAAAGACTCAAATACCTAGGAGTTAATTTAACAAAGAAGTACAGGACCTATATGTAGAAAATTGTTTTCTAACAATGCTAAAAGAAATTTAAAAAGACCTAAACAGATGGAAAGACATTCCGTGTTCATGGATTGGAAGAATAAATATCGTGAAGATGTCAATCTTACCCAAACTGATTTATAGATTCAATGCAATACCAAGCAAAATCCCAACAGCTTACTTTACAGAATTAGAGAAGGCAATTACCAAATTCATCTGGAAGGGTAAGTGTGCCCGAATAGCCAAAAGCATCCTAAAAAAAGAAGAGCAATGTGGGAGGAATTTCACTGCCTGATCTTGAAACATATTACAAAGCTACAGTGGTCAAAAACAGCATGGTACTGGCGTAAAGATAGACACAGCGATCAGTGGAATAGAACTGAGAATCTAGAAATATACCCTCACCTATACAGTCAACTGGTTTTTGACAATCCTACCAAGCCCATGCTAATGGGAAAAAACAGTCTCTTCAACAAATTGTGTTGGGAGAACTGGATATCTATAACCAAAAGAATGAAAGAGGACCCCTACCTCACCCCCTATACAAGAATCAACTCAAAATGGATCAAAGATCTAAATATAAAAGCCAGGACCATAAAACTCCTAGAAGAAAATGTAGGGAAACATCTTCAAGACCTTGTAGTAGGTGGTGGTTTCTTGGACCTTACAGCCAAAGCACGTGCAACAAGAGAAAAAATAGATAATTGGGACCTCCTCAAAAGTAAACACTTTTGCACCTCACAGGACTTTGTCAAAAGGGTGAAAAGGCAGCCAACTCAATGGGAAAAAATATTTGGAAATCACATATCTGATAAGGGTTTAATTTCCAGGACATATAAAGAACTGTTACAACTCAACAATAAAAAGACAAATGACCCAATTAAAAAATGGGCAAAAGACTTGAATAGACATTTCTCCAAAGAAGAAATACAAATGGCAAAAAAACACATGAAGAAATGCTCAACATCACTCATGATTAGGGAAATGCAAATCAAAACTACAATGAGATATCATTTCACACCTATCAGAACGGCCACTATTAAAAAGACAGAGAACTACAAGTGTTGGAGAGGATGTGGAGAGATAGGAACACTTCTTCACTGTTGGTGGGAATGCAGGATGGTATAACCACTATGGAGGACTGTTTGGCAGTTCCTAAAGAAGTTGAATATAGACTTGCCATGTGACCCTGCAATACCACTACTGGGTATATACCCAGAAGAACTGAGAGCAGTGACACGAACAGACATCTGCACACCAATGTTCATAGCCACATTATTCACCATTGCCAAAAGTTGGAAACAACCCAGGTGTCCATCAACAGACGAATGGATAAACAAACTGTGGTCTATTCACACGATGGAATATTATGCAGCTGTAAGAAGAAATGAAGTCGTAAAGCATATGGCAACATGGATCAACCTGGAAGACATTATGTTGAGCAAAGCAAGCCAGACACAAAAGGACAAATACTGTATGAATGTGTTACAATGAACCAAATATATTGTGTACAATATTGTTTGATTAAAAAAATTTATATGTATTCATTACATTAAAAAAAAAACAAAAAAAAACAAACAAAAAAAAAACATAATGAGAGACACAACAAAGCAGGGAACAGAGGTGGCTCAAGAGATTAGGCACCTCCCTCCCACATAGGAGGTCCCGAGTTCAGTTCCCCATGCCTCCCAAAGACACAGCACACAGCAAGTGCAAACAACGAGGGGGTGGGGAGAAATAAAATAAAATAAATCTTAAAAAAAAAAAAATTAGATTGCTGTGCAGTTCTAGAGTGCAGAGGAACCCTCGAGCCGAAGCTGGCCACCAGCAGTCTTTCTCCCACAGCATCTCGCGGACACGGCCTGGTACCCCTGCCAGGCCCGGCCAGCGGCGGCAAGCGGGCTCTCTGGGAGCATGGTGCTGGGTTCCACGGCTGGACCTGGACCGTAGCAGTCGTTCTGAGAGCGTGATTGACTGAGGTTGAAGGTCACAGGCGCGTTTTCAGGGCCACCACGTTTATGCTAGTTTGCCCCTAAACGTTACAAGCCAAGACTTCCTCCTGAAGGTCTCCAAAGGGTTACAATCAGACTTTCAGGGCCCCCTGGCCACACCCCAGGTTTTTAGGTGGTCAACATGCGCCCAGCGAGAGGCACCTTAGGGAGTTCATCCTCAGGGAGCCTCTGACTAGACCCAGCAGGGCAGGGAACACACAGGACGGAGTTGTTCCTACCTGAAGCAGAGCTACCTCCCACACCCACCGTATGTGTTAACTCTATCTGCATCAACAAACCCCACAATGTATTTCAGTTCAGTTCAAGTTTATTCCTCGCTCAGGAAAAGCCCAGGCCAGAGTTCCTGGTGGGTGAACAACTCTTCCCCAGAGTGACCCAGGGACCCAGGGTCTTCCATGGCCTCAGACATCCTTGGCTGGATTTTCTGCCTCCAGATTGCAGTCAAGGAAGGAAAACTGGCTAAGACACTCTCATTTCTTAACTACCTCCGCCCAGAAGTGCCAGTGCTCCGTTGGCAAGAGCCATCACAGAGTAGGTGCTTGGGTAGAAACTTCCAGCAATAACTTCCCCTCCATGGAAGGGAAGCACGGATTTTCAGGGGACATCTGGTGTCTCTACCACATCAGGACAGACTTACTTTAGAAAACCCCGTCACACACAAGAATCCCAGGTTATCTGATCACTGACCAGATCTGCAGGGATGCCAACAACACTACAAACGTCTAGGAAAATTCTCTTAGGGCCACACAACCGTGGCATAAAAGAACTAGTCTAGTCTCAGCTGGACTCTCACTGGCCCCCCCCCCCCCAAAAAAAAAAGTTACACAAACTCAGAAACCTTAAAGTTTGCAAAATGTTTCACGGCCATCAAGTCTAAGACACCCTCAAATCTCAGACCCAGCATTATTTTATAAACCGCTAAGGAAAAAAAAACAAAAACTGTCAATTAAACTATGACATGTGATCAATTTTATGACCCAATTCCAGAAATGTTAAAATATTAAAAACCAATGAAAAGAAAAAAATTTTTTAATTAAAAAAAAAAAAAACAAAAAAACGATGAAATGTAGTGCTCTCCTTGAAGTCTTCCAACAAACCTGTAAAACAAAACAAAACAAAAAAACACTTCTGTAAACATTTTACAAGTAAGGACCTGGCACTCCCAAGGGTAGCGTGACTTGCTGGGGGTCACACAGCTGATAAGGGGTAGAGGGGTTCCCACCTGCCTCCTATACAGCACCTCACGCTGGTCGAGATCCCCAGCTGCCTCCCAAAACACACAAAATCTCCCAAAGACATCCACAAAGAGTGATTCATGGCAAATCAAGCACCTTGGATATAATGTTCTTATAAACACATTTGAATTAAAAAAAAAAAAAAAAAAAACTCCACTAAAATATGGATTTTCATCTGCATAACACTTTTCCAACAAATTCCACGACATTCAAGTGAGAACAGATGATGTGCTGAAATATCAAAAACAAGAATCCGATTTGGTAAACAGTTGAGCGCTATTTTCACATCATCCTAATGAATTTAGTTTCAATAAACACAAATCAGCAAACACTTAAAAATTCTTAATGGTATGGTACAAAATGATGCTTAGAGCGACAGCACGAGAAAACCAGCCCTTTTCACCAAGTGGCGGATAACACGAGAGGAGAAAGATGAAAAGGGATGACGGTTCAAAGAGTCCACTGGTGGCTCATCTAAGCTGAGTCCTGGGACTTGCTTTCCAAAGAAAGCTCCATGACTGTGGGGAAAGCAGCAGGGAGAGGGCTCTGGGCCCCTGGATCCTGCTCAAACTGCCAGGCACAACCTGATAGCAGGCGTCCAGGGTGTGGAAATACGCGCATGCACCCACAAATGTCTGGTCTGTCTCTTGTCCAGGGCAGGCACGCCCTTTTGATGTGACCCTGCATGACCCTCCACTTCGCTTGTTGCTGGAAAATATCTGAGGATTGCTGGGAAGTATCTGAGGATGGCAAGAGGTAGGCCAAGGTGGGCCCAGGCTCACCTGCTCACCTCCACTGTGTATCTCACTCCTGTCAGAACCCTGGAAGTGGTACCGAGTTACAATCTCAGCACGAGTTAAACAAAGCTAAGTGCGTGGTGAGCAGGCCCCGGTAAACAAAGTCAAGCCCTCGATGGGGTGCTCCACAGCGGGCCAGAGGCAGGGCCATCTCTTCAGAGGAAGGCCCAGACATCAGTCCATCTGAGCCCTTTGTTTTTGCCATCTGAAATTTGAGGCTGTAATTAGGATACATTTGAACATGATTTTAAACTATAAATCACTATAAAAAGTAAACTTTTGAAATGATGTTTTTGCCTTGGAAATAAATCAAAATGTACAATTCCAATCAGAGTTGTTTTTAGAAAGAACTCCAAAGCCTAAATAATTTCCTTAAATGTACCCAACTCTCCTCTGGATTCTGAGCTTCCTGGGGACAAGAAGTGCCTCATTCCCGAGGGGCCTACAGATGTAGGAATCAACAGGAGTCATTCAGTTCTAAGCGTCCAGCAGGAGCTCCGCGGCCTTGCCTCCACCACTGAAGGAGCATTCTTGCTGGCCAAGTTTGGTTCCAAAAGGAAAGGCACAGAAAGGCATAAGACTTCACAGGTATGATACAAGAAACAAAAAATTATAACTCAGCAACAGACAAAAAAAACAATTAAAAGGCACAGAGGACTTGAGTATATATTTCTCCAAAGATGATCTACAAATAACCAATAAGCACATGAAAAGATGCACAACATCATTAGCCATTAGAGAAATGCAAAGCGAAACCACCAGCATGGCTACTGTTAAGAAACAGACAATGACAAGTGTTGGCAAGGAGGTCAGGAAATTGGCACCTCATGCACTGCTAGTGGGAAGGTAAAATGGTGCAGCCTCTGTGGAAAGCAGTTTTAGAGATTTTAACACAGAACTACCATGGAAAGTAAAACACGGAATTACCATATGACCTGGCAATTCCAGTCCCAGGTATATACCCAAGAGAATTGGAAACGAGGATCCAAACAGAAACTGGTACACCAATGTTCGCAGTAGCTGAAAGGTGGAAGTTACCCATGTGTCCATCAGATGAATGGATAAATAAAATGTGGTTTATCCATACAGTGGGTTCAGCCAGAAAAAGGAATAAGTTCTCATACATGCTAAGTGAAATAAGTCACACAAGAGGACAAAAACTGTATGCTTCTACTTACATGAAATACCTACAATAAGCAAATTCATAGTGACTGAAAGGGGGTGGGGGTTAATGCTTAATGGGTAGTTTCTGCTTGGGGTGATGAAAAAATTTTGGTAATGGAAGGTGATGATGGTAGCATAACATTGTAAATGTAACTAATGCCACTGAATTGTACATTTAATGGTTAAAATGGAAAAACTTATCTATGTTGCCACAATAAAAAAATAAAAATGGTTTTTAACCCCCTTCAGGTCTGGTTTTAAAAGCACAAGATCAGAGAGAGAACAAATCCCAACAGTCACCAGCCCTATCCTGGAGCAGCTATTATTTCCCACGCCTTGTGTGGGGAGGGGGGCACAAAGATTTCGGCAGCCCCGCTGACAAGACACCAGACTTCCCCGCCCAAACCTCTGCCAGCTGCTCCACGACCTATTTTCACTCCAGCTACCCCTCCAGCAGGCAGTTCTGTTATTCCACCCAACTCGCAGGGCCCTCAGGCCAGAGCGTGGGATGGCGCAGGAGCAGGTGCGAGCCTGAGACAACTGCCCAGTGCCAGGGGAGGCCCACCTGTGCCCTGCTCAGCCAAGGTCAGCGAGGTCAGGGAGCAGCAGCACAGGAGGCCTGGCTGGGAGAATTCAAACCCAGGGCCGGGCCTCAGCCCCCGTTCACCTGGGAGACTCCTCTCCGGGAGAATCCAGAGCACGCCCCCACCACCCAGGACTTGGGTGGGGGGAGAGGAACCCAGGGGCTCCCTAGTTCCTTTAGACACTGCTGAAGGCCAAATCCCTCCCTGCAAAAGTCACGTGTACCTCTTTCCCCTAATCCCTCCCCCACCCCCCAATTCATGCAGTTCTTGGGGCTCATATCCCCCACCCAGGCAGCCCCCAGAGATCCCTGGGCAGAGTCAAGCCTGCCAGGGTTGTTTCCTAGGCAACAGCCGCTTGCTCCTTCCAGCTTCACGCTGACCACGGCAGGGCGATTCTAGCCGCTCCCAGGTCTCCTTCTCGGCGGTGGGGAGATGCCAGCTTTCCTTCATTTATGGACAGGAGGGCCCCTTAGGTTAGCAGCTACCCCCTCCTCCACCCCCAACCCCATCTACTCTCCAGCATGCTCCAGGACCATCCTGCAAAGCTCATTTCACTTCTGCTCCGGGAGCTTCCGAGGAAACGACACAGCTCTCAAGGAGGAGACTCACCGTGGATGGGAAAGCCAGTGTCACTGACGCTTGCCAGCTTGCAGCTCTGGGCGACCCGGTGCGATTCTCCTCGGGGCCCGCAGGAAACGGGTGCCAAGGTGTGTGCCTGGAAAGCTGGGCCTCCGGGGGGAAGCCTCGCGTGCCGCCTGCCCCCAATCCCAGGGCAGGGCGGGGAAGCCGAGACATAGCTGATAACAAGGCTGCTGACTTCGAGCCCACGGGCAGAAAGGGGCAAGTGGCCTCAGCTGCGGCTCCCACCCACCACGCTGGCCCAGCTGCCTTCTACCTGGCTGCCCACTAGCATCACCTGGGGAGCTCTGAAAACCACCAAAGGCAGGTCCCACTCCAGACCACAGACTCGAGGACCTGAGGGTGGGACTGAGCTTAGACCTTTGCTCAAAGAGCCCCAGCTGATTGCTGGGCCCAGGCAGGCTGGGCAGAAAGAAGGCCCTCCAACAGGAGAAGCTGCAGGGAGGCCCACCCAGGCTGCTGCCCACCTCGCAGTGCAAACACCACCTCCGTCAGGGGCCTTTGCTGACACTGGCACCTGTGGATGGGACTCTGTGCCCAGTGCTGGGACCCCCAGGCTTCTCCACGCACTGCCCCCTGTCCGGGACACAGCTGGTTCCATCGCTTGCCCACAGCGCTGGGTTGGGTGGTCGGTGTCGGCCGTGCTCCTGCCACCGCCTCGGTGGCTGGGCCAGGGTCGGCTGCACGGCTGTGACGTCACCCCGCAGTGCGAGCGCCCCGAGCTCGGGAAGGTCCCATCTCTAGTGAGCCCAACAGGTGAAAAGCACCGTGGAGGAAATGGGCAAGAGGGACCCATTCCTGCAAGAACCATGCCCTTGGCACCTTCTGGATCTTTCTACTCCTGAACCTCCCCCCTCCCCGAGAATGCAGTTCGCCTCGGCTCCATGCACACCTGGATCCACGCCAGGGTTTGCGATGTGAACTTGAATCCGATGGTCTGTGACAAGACAACACTCGATGCACTGACTGTTAATCCCCCACAATGTTTCTAGTCCAGGCGTTGCCTATGGCCTTGAAACAACCAGTCCAAATGGGCTTTGGGCAGGCCAAGGGGGCTGCCCCCAGGAAGAGCCAGCTCACTAAACTCTCCCCTGCCCAGATCTTCAGCACTGACATCACTGCCCGGAAACAAGATGTTTGTTTATTATTAGATGTTCTCCTCTTCCTGCTTATTTTGTACCTAAAAATCTAAATTTCTTTCCCATCTGGGAGTGCACACCGCATCACCAAAATCTTGATTCACTGAGATAGTGAAAGCACAAACAATTTCAAGGGAGGGGTTTAAAAGGAAAAAGGAATTGGAGAAATCAAGATGATAGGAAGATGGGGGTAGGAGGAAACTTAATTTAATCGGAATGGGTTTTGTTTTTCCCGCAGGGGCAGTAACACGGGTCACTGGGACCCTTCTGGGCACAGCAGCTGGGCCTGAACCCAGGGCTGCGCCCCCAGCAGCCCAGGCCCCCTTCCACCCACCCGCTCTCCCCAGCAGGCTGCAGCCAGTTCTCTTCAAGGATGGTATACGGAATATCAAGGGGCAGACTTTATCTTTCAAAACGCACAACATGCTTGAGCCAAGAAACCAAAACAAAAATCCTTTCCAAGATGCTTTCCAAATTCCTGAAACACACTAGGCTGGAAAATGGAGCCCTGCTTCCTCTTGTTTTTAATCTTACATTGGCTGTGTTTATCATAAAATAGAATAACTTATTTATTTGCTTACTGCACTTTGAAAGACAATAAATTGGAAAAGCTTCATAAATCTCACAGGGAATTCCTTTAAACAAGGACTGTCAGCAAAAATCCGTAAATAACCCTCTGCCAGTCTCTAACAATCACCTCCGCCACACATTCTTTTTCCTTCCTGCTTTTGTACTAATCTTCCAGCAAACAAATCAAATCAAGCACCAAAACGTTTTTATTCTCACGGAGGTAAGGCTAGGAAAACATCCGGAGCCCATCGGGGCTGTTACTGACGGGGCCCAACCGGGGCTACCTCTGCACCCCCCAAAACAAGCTGCACTGATTTCTCTGATTTAAGAAAAATGAGGTCGGGGATCAGCTTGAAAAACAGAGTCAGGGACAGTTGTCAACCTCAGCGTCGGCTCTACCTTCGAGCGGCTCGTAGGAACGTCGTGGTCCCTGCGCAGGTCGACAACAGGTGATTCTACTCTCTCCCCCCTGGACGAGGCTGGTGGCGACAACCCGGTGCCTCTGCCCGCCTCACTCCCTTATGATCCCAGTGCGGACGGCGTAGCTGGACCCAGGTGGCCGCTGGGCAAAGGCCGAAAGCTCGCTGTTTCGAGACTACCCAGAGCCAGCGCACGTTCAGATGACTCGAAATGCAACTGTGGGATGGGGCTGACTGGAACGACCTTCGGCAGTTCAGAAAGATGGACCGTCTCACACTGAGCTTTCAAGGACTGTGCTAAAAATAAGATTAAGAGGCAGAGTGAGGCTCATGGATAATCAAATGTGCAAGTTCTGAAAGAAGCTGCCCTAATCAATTTACATATCAGGAAAGGATAATTACCACAACCAAGGGAAAATTTCTCCAAGCCAAAGGTTAAAAAAAAAAAAAAAAAAGACCCGCCATCCACGACCCAAATGTAAATGTTTTCAGGAAAGACAAGGCGCCTGAATTGCACATCAGCTTCCAGTTGAGAGGTTTGTGATTTCACTCTGCAACCTTGATTCCTGGGTACAAGATGCAACTTCTGAAATCCAAACACACCCGCGCGTGCCCATACACTCATTCACTTGGTCGGCTATGCCAAGGAGCTGCCGGGGTCCCCACACAGAGCCGGGTGTCCCTAGGCAAGTTTCCTGATGCCTCCAGGGCTATGGTTTTTCTCTACTGCAGGCTTGGGGGCTTCTCGCCAAGCCAGCTGCTTGGGGCCCGAGCACAGCTGGGCAGCGCATCAGCTTCACGCCCCCCAGCCCCCTGCGAAGTTGGCTGGAGCTTTAGGGTCCAACCACGGGAAGCAGCTTCCCTGCTAAAAGTCATCCTCTGGAGGCCAGAGAGGAGCCCAAGGAGGGTACAGGGAAGGAACCCAACGAGGAGGACACCCCCAGGCCTGAACTGCAGCCGCTCACGCTCGCAGGTGCTCACCTGGGTGCCTGGGCAGGCAGCTTCTGCTGCCCTGGTCCATTGGCCCCTGGTGCCCAAGGAAACACCAGGTGCTTCCCAGCCCCAGACTTCCTCTCTGAGCCTCCTCACACCTGGAAGCCCCCCAAAATGCCACCAAGCAACACAAGCAGTTTTCCAGGCACAGAATGTATCCGCCACCCTTGCTGCTGGCAGCAAAGAGGAAGCCAAGGATGCTTAGTGGTGTCGTGCCAGGAACCAAAAGCTTTGGTCTGCGCTCAGGGACTTCAAAGGACTTTCTCCTACACTGACCAGAGACACAGGATGCACCTGTGCATCGAAATGCAACTCGCCCGAGGAGGCCAATCGACATGCTTACGGGTGCTTTCACCTGCCCTAGCGCAGGCCTGCTTCAACGGGCGTGGGGGTGGGCAGGGGGCAAACGCCCAGCATGGAAAGGACATTTCTAGCAGTCACCAGAAAACTAATAAACAGTCATCTCCAGGTATCGTCATAACAATCTCCATAAGGTTCCCCCCAACCGAATGGAAATAAGAGAATATTTAGAAATTATGAAGAAAGTCATTGGAGCGGACTGCTTGAGCATGTCAGTGCCGGGCTTCTGGAGCAGTCCCAGGACCCCTCAGGAAACTCCTCCTCCTACGCCTAAGGCACTGGCAGGGAGGGGTCCAAGCCACACTCTGGCTCCAGGGCGGGGTGCTCACTCAGGAGCTGCTCACACATGGCATTGGGCGCAGGGCAGCTGACCTTCTCCAGGGACGGCTCTCCACCCCCCCCACCCCCCCACCCCCCCCCACCCCCCGCTTTCCCCGCCCCATACTGCTTGATCATAAGGCAGCAGCTGTCCCTGTCGGCCTCTACCTTCAGGAAACTCAATGGAGACCCAAGGGACACCCAGTGCGGGGATCCCCAGGCTCACAGGAGCATGGAGCAGCAAGCAGGGGTGCTGGGGAGAGCACCCAGACACACAGACAGGGCCCCGCCCGGCCTTTCCAGCCACTCTCCTGCAGAGGGAGAAGGTGGCACCTGTTCCCCAGCACCTTCCTCCAAGGGGGCTGGCAGGATGCTGTGTGGAGGAGGCGGCAAGCAGCTGTTGTGTGCGTGTCCCCAAGGAGCCCCAGGAGGAATGGCCTTAGCTGCACTGAGGCCGCAGCTGTAGGCTCATAACTGCCTACTGTTGGGGGGCAAGGGACTCTCCAGAGCTCACACAAGTCTCCCCTGCGGAGCCTGGGTTTGAAGCCCACCTGCCCAGCGTCCCTGGAATGACAGGGGTGGGGTCACCCAGGGCAAGTCCATCTGTTGTGACCAGAGCGTCCTCATGGGCCATGCAGAATCTCCAGACACTAAGTATGGCCCCGAAACTCTTGGCCCTCCTACACACCTACCTACCTCCGCAGACTCCTGAGGCTGCCTGGGCTTTCCTATAAATCAGAAAGAAATGATTTCCCAGTAGTGGCCGTGAGCTGGGGTGGGGGAAAAAACACAGGAGCATGGGGAATGCTCCCCAGTGACGGACCACAAGGTGGTTCTATGCCGTTTGTCAAAACTTGCAGAACTGCACACTATCAGGGTGAGCTGTACTGTAAATTATACCTGTGTGAACTTTTTATATGACTTTTCCCATCCAGGAAACTTTTTGAAATAACGCTGGCCACTCCAGCAGCCTTTCCAAGTCTAGGGAGGGCTGACACTGGCACACACTTACCTGAGCGGGTTTTTCCCCGGCATCCACCTCTGTCCCGACTGGCAGCACCCAGAAGGGACGCTTCAGGTCCCAGCATTGTAAGGGAAGACTCTGTTACATGCACTCGCTGAAATCCAGTTACACTTCAAACCATTTTTTCAGGGACAATGGTTGAGTTACCTCTGGCAGCTTAGTAGCCACCAAATGGGATATGAGATCCCTCTCAACTACCTTTCCTTAATTGCGCCCACCTTTGGGTTCTGTCTATAGGGGCCCTCAGAGCCCGCTCCCTGTAGCCCAACTCTAAACCCAATGACCTCTCTTATCAAAGAGGAACAGGCTCCCCCTGGTCCCTCCCCCACAGAGCTGCACAGTCATCCATCGGGAAGTCTGGGACGTGGGTGAGGCAAGCCAGCTTCTCCCCACTCCTCCAGGGGCCACACCCTGACAAACAGGTCCTTTTCCTGGTGACAAAGGAGCCACCAGGCTCCGGGAGGCCTCACGGCCTTGAAAGCACAGGGTGCTGGCCTCCAGGCAGAGCCAGGAAGGCCTCTAACCAAGAGAACCCAGGGACCTGCGCTGCCGGAGGTGACCCAGGGCCACACAGCCAGTTAGTAGCAGCGCCAGCCCCTGCTGGCAGCACAGGGTCCTGTAGATGAGCCGAGGAGGGGGGGCAGTCATGCTCAGCCCTACTCTCGGCACTTGGGCCTCTGGGGCTTAGGGAGACGGTGGGTCCTGCCCAGGCATTCCAGAGTGGGACGGACAAACTCAGCGTGAGATGAGCCGGGTGTGAACCAGGACTCACCCACACACTCCCCAGGTAGACACACCTCTCTGCATCTCAGCACCCTCCACTGTACAAGGAGATGATCATGCAGGGTCCCGGGGTTCTTGACACACAGTGCCCAGCGCACAACGGTTGCCTCCAAGACCTCATCGCTGGTACCTAGGTAAGGATGCCAAGAACCTTGATACACCCCAACCAAGGGTCCCAGGGCCCTCATTCCCAGCCTAGATATTCTAGAATACTGTGACTTGATGATGGAAGGCCATTCCCTCATGGCTCAAGAGGTAAAACAGATCAGAGAGGTAAGGCAGTCTGCTCAGGAGCCCTGAGCTGTTCCAGTTTCCAGCCACAGTCTTCCCTGGGCAGTGGTGGTTTACCACGGGGTCCCGGATGCCCTTTGGCTGAGGGCCCCCACACCTGTGCCTCTAGCCCAGACCTTCCTCCTAAGCTCAGACCCACAGCTCTGAGCTCTGCAGGACAAGGACTGACATGGTGAGTCCCAAAGCAAGCTCAGCTCCTCCCCACCCCACCCAAATCTCAGCAGATGCCACCATCATCCACCCAACTGCCCAATCCAGATGGTAGGTAGGGAGTCACCTTGACGCCACCCTCTTCCTCTCCCCCTCCCCATGGCCAGCCAGGCACAAGGAGGGTCAGGTCTCCGCCCCAAATGCTGCTCTGACCACTCCCCCACCCTCCCCTCCCCACCCAGGGCCTCCAGCCAAGCCCCAGCTGGTCCCCCAGGAACCACCATTCCCACTTACAAACGCCAAATCTAGTGACACTAAGTAACTTCCTCCCAGTGGCCCTCCATTGCTCCCCAACCCTAGCTTGGCCTCATGGAGGCCCCATGCTCTGACCCTGAAGAAAAGATACCAATACTGATAGCGCCCTATATTGAGAGCTTACTGGTTCAAGGAGCTTAGAGTTTCCCACTCTTGACTCATTTAACTCTCATAAATACCCTGAGGCAAAGAAAACCACACCCAGCCCACAGTAAGGGCACAGAGGCAGAGAGGTGGGGTCACTTGCCCAAGTCCCCCCCAGCTAGTCATGAGGGGTCTGGGTTTCAGAAGTGCAAGTACAGAGGCCTTCTTCTACACGTCCCAACACGTCACTGGCCCTGACCCCACCCCACCCCACCCCCACCCGCTCCACAAGTACCCTGCACCCACCCCAGCTCTGGCACACTCCTTATTGCTTGTTCAGCTGTTTCCTTTGCTGAGCTTCAGGGTAAACCCCCCTTGTTCTTCACCATGGCCCCAGAATCTCCCACAGCACAAAGATGGCGCTCTGAAAATCTGCTGAAGAAGCAGATCCTCGTTCAACAGGCAATTTTCGGAAGAAGCAAAATCATCTCAATGTCACTGCATAAATTCCCAGCAAATCAATCCAAAGTGAGTTACCTTTATCATATAATGTAACATTTTAAAACCCCATGCATAAATTTCACGTCTATTTTTATTTGATTTACTAAATTATAAAGCTTTTCTAAGTCTCTTAAAGGTAGTTTCCCAGTAATGCCTAACTGCTTAATTGGGACGTGTACACAACATAATTACACCACCTAACAATACAGTATTGCTTATGGGAATATCTCCATTCATGCATCCTGCTTTATTTTGTATTTAATCTCTATTAAGATGTCTATATGAAAATAGATGTAGGCTAGTCTTCATAAACACCATAAATCATCAAGTTGTTTCTTTGCTAACCCAAATCTAAAAGCTGCCCCCAAAGAAACTGCTGGTGCCCCAAAGGCTACCACTTTTCCTGCTTGGGGAGACGGCAAGCTCCTGGCAGTTAACGTGCGGCCCCCCACGATGCCTACGCCTGGGGCCCACGCCAGTCATGGTTAAGACACGGCTGCCAATTTCTCCCACAGTAAGTGTCTCTGCACGCAACTCAAGAAGTCCCCCAGGGAAGCGGATGTGGCTCAAGTGATTGAGCTCCTGCCTACCGCATGGTAGGTCCAAGTTTGGTTCCCGGTGCCTCCAGGAGGGGATGAGCAAGACAGTGAGCTGACGCGATGAGCTGATGCAACAAGAGACACAAGGAGATAAACATAATGAAAGACACAACAAAGCAGGGAGTGGAGGTGACTCAAGCGATTGGGCGCCTCCCTTCCACATGGGGGTCCCAGGTGTCATTTCCGATGCCTCCTAAAAAAAAAGAAGACAGCACACAACAAACAGGCTCAGCAAATGCAAACAACCAGGGGGTGGGGAGAAATAAATAAATAAATTTAAAAAAAAAAAAAAAAAAGCTCCCCAAACTTCCCTCAGCCCCCAGGTTACCTGATCCAGAGCCAGCCACCAATCCCGCTTCACGGGGCAAACGGAAGCTTCACTACTTGTCCACCTGACAACCATGCAGGCCCTTTCCAAGTCCCCTCAGCTGACACAAGGGACTTTCAAAGGGACGGGACTTGGACCTTAAAACTAGACAGATTCCTTCAAGAAATGCTAAAGGGAATTCTAGACAATGATGGGAGGTGCATGAAGAAACACGGAGCTCTGGTAAAGGTAACGGCAGAGGGTAAACATAAATTTATGTGTAACCCCACTTTTCACTTCCTCCAGGATCTAAAATTCAACTGCATAAAAAGTCATGATAAATCAGTGGTTCTGGACTCATGCTGTATAAATATGGAGTGGCAAGAGCTACATAAAGATGGGGAGATGGAGGGCACAGGGGCTGAGTGTGTATGTCATCAATGTTAAGCTGTTATCAAAGCAAATGAGACTGTTACAGATTCAGATTGTTAAAGGAGAGGAAGGGAAGCTTATGAAGAATGGGTGCTGGGATTGTTTGGGGTGATGGGAAAGTTCTGGTAACAGACGGCAGTGAGGGCAGTGGTTCATCCCACTGAATTGTACGTTTGGGAGTGGCCGAGATGGAAAGCTCATGTCCTATAAGTTTTTACAATTAAAAACAGAGAGCCACATGAGAGGCGATAACTGAAGACAATACATGACCCTGGGCTAGACCCCAATGGAGAAGAAAATGCCCAAAAGGACATCATTGGGACAAATGAAAGCTTCACATCAATGTTAAATTTCTTGAACTTGATAACTGCACTGAAAGTGGTTACATAAATGAGTACCCTTGCTTTTAGAAAATGTACATGGAAGTATTAGGTGTTCAAGAAACATGATATGGACAGCTACACTCAAATATTTAGAAAATTGGTAGATGGATACTTAGAAAGATATAGCAAACGTGGGAAAATGTGGTTAAAAGTAGGTGGGTCTCTAAAAACAAAACAAAACAAAAAAAGAGTGGGTCTGGGTGTCTGGGTTGGGCGGTATGTAGGAGTTCCCTGTATGGGGTTGGCAATTTTTGCAACTATCTGGTAGGCTTGAAATTATTTCAAAATGTGTTTTTTTTTTAAGGCAAGAAAACTAGTTGGATCCCCACCTCACCCCACTTTCAACTTTATGCCCAATGACCCCTAGAATCAGGGTAGTATCTGAATACACAGCTACCCTCTAGGTGGCCTGGTATGGCAAAGAACAAGATCCTGCTACATAGCTCATTAACTGAGCCCATCCGAGGGTCTGTGAGATCAGTCTGCCACGGTCAGACTGGGGAAGCCCCCTCACTGTCTCGCAATAGGGCTGTCACTGACAACACAGTAAGTGAAGGCTATGACCAAGTGTTTCTACAAACAGAACCAAGGTAAGCTGTCGTCCGTATGGAAATGTAAACCATCAGCCTCACTCAAGTCTACTAATTAATAAATTCATCCATCAAGATGATAAAAGGGATTTGCTGCAGAACATGTTTACTTTTGTTTCTAAGATAGAAGGTATCATTCCCAAATGCTTTGGTGTGATGAAATAACGCAATAGGCCAGGTGAGGGCATGAGCTGAGCAACTGAAGGTTCATTTCATTTGCCTGCATCGGGAGGAAAATGGAAACATGCCTTTTGGTGATCCACGTTAATATTCACACAGGTACGTGTTAAAAACTCTGCTCTCTCCACCTTCGACTTGCGTATATATATTTCCACAGTGTGTTTCACTGAGGTTTGTATTTTACTAAAATATAATTTGTAAAATTAAATTTCTTTCCCAGCCAGTATGCTGTGATACTCAGGCCAGCCTCGCCTCATTTGCAGTCCTCCCCTTCTGGATAAACACTGCTGACTGGTCAAGAGATAAAGTTAAATGTCAAGTGCATCTGAATGTGGAAGCTAGTCCAATTTTAACAGACACGCGAATTTTCCCTTCGCATCCCCAGGAATGCCTGAGGACGGCGGAGGAGGTTGGAAAAGCCTTCTTAAACCGAAGAATAGGACAGACTAGGGCAGAAATCCCTATTTAAATTTAAAAATTGAGTCATTCGGATTTAAGGTTTTATTCGAGTTACATAAAATTTTCTTTCGATCATTTTTCGTGCCAAATATTCAATAACGAGATCGGAGCGTGTGGGTGTGTGCCGGGGGAGGGGCTGGGTTTTCAAGAAAGGCAGTCTGTGTGCTGGCTGACCCACCTGCAGGAGGAGTTTGCTAAAAACACAGCTGTCCTGGCCCCAGCTGAAGCTTCTCCTTAGGGACGAAGGTGGGGCCCCAGAAGACTGATTCCCGGGGGGGATCCCCCTCTCAAACCACCTGGGAACCAGGCCTTCCCCAGACTGCAGGAGTGACTCCTGCGAAGACCAAACCCACAGTCAGCTTCTCACCACCGCCTGGCGAGGGGCGGAGGGGCCCTGACCTCCAGCTGCACCTTCCTTACACACGGGGCTCAAAGGACCTCTCAGTGGCCCTGAGAGGCCCCCAATTCCAAGAATTCTACCCCATCCCAATTCTAGTCGGATGGAGTGAAACACATCCGCACTAACAAGGCAGTGGTGGGAAGGCAGCCTGCTCTCCGCTGCATTAGCACCACCCTAACTCACCAGTGCCCCCAGTAAGATAGCAAGCAGCTAACATCTGAGCACTGCCGGCGTGCAGCATCGTCATATTTCCTGAGCACAACATTCCCCAGGATTTGCAACTGGGGAAATGACCCCCGACCCGTGGCCGCCACACTACCCTTGCATTCCAGCACTGTCTGCCTCCCAAGGGCACGCTCAAGGACATCTCAGACTTTCCAAGGGGGATTCTCAGTGGCAGAAAATGAGCCCAAGGAAACTGCTGGCTCATGAAATGACCAGCCCGTCCTGAAGGTGACAAACGGTTTCTCCGACAGCCCCTGGGAGGACGCCTCCCCAAATACTGCCCTGCAGCCCCCACCTGGCCACTGCACACAATCAAATGACACCAATAGCCAAGACAAAAAAAGTCCCTGGGAATGTAGCTGGCCCTGCCACCTTCACTGGAGTTTAACCTCCTCAATAAAGCTGGTGCAGAGCTCGGGGGGCAGCATTTAGCAAATGAGACCCCTCCCAACCCCAGCATGAGCCGCCTGTCAAGGGCAGCTGGAGTGGACAGTGGCTGCCCACAAGGGCTGTCCATCAGGGAAGGCCGTCAACACCCAAGCTACTCAGTTCTTCCTTCTTTGGAAAGGAAAAGTGGGTCTTAGTAGAAGGTCACTATTTTACTGGGCACTTTTTGGAGTGGCCTAACACAGGGTAACATTCCACACACTAAAAACAATCTTGTCCTATAGCTACAGTGATTGTCCCAGCTAGCTCTATTATCAACCTTTTGGTGTGTCTTTATGTTGTTCATTTGGAAAGTCTGGGGCAAAAGACCGGTGATGTAGCATTTGTGTTTTTAATAATTACAGCTAAACGGTCCAGTACGTTTTAGTCCTTGAAAGGAACTTGAAGAAGCTACCCAGAGTCACTGAAAAGTTTCTTTCCATCTAATGAGATATTCTGGTTATTTCCTAGGTTTGTCTCTATGGTTCAACACAAATATTTCAAAGCGGTATGTGACCACTTGATAAAAACAATCTCCTGAACAGTTTTCAGTTCATCACTTTTGGCCCCAGGAAATCCCCAACTAAGCCAGACCCGCCCCTCCATCCCCTCCTCGCCCCCCCAGGGCACAAGGCACAGCCCCCCTCCCACCCTAAACACTTTTCCTGGGTTCTCCCAGCAGCACCAATCCCAAAGAGCACTTCACCTGGCTCCATAAAACGCATTTATCCTTCATGAGCAGATACTAAAAATGTCCCTCCACTGTGCGCCTATTCCAGTCCACCCACGGCCAGTCCACCCACCCCCCAGGGCCATTCCCCCAGGCCTGCCCAGACTCAGTGGGTCCCTGAAGTCTTCTCTGACCTCCCAACCCCAAGGAGAACCCCCTTCTGCTGCCTAAATCAGTATCTCATCAGGAGCCTCTGAGCTGCACCCTGAGGGCATGAGGGGTGCCCGCAGGGAACCTGCTCAACAACCTCCAGATGCAACCACCCCTCTAGCACTCACACAGGCCTGTCTGAAGCGCTTCACGAAATACAGAACCCATTCAACCCTTACAACCCTCTCCATCACACCTTACACATTCAGAAGCCCCTTGGTCAGGGCCTAGGAAGTCAATCATCTCTTTCCACCCCATCTTTCTAGATGAGGCTGTCCTGCCTCCTACAGAAGAGGATGTGCATTCTGTGGCCTCTACCAAGCCCCTCGAGGGCAGAGCCGTCCCTCCTAGGGCCCAGCATCAGGCCGTGAAGACGGCAGACAGGCATTCAGTACTCCAGGGCCAGTGGTCATCAGGGCAGCACTGTGGCCATGCCTTCTGGGTGCCACATAACGGCGATGCCCCAGCCACCCAGGCTGCACTTCAGATGCAGAGGGGGCTGCTGTTGGGGCTCCAGGTCCCCGTCCCTCCCTTTCAGGGTCCTGAGGCCTCCGCCTCGCATCAAAGTGAGCGCAGATACCAGCTCGATTCCATCGCTTCTGGATCTGAGCCTGGAGCCTGACATGCCAAGTAATCACCATGTTGCAAAACTCCTAGAGAAAAAGCCATGGCCAAGAAGAAGTCCCCGTTTCAACCCAGCCCTCTTCCTGCTAAAGACAAAGAGCCCAGAAAAAACTCCCTCTGGGACCTCAGCTGGCCCAGGGCACCTCTTGAAGAGGAAGGGAGGTCAAATACACCCTTTTCAAGCTTCCCTGCAGAGAAACGTTGGAAAGAACAAGAGTTACACTTACATGTTTCTAGCGCTTCCGCTGAGCTCCAAGGGGCAAATGTAACATAAGATTTGCTTCTAAGCTCTCAGGCCTGCCTGGACACACAGTAAGAAGGCGGCCAAGGCAGCTTTAAGTCACCCCCCCGCCCCTCCGCTTGGACAAAGCACACACTCAAATAAGGTAAGCTTGCAACTGCCACAAATAAAACTCAAACCTCATTTCGAGCTACTTCCTCTGCCCTCTACTCAGAGCACATTTGGCCAGTTTAGGAATGGGAAAAATTGCTCCCCCTACCACTCAATTCAAGGACCCCACCCCTTAAATACTCTCAGGAAGACAGCATTACAGATAAAATTCCATCTTTAATTCTGAAATCTCCCGGCTTTTGTCTGTTGAAACCACATTCTTAATCTCAGGCTTAGTTGGAAAATGAGAAGAAAGAATGTGTGTATGCAAAAAAAAAAAAAAAAAAAAATCCTCAACCCTGAGCAAAAAGCAACAAGCGTGCCAGAGGAGCAGGGGGAATAAAACAGACTGCACCAATGCCAAGGCTGAGAAAAAGAGGTGCTTGGGCCACCTGGCACACTCACCGCGGCACGCTTGACCGGCAGCTCCATCTGCCCCTGCCCCCTGAAGTGGGGTATGTGGGAAACCCATGAGAGTGCCCTTAGGTTTGCCGGAGGGACTCAGATGCTGACTCAAGTGGCTCTTCTGCACAGAGCTCAAGAAGCCCTGCACAGGCCTGCTGCATCGCAGACTCGAACCCAGGACCCGAGACCACCCACAAGTGTGGGTTCTCAGGCAAAGACTAGTGAAATTACAAAAAAGGACGTCAGCACATTCCTGTGCTCAGCCTTAATCTTAAAACCCGGGCACTTCCACTTTCCAGGCAGCACTGCTCCGGAGGAAGCCGCTTCTCCCCTCCCTTTACATCCAGCCGGGTCACCACTGAGGCCTAGAGGGGCAGGACGCCGGGCCCACGGCTGATCCTGGCCCCGCGGCAGCCCCCCCACCCCACCCTTTCCGTGGTGGCCTGAAGCTGAATGGAGACCTGTTTGAAAACGGCAGGGGGCACCTCAAAGAGACAGAGTATAATCACTCCCCACGTTGGAGCTGGGCCAGGACGCCGGGGCTAACAGGAATAATTTGTCAAGAGACACCTCCCAGCTCTGCCCTCAGCCCTCCACGACAGCGCGGGACCCAAAGGCTGTGAGGACGGCTGGCACGTCCCGCCCCCGGCGCAGGCCCCACTGGGGCTCGGGCGAGCACACACGTGTTCCCCGAAGGAAGAGGGTTGTGGCGCAGGACAGCAATCTTGTAATTAAGGAGAGCCTGTTTTTCAGGAACCACCCCCACCCCCCACCCCGTGGAGCTCTTACCCTCCCCAGGAAGCCAAGGTCAGTCCAAGAGCGCTGGCCTCACCTGCCCCGGTGCCTTTCAGGAGAGTTAATCACCCCGGCGGGGCCGGTCCCGGGATTTCAGGACACACCCACCTTTGGGCCAGTCCCTTTCAGCTCCCATAGCCTCTTTCAACAGAAGACTGTTCCTTTTGTTCGGGACTATTAGTTCAAATTCCTCTCTAAGGCCAATGCAAACGTGGGGTAGCAACCCAAAGGAAGTTCACCAGGCAGAGTCAAGTTTCTCTCTGGTTTTTACAGGAGTGGCATATTCCAATTAGCAGGACTCTGTCCCACATTTCCCTGCTCCTACTTTTAAGATGTGAATAAGGAATCTAGCTGGAGAGTAAGCCCCAGCCAGAGCACGTGTGTGCTGAGGGCGGGGGACATCCCAGGGGCCTTAGGCCCCTCCCAAGTGAGGGGCACACCAGGAAGGAGGGGACTTGCTTGGATTAGGTTCCAACACACACCGCAGACACGAAAATCTGAGTCTTACCAACTGATCAAATGACACTGGGCCAGGAAACCCTATCTGACCACATAACCCCCACACACAGTGACACCCACCTACTCCAGGGCGTGTGTTCTTGAGGAGGGGGTGCTCCTCAAACACACAGATGGAGGGGGCAAGGGAGAAATCGTGGTCAGGAGGACAAGAGGGCTCGAGTGGCAAAGCCATTCCCAAACCTGTTCAAGTCCCAGAGAAAAGCCAAAAAAGAAACTGGAGCCGTGGGGAGCTGAACGAGCTCCATGGACTTCTGACTCCCCTACTTAGCCTCTCCACACTTCCATTTCTTCATCGGCGAAACAGTGACGCTCAGCACAGTGCCCGGATGGCCCCTAGCGGGCCGCTCCAAGGCGGGTGCCAGGTCTTTGTCTAGAACCTTCCCTTCCCCCTGCACCCCACAGGGCCTCCAGACGACCCTGCCTGCCTCGGGTACCACACCGCCCAAAAAGCGAGGTGACTCGCAGAACAGTCTGCTCAGGACATCGCCTAAAAGCCCTCCTCAGCATCAGACGGCCTAACACAAAGATCGCTAATCAAAGAAGGAAATTAAAACAGGGCAGGCTTCCCATACCCCATGTGGTCTGGCCTGAGGAAGGTGTTTTGTTTCTGACAAGCTCATTTGAACCCCCAGAACGGGGCAGCATCACAAGGACAGCAAGCCTGGAATTCTCACTCCCTGGGTGGGCCAGGAGAGGCTCCAGCCCAAGCAGGAGGGAAAGGTCCCCCTCCCTGAACCTTTAGCCCAAGGAAGGGAAGAACTTCAGAATCCAAAGCCTGGGTCGAATCCCAGCTCTGCCATGTGACCAGTGTGAGGTCCTGGGTGTATCACCCAGGCGCCTGACACTAGCCACCTATCTCACGAGTGACAACCAACCCCTACAGCACACACCAGGCGTCCAGGCAGTGATGGCCACATACCAAGTAAATGCTCAAGTAAGTAGTTACACCGTCACTTTTAGAAAACTAATGGAACCTACATGAATGTCCTGCTTGGATTTCTCGAGTACCATAATACATTTGCAAAGAACAGAGAAAGCCAAACACATGGACATTCCTCTCCAAAGAGGGGCGCAAGGGGTGAAAGCCCCAGGCCCACCCTAGCCTCACCACTCACGGGCCAGGCCCCCTCGCAGTGTCCAGGTGAAAAGCTCCCGTGGGGAGTGCGCAGTCAAGGGGCGTGCAAATGGCATCTCCTCGTTAGCGAGAACTTCACCCGGCCGGGGAGCTGAGAGCCTTCCGGAGACTCCTGGTAGCCCTCGCTGGGCCCCGGCAGCCACGGCCACCGCGCTGTTTGCAGGACAAGGAAAATGCCAAATTGTGTTTGCCGCGAACCGCATGTTGCAACGCCGTCCTGGGGCGGGATCCCCAGCTGCCCAGGAGCGCTTTACCTGGGCGCCTCCGGCCACCACCAGCGCCGTCAGCGCACCTCGCGGTGTGCCCAGGGGCGCGAGGTTTCGGGGCGCCGGGGTCAGGGGTGCGCGCGGCCCGGCCAGGTACCTGGTGCTGCTGCGCCCCGCGGCGGGTCCCGGCCCCTCGGCGCGGCCTGCGGGGCTCCTTCCCGGGCCGGGGCAGCGGCCCCGCCTCAAGGCCGGCGGGCGGGGAGGCGGGCGGAAGTGGGCGCCGGGGGGCCGGGGCCATTTCTATCACTCCTCAACGACTTCCCACGGCGGGGAGCGGCTCTCGATTTACAAGTGAAAAGGCGAGGCCCACACGGTGGCCGCGGGAGGCGGCGCTTCCGGCGGGGACAGGTACTCCGGGCTTCGGGCGGGGGAAGGGAGCGCAGGGCCGGCCAGGCCACCCGGGGAAGGGGCGGAGCCCCCCGCCAGGTCCACCCGCGGGGTATCGGGGTGGGCGGGGCCACCAGCGACTCCAGCCTCTAGGGGCTGGGCCTCCAGGTACACGGGGGGAGAGGGCGGAGCCTCCAGGTACACCGGGGGAGACGTGGGAGCTGCCGGGTACACCGGGGGGAGCTCCCAGGTACACGGGGGGAGAGGGCGGAGCCTCCAGGTACACCGGGGGAGAGGGGGGAGCCGCCGGGTACACGGGGGGAGACGTGGAAGCTGCCGGGTACACCGGGGGAGAGGGGCGGAGCTTCCAGGTACACGGGGGGAGAGGGGGGAGCCTCCAGGTACACGGGGGGAGACGTGGAAGCTGCCGGGTACACCGGGGGAGAGGGGCGGAGCTTCCAGGTACACGGGGGGAGAGGGGGGAGCCGCCGGGTCCGCGAGCCCCCCAGGGCGCAGGGGGTCTCAGCCGCGGGTTTGGGGCCCCGAAACCCCAGCCACCCGCCTGGACCGCCCGTCCTCCCAGCAAGTGTAATGCAGCAGACCCCCGGGCCCCACCACAGCGCTTTCCCCTCTCGGGGTGGAAAGTCGAGCAGGAGAGACCGGAAGTCGGCCTGGACTGGGCAGGTCCCCCAAACCGCGCGCAACAGAAACAAGAGGCAAAGTGATTGGGAGAAGTAATTCAAAATTTCTTCATCGTATACAATAAAAAATTGCTCTGCTTACCTAGCCCGCAGGAGCGTCGTGAAGATTAATGGCTGTGAAATGTTTTTAAGATAATAAAAAACATTCCAGGATTTTGCTTGTAGGCACCTGTATGTGCATAGTGTTATCTGTACAGCAAAATATACTCCCCTTACTGACTGGCCTCCAGGGCAACTTCTATCCCCTAACCTGAACGCTGCGAGAAATAGGAAACAGGTCCATCTCGGGGTGCTCCTGGATAATAAGGAATGTGGGTAGAAAATGTTACTCTGGCTCTGCCACACACAGGGCCTTGTGCTCCATCCAGTGCCCAAGAGCTGGCGGGAGAGGTGGGGCCAGTGGTACTGACCATAATTCAAGCCATGGTGCAAGAAGGTGGCTTGTACTCATTTCAGGAAGGAGGGAAACAAACTTTAAAATATTATTTGTCATCCCCATCGGACAGATATTGCAGACCTGTTTCAGGATTTGGAGACATCCTCCCCTCGTCCATTGGGCAGATGCCCCCAAGCTTCAGCTTCTCCCACACAAGGACCCAGTAGTCATCCAAGCTCTGCCAATGCGAGGTCTCAGCACCAGAAAGGCCACCTCTTGTCACCCACACTCCATCCCTCAGAGCAGAGTCAGACCAGGAACCCTTCCTTGGGGGCCTCTGCACTCCAGGCTGAAACTTCTCAGTTCCCTCAACCATTCTTGGGATCTGTTTTGAAGAGCTCTCCCCAGCCCTGCCAGCCTCCAGATGGGCAGGCCCCAGAGCTCCGGGCAACATCATCCAGACTCTCCAAGATCTGGGCCTTGTAAAGGGACGGCTGCCAACATGTGAGGATGCCCCCATCCTGCCCAAGCCCACCTGGGCCCAGACAAGCAGGCGACAAACCGTGACTGTTCACACTTCTCGACTGTCCACACTGAAAACCATCCATCAGCAAAAGGATGAACTCACAGTCACAGAGTTCATTTAAACTGCACAAAACCCCTTCCTGGCCTCTTGCCCCTCCAAAGGAACTTCACCCTCTCGCTCCCCCCCCCCCCCACACACTCCCTTTCCCCTCCATACCTCTCCCTCACCTCTTACACATACTCCAGGTTTGATTCTGGCCATTTAGGCGCGATGAAATGATTCTTTGCTAGCCTCAGTATTTTTAAATGGCTATATTGGGGGGTGTGGGGGGGTGGGGGATTTCTCTAGGCCAGAGGAGTTGACCTCTCTGATCTTGATCTAAGGTTCCTTCCAGAGAAACTTTCTGGGATTCCATGACTCCATGAAGTTTTTGTTTGTTCTGGGCTCGGATGGACTGCTGGAGGCCAGATTTCAGGCACGGCTGGAGCACAGCAGTGATTAGCAAGCGTTTACAACCCTTTAGCTGGCCGGGAACTGTCCCCACACAATCTACATCACACACCCTTTAAAAGGGCCCTTCCAAGTTTCTGCCCCATCCTGGGCTGGAATGAGAAATATTACTACTACTTCCAAGCAGACACTCTTCAAGCCAGTTGACAGTATCTCTTAAGTCATAATTAAGGATTTATTTTAATGCAAGTAGCACATTTCTGCTGAGAACAGCTCTTTTGAAGGGAGTAAAGGCAACAACAGAATGGAAGGTGTATCCCGTTGTATTTTACAAATGGGAAAGATTTCTAGAAAAACAAGGATAAAAAGCACTGTGCTCCCCCCCCTCTTTTCAGGGTTCCCAGAGAATGCCAAATAAGCCAAGGCAAGGACGAACAGGAGAGCCAGGCAACAACAGCTCTTCAGGTTTAACATCATTTAAGTAGCAATAGACCTCCAGGAGAAATGAAGGCTCTGTTACTACCTGGGACAGAAGCCACAATTCTCTATAAAACCAAAATCGCCACTTGCCCCATTAATAAGACTCTAACCACTTCAACACAATTTTGTGAATAGCAAGCCAATTCTAGGCACCCATCTGTTAAATGTAGCTAAACAGCTAAAGTAGATAATTTCTGGAACATTCACTGGAAAGGGCTGGACTAGAAATGGGAAAGGGTAACTGCAGCCCCACCCCAAGTTCATTGCCAAGTGTACCTTGCTAAAATCAAGCAATGGTCAATATCCACATTGCTTCCACCTAGGGTGGGGATTTCTTTAAAGCCACTAGGAATGCATGCCACTTTAGCTAAGAGTTGACTCAGCTTTGGAACCTGAGCCCCACGTGGGAGCAGAAGCAGGAAAAGGAAGATGCAATACACCAGAGCTTTTTTCAGAAATGGCAGCAGCTGTGCAACAAAACATGAAAATCCAGCAAATACTCATTTTAGCAGCATTTTCCCTAACACTACCAACAGATAAAAATCTACTTTAAGGTGAGGAGAGTAATAAAAATAAACACAACTGCTTCCTGTGCCTTAGGATGCCTCAATTTCTAATATGGATTGAATATTACTTCTTAAAATTGTATGCCAGGGGAGAGAAGTTTGCTTTCTTACACTTTCCTTGAAGAACTCCATGTCTGCTTTTAGAAGCTCTCCTCAACAAAGCAGATTACAGAGAAGAGAGAGAACACAAAGACTCCCCAATCCAGAACAGAACCCCTTGTAAGAAAAACTCTGGGAAGGGGGCAGGACGGGGACCCAAATTTCCATGCCGGGCCAAGACAGATAAATGAGAGCCCCGGGTTCCCATCCGTCTGCAGCTCACTCCCGAAGTTTCATGTTGGCCAACAGCTAAGAGGATGAAGGGAAACTGTCCCTGGGCTCCCACTGTCCACATTCCACACAGACAATGGCCTGGCTCTCCCCCTATGTACATTCTGTATTCATTTGTGAATCCCGTATTTTGTACAATGTGCAAGCTCTCCTTTTCACAGGGGAAGTTCTGAATGCCCAAATGCAGCCCTAATTTAGGTTTTAAACTTTGATGGTGATACCTAAAAGCAAACCAAAGATTATACCCAAACATTAATTTGTGAATATCCTTAAAGCCACACTTTTGGATACTATCCATTAAATCATGATCAAAAGAAACACGGAGCACTTTAAAAATGGTTCTGAAGTTTTTAGCAATTATTAAATATAATTTTCCCAACCAAGAGATAGGATTTATTTTTAAAAACCCTTTGATAAGTCTTTGATACATATCCCATCAAACAGACTTGAATAAAAATTAACTTCAAAAGGTTGGGGGGATTTGCATTTTTTCATTCTTTCAGGGGGAGCTATAACTTTAGCTGTGGCTGTGTAAATTAGGACATGCTTACCAGCTGTGAGGAAACTGATATCTGCTCAGACCGTAGAGTCTAAGAGCACGTCCATTCCAGCATTTTTGGGCGCTGACTAAAAGTTTTGAGTAGTGGAAGTCCAAGCCAGCATTACTTAGCTAGTAATTCCAAGGAAGATTCTTGGGAAATAAGACATCTTAATACTCCCCCATCCAGTGGTCACTTCTGTTAAGTAAAAGTACTTCTTTTCAAAGAGTCAGGCAAACTGCACTCTTTTTAAAATAACTACAAAACTATGCTCCACCTTCTCTAATGGAACGATGAGCTGGACTGTGGAACAATCACCCAGGGTGTGCCCTACCCAACAGATAAATTTCCCTTCCCAACATGAGCTGAATGAATATATATTTGAGGCCTGTATCATGGACACGTGTAGAAAGATTATTAATACAAGGACCCAGGCTGCATTCATTCACATACATTAAGATGACAGGCTCTCTATATTGAAATGACAGTGGTAAAAAATGACAACTGGAGTCACCGTTCTAGCCTTGCTGTAAACTCTCTAAAATTTTTCCATTTAGGGAAAGCATTAAGTGCAAAGGGTATAACTTTGCCTTCAGAAATGATTCATGATGGAAGTGAACTGTTGGCAAATGGCATTCTGCTGCTAGATCTCAGCAGGGCCCACTCCCTGGGAGGTGTCCTTTTCATTTGGAATCGGTGCCTCTCAGCGATTTCAAATGGTGGGAGCTATCCTGAGCTTCCTTTGCTTTCATATTTTAACAGTTCCCAATAATACTACAATTTTAAAAGCCAGTGCACTGCGTGTTCAGTATGTATTTTATACACTTATCATTTATTTACCTAGAACTCGGAACACGGAAACAGTTGCAGGTTGATTTTGCAGTTTTGTGTTGTGTTTTTTGTTGTGGTGGTGGTGTGTTGTGTTTTTTTGCTTTTGCTGTTTGTTTCATTTCCTCTCTCTTGCAAACTTTTCAGACTTATGAATAGAATTTTTTGGAATTTTAAAAATCAAGAGTGAAGTTATTGACTATTCCCTGAAAGGGTAACTGATGGACTAGTTAATAATTATCCAGATAGCAAGTGCTCCTGCTTCATCTTGTGTACACAATCAGATTAGCAATGCCAGGGAAAGCAAACTCGACTCAGCAGGGACAGGAACAGGTGTGCCCCGAGTCTTGAAAGGCCAAAATATCTCACCAAGTATGTCACTGGTGGTGGTGGTGTGTGTGTTGTGGTTCGTTTTTTTGTTTTTTTGTTTTTTCATTTGTTTTTAAATAATGGTAGTAGTGTTGGCTTTTAAATACCCAACCTTTTTACTTTCTTAACTAAAGACACACACTTTGCAAATATTTCTTCACTGAGTCCATGACTAAGGGTCCCAGACTGACAACGCAACACATAATAGCAAAAAAAAATGCATTTTAGGGACAAAAGTTTTTTTTTTATTTTTAAATCACAGTTAAGAAAAGGTAATTTACCCTTCCCCTCCCCCCAGGAGAACACCCCTTCTTCAAGGGCCAGTTTGAAAGGTCCCAAGTGAAATCCCAGATAACTCACAGGACGCTGAGCAGACTCTGCAGAGCCCCACAACCCTGCCCCCTAAAAGTACAATTACAAAGGGGGACACTGAACCCTTTAGCCTCATCTTCCCAAACAAGAAAAGAATGAAACCAAAAAGTGCCTTGTCAAGTGCAAAACAAGCTCCAAACCCAAGATCTTTAATTCCCTCTGGTAACTGCTTTCCACAAGGACTTAACTGGGGTCCCCCACCCCTGGGGCACAAAAACCAGTCAGTGCCATAAATTGCCTTTGCCTTCAAGTCTCCCTGGTGCTGGAGCAAGGTGGGGGGAGGGGTGACCCAACAGCATCACCTACACTAAGCCCCCCAGTGCGCTACAGAATTAGGCCGGTTTATTTCCTTTGTTTGGTTCTGTTACACCTGATCGAGTGTGGGGGTTAAACACGTTTCACTAAAGGCAAGTGCATTCACAACTAGCACCCCACTTCCACGGCAACTGTCAGCGGATTTTGCCAGGAAGGCCTACTTTTTTGCATGAAATCTACCATCTCATTCACTTTTCTTTCCGCGGCAATACAAAGCCTGCATTGGGGGTTTTTTACAGCAAAGTGTCAGAGCAGTTCAGAAGACCTGGTGCCAGATAAAAGGATATTTAATGTTTCAACTCTGGGATACAGTAGTCTGTTACTTAACAAAAAAGAAATTCTGTTTCAATATTAAAGTTGCTCTGACTGAAAATGTTAAACTCTGAGTATTACTTTAAGAGCAGTAAGTACTCTTTCAAATGAAGTAATTATAAAAACAAGATCCTTTATTTAAAGTCCCATTAATTCAAAATGCAAGAGTTGGTCAGAAAAAAAAAAACAAAAAAAAGGCAGTGGAATTCTCAGAAGTTCGTGGAAGCGGACCAGTTCTACTTTGAGAAGTCAGGAGGAAGATACTGAACGCGAGCTAATTTTTAAACTGTCTTTGAACCCAACTGCCTAGTAGAAAACAGTTTAAACTGTTTCGTGGAAGTCAGGGAGCAGACTCACTTCGTAAACTTTCCAAACTGCGTCCCCTCAAAATTATCCGTGTCAGATAAAAATATACCCGTCTCGAGACTATCCAACAGAATTGCAAATAAGTCACTTAGCATTTTGAATTCCCAATGCATATTTATAGAATAGAATTCTCTAGTCTACCCTCCAAGCCACTCAAATCTGCCTCTCTAAGAACTTAACCCGATCTCCTACCATTAAAGAAAAAAGGGGGGAAAAATCCAGAAAGATCTGTTTACCCGGGCAGGGCAAGGAAGCCAGGCACGACGACGTAGGCCGCTGCCAGCTGCCTCTCACCCGAGCACGCAGGGCGAGCGGGGATTTCTACGAGCAATTCCTCCTCTTCCTTGCAAAACACTGAACGTGGGTGATCCCTGGAAGCAACTCAAGCTCGGGCTGCCTCCAGGACAAGTCCTCGCGGGGGAAACCCGCAAGCACTGGCGCGCACACACGCACACTCCATGCCCGCTACCGTCGTCTCCGGCAGAGCGCGAGCCACCCGAGCGAGTGTGTGCGCGCGAGTGGGGCTCGGCGGGGACCGCGCGGAGCTCCCGGGCCCGCGGCCTCCAGGCGCGAGGGCGCGGCGTGGGCTGCGACCGGCCGGCCACGCCGCGGGCCTCGCGCCGGGAGAAAGGCCGCGGCGCGTCCCAGCTCCCGCGCGCCTCTCGCCGACTCGCCCCGGGCGCTGGGAGGAGAAAGAAAGGCGCTTCCCCTCGGCCGCGCAGTCCGTCCTGCGCCGCGATGAGGCGGCGGCGGCCACGGCGACCCGGCGGTCCCCGCGCCGCGCCGGGTCCCCGCCGCCCTCCTGCCGCCGCCCCGGGGCGCGCCCTCTCCGGCTAAACTTTTTCTTTTCGGTGTGCCCCACCCGAGAAGTGCGGCCCGGGCGGGGGAGGCGGCGGGGCGGGCTGCCCGCGGCGGCGGCCGAAGAGGAAGTGGTGCCCGCGGGGCACGGCCCGGCGGAGGAAACGCCCGGCCCGGCCCCCGCTCGCGCCCGCCGGGCCCGCCCCGGCCGCCCGCCCGCCACTTTGGCGGGCCGGGCCCCGCGCCGCGGCAGATGGGGCCCGGCTGCCCGGAGCGGCCAACAATGCGGGGCCGGCAAAACAAAAGGGCTCCCCTTCGCCTGCTTCCCGGCTTTCGCTTGCGTCCCGGGGGCGCCGCGCGGGCTCCCAGCCGACAGGGGCCGCGCCCCCGGGGGCCTCGAGCCTCGCGCCCGGACTGGCCCGGCCTCGCCCCCCCCCAGCCCCGGCCCCTGCAGGCGCGGGGCCCGCCGCACCCGGGCGCGCTCGGACTCCCGGTCCCCCGGGGATCGGCCGTATTGTCCCCGCGGCGCGCGCTCGGCCCGGGTCGCCGGCGGCCCCAGCGCGCGCCCCCACCGGGCCCGGGGAGCCCGGAGCCGGGGGCACCCAGGAAACCCGGGCCGCGACGCCGACGCCGCCGCACTCGGGACGCCGCCGCACTCGGGGCTCCTGCCTTTTTTTTCCTTGCCAGTCCTGATGGGAAGGAAGGTGACCGCCTACTTCGCATTCATCAACTCTCATCACAACAACAAATGTCCTCGCGCAAACGGCGGCCGGCAGGCGCGATCGGCGGCGGGGGCCGGCAGGAGGGGGACCCCCGGGTCCGGCGCCCACCCGCCGGCGCCGAGCGGGGCCACGGGGTCGGGGACGCGGACCAAAGATGTCCTCGGATGCCGACTCCGTGTCCTTCGCCCTCCTCTTCCTCCCGGAGTGGCGCAGTGAGGCGCGGGCTCGGCGCCCCCGGCCCGCGGCCGCAGGTGAGGCGGGGGCGGCGGCGCCCAGCCCTCCCCCGGGGCCCCCCTTACCTCGTCCCGGGCCGCCGGCGTCCACGGCGAAGGGCGCCCACCCGGGAGGCGGCGGCGGCGGCGGCGGCGGCTCCCGCCCCTCCCACCCCACCCGGCGGCGGTGGCGGTGGCGGTGGCGGCGGCTGTGCGGCCCCCCCTCAGCGCAGCATGGCTCCCAGCTCGGTCCCTCGCTCCTCCGGCCGCCGCCAGCTCCTCCGGGCCGCTCCCGAGCCACCTTAAAATGACACACGCACACAGGGACACACACACAAAAACTTAATCTCTCCAGCTCCCCGCCCCTCCCCCTGCCTCCCTCCCTCCCCTCCCTCCCTCCCCCTCCCTTTCCCTCCCTTCCCTTCCCTTCCTCCTCCCCTCGCCGCCGAGCCTCTTCCTACTTCCCCACCCACCCCACCCCCTTCCTCCGCCCACCCCGCTCCCAAGGCCCCCCACCCGGGCCCCGCGCCCGCCCGCGGGGAGGGGGCTGCGCTGGGGGTCCCCGGCCCGCGCCCGCCCCGCGCCGCGCTCACCCCCAGGAGGATGCTGATTCCAACTTGGAGCGGGGGAGGGAAGGTCCTGGATGCCGCGCGCCTCCCAGCTATTTGCTCTTCTTTATTTGTTTTCTCCTCCGGGGGAAGGAGGCGAGAGCCGGCGAGGAGAGGAAAGGGAGAGGAGCGGCGCGGGCCGCGCCTCCCGGGGCCCTCCGGCTGCGCAGGAGCGAGGCGGGAGCGAGGTGAGGGTCGCCACCGGCTACTCCCCGCTTTTTTTTTTTTTTTTTTTTTTTTTTTGGGCAAAGGCGGGGTCTCTCTTTGCAAACCAATGACACAACCCCACATGGGCCGGCCTCGCCCCCTGCAGATACTCCCCACTACAAATCGGCTCTCTCGGGGGATTAGTGGCTCCGCGAAAGTGCAAACAGGCGCGGCGGGCAGGCGAGGGGGCCGGGCACGGGGGGCTCTGCGGGGCACGGCCGGCCCCGCCCCGCCGGATCCGCCCTCGGGAGGCGCGGCGGCCGGGGTGGGGGTCCCTCCTTCCTCCTCCGCCCCTTCCACGTGGGGCTCCGGGCCGCCGGCCACGTGGGGGAACGCGAGCCCCGGCGGGCCTCGGCGTGGCGCCCCGGGGTGGCCCCGGCCCCCCGCTCTCCGCCTGGCCCGCGGGGCCGCCGTGCCACCCCCCCCCCCCGGGCCCCGTGGCTCCAACTTCCTCCTGGGCCCCGCGCCGGCCGCTTCTGCCTTCCCAGGCCCGCGGGGTCAGGCGCGGGCCGGCCACAGGGGGCACTTAGCTCCCCAAATCCGGATCCGGGGAGGACGTGTCTGCGCCTGGCCCCGGAGGCGACGGCGGCAGGGGGTGCGCGGGGAGGGGGCCCAGTGTGCTGGGACTGGCGGCGGCGGTGCTCCCGGGAAGCAGCCGGACATTTTTACACATTGCAAAGAAGCAAAGAAAAGAAAACTGTTCCCTGCTGGGGCCGGGATCTCGCCGGGCTGTTTTCAAAGCCTCGCCTCGGGGAGGGGGTGGGGGGGAGTCCCGGCCTCGCGGGGGGCCGAGGGCCGGGGTCCTGGGCTGGCGCGGCATCCTTTGCCGGCCCGCGCCCCCCGGCGCCCCCCAGGCTGAGAGTCGGGACCCAAAAGGCGGGGATCGCGGGGCAGCGGCGCTGCGGGCGGCACCTGGCCGCCTTCCCTGCCCTGGCCCGCGGCGCCCGAGCGCAGGTTTCCGGAAGGGCGCAGGGCGGCTGCGGCGTGGCCGAGCTCTTCGCCCCGCGCCCGGGGCCCCCCAGCTCTCGGCTCGCCTCGCCGAGCCCCCTGGGTGGGCCGGAACGGAGCCATTAGGCTCGATTGTTTAAAAGGCACATTAAGATGTTACGAACTGGATGGAGATGTCGAGAAGGGGAGGCGCGGGGAGGGGGCTGAGGTCCGGCCTTTAAGGCCGCAGGGACCGCCATTCCGTGAACCGAGTCGCGTGGTCTGGCCGCCTCCGTACCCGGAGTGCCCCGCACGCTACCGAGGGGAGGAAACTTAGAGCCAGGGCCCGGGGCTGGGGGAAAGGCCGGCCGAGCCGCCGAGCCCTTTTCTGCATCCCGCAGCGCGCTGCTTCGAGGCCTCTGGGTCTTTGAACGTGTTTTTTGTCAGCTTGCACCAGCCAGCTGCAGGGAGGAGGCCCTCACCGCATGTTTGCTACCGTGAACCCGGACAGCGTGGGGACCGTGGCTTCTGACCGCTGCTTTTTAATTAAAGAAGATTTTAAACTTCATTGAACACCACCAGATGCGTTGGCAGCGTGGAAGTAGGCATTCGGCACCCACTAGTTCGCTAGCTCAGTTACTGAGAGGTCCGAAGCACCCTTTTCACATGGCCCCGTTCAGGCACCGGCCAGGCTAGGCCACACTCCTGGGCACAGCTGTCTTTGGTTCACAGAAAATAAAAAACCATCTCCTGGCGACCCTACATCGCCCGCACATTTTCCAGCTCTCCTCTCCCCGGCCAATTGTGCCTCAAGGTCATGGGGTGCCTAAGAGTTCTCCTTTATCACTGACCCCGCCCGCAGGCCCCTAGGCTATTAGTTTGTGCTTTTCCCGAGTTTCTTAGGCATGAATTATAATAACCATAAATAAAGCCTTTCTGCTTCCTTATTTCCCAGGTGATCTTTAGTTCTGAGTGGCTGTGTATTCTCACAAGAAACCACGAAAAGTCAGCTGGTTATTGTAGCATGTGTTCAACTTTCATGTATTCTATGAATTTGCTCTAACTTAGGAAATACTATATTCTTTGTTTTGAGAACTTTAAAAAGAAGGCATCCTCAGAGCCAAAATTTCTTGCTTCGACTTGCCTCCCTGCATTTTAAAACACTCTGCCTGTTGCCCTCTGCATGTGAATTTTTTCAGGCTCCAATCCTGTCTTTTAGAAAAAGGTTGCAAAGTAGCTTTTGTGGTACGAACTTCTTGGTGGTTTCATATTTATCTCTATATCTACAGATATTTTTCAAAAAAATATTTAGGAGAAAGGGAAAATATTTTGTTTTAAAATACAACATTTCAATTAATTTACAGAATGAACACCTTAGATTCATTTTCTTTATAGAATATAGTATGGAAACATTACGTTTTCAGTACTTGCCATGATCTCTTCCCATCAAAACCTATTTAATTGGTCACTTTCAATTTCTGATGTCCCAGCATGGATTCTGACAGACACAAAAAAGGAAAAGTCATTACACCACCATAACAGCAACAAGTAGCAGCCCACATGTGTCCCTGGCTCCCTGTGGGGTTGTGCGCTGAGCCCTGTACGATCCTCCTAGCAGCCCCTTGAGATAGATTTCCCATTTTAAAGGTGAAGGAAACTGAGGTTCAGTGTGACTCTCCCAAGGTCCCGCTTGCGGTAAATGGGAAGACCGGGGTCTGCCTGATGCTGACATTTCACCTTTCTAGAAGCACTTGTTTTCACATCCACATATCTTCACAAATTTAGAAAGGCAAACATAATTAATTTTGAAACATATGCTTAGCATCCTTTTATTTGAAAGGTTTTTTCTTTGTTTAACACTGAACTTTCAATCTAAGCTATAAAGGAAAAAAAAAAAAGGAAAACCCAAGAATGAAATGTTTTGTCAGAGACTGGTTAACATATAAAAAGACAAACACAGGAGTGGCATGATGGATTTCAAGGCTTGTGCACATCAGTTTTGGAATAACAACAAAAAGTCATGAGAATGAGAATGCAGAAAGTAAATTATTGATGGCTGAGAATAAGGGTCCCACGTACAATTTTTATATTGAGGAAAAAGAAATAAAGAGTTCACAAAGGTTGCATCTAACTGTTTTTTTTCTTGTAAAATATCTGTAATAATTTTTTCCTGACTATCTGCCTTAAACAGAAAAATCCAATTAATCAGACTACTGTTTTTTCAGGTCTTCAAGTGTCAGAAGTGGGGAGAGGTTTGAAATGTACACATTTCACTCAGAAGTACAAAATAGGTTATTTACTTATTGTGGAGAAGCCAAACTGCATTGCCCCTTGATCTTCCCATTAAAGGTCACTTTGCCTCTTCTGGTTTGATTCCGTTTCTTCTGGGTTAACTTGGTCTGTTTGGGTGCACACATTTGGAACTCCTTAGGGAAGTGATTTTTTCCCCTTGCTCAAGGAGTCTCCCTCCCCACCTCCTTTCTGGGTATCTGAATTTGGGATCTGGATGAGGGGTGTTTTCTAGCCCCAAGGCTCTAGCGGAGTGTCTAGTCCCAGTTCTCCAGCTCAGCAGCATCTGAGCCGGCCAAGTCCCAGTGCTGCAGGGTCGGGCTGGTGCAGGGGTCTCTCAGCACAGAAGGACAGGGGCATTTCTCCTGAGGCCCAGCCTTTCCCCTGCTGGGCAGCCTGGCTCAGCTGAGCTTCTGAGGTGCTGCCTTGTTCTCCATCAGGCCCCACCTTACAGCGCCGCCTACAGGGCACCCTCCCCAGCGGGAGGCACTGTAGTCTTGACCTTCAGGTGCCTTCTAGGTCCCCAAGAGACCCCAATGTAGAGGGAGCACTCTTTCCACCAGCCATCAGTCCCATCTGCCACAGAGGGATGGTGGCAGGCAGCCAGTGCTGGTCTAGATTCTCTCTCAGCCCATTGGGGGATTTTGTCATCTCTGTTCTCCTTCAAAAGAAAACAAAGTGCATCTCTCTTAAAGAACTAATGTGTTTGCTTTTAACAGATAAATTTGAACGGTGTAAACCATCATGGTTCCTTTTTGCCTTGGCTCCCAGGACACTCAGAGCCAAGTGTAATGGTCAAGCCTGCCAGTCTACTCTGTTGTCATATTCCAGAAAGCATCATCTTCCTTCCTCTGAGAAAAGCGATTCTGAACTTGCTAATGGGAGAGGAGTACTTTGTGCTGTTTAAAAAGACATTTTAAATATTTCCATATATATATATATATATATATTTTTTTTTTTTTTTTTTTTGAGGAAGTACCTGAGAAGCAGGCACTCAGCCACTGAGCTACAGCCACTCCCCATAATTTTATATTTGGAAAACAAAATACCAGTTGTTCTGATAACACAAATTACAGAAAGTAAAGCTAACATCTTCTTGCTCAGTGACGATATGCAAATAAGACCGAGTTGGACAGAGTTTCTGATTTTCATTTTGGCTTTTGGATTAATTGTAGGGTTGTGTATGTATTTTTAGTTTAACCACCTAAAATACTTTTTTGGAGGCTGGTGGAAAAATTAGTAATAAATATTCACCAAAAAAAAAATCCCAACCATATCAACACCCCTGACATAAAGCAAGGGACATTTTTCAAGGGGAGGAGTGGAGCAGAAGGAACAAGAATTGTCCTCAAGGCAGTTACCACATTTTGTAACCTTGAAACGGTGTGATGGTTTGATTTGTTTTGTAGGCCTGGACTGCAGGAGATGCTCGTTGGGTGTTTCTTGAATGAAGGAAGGAAAGAACAAATGAATGAATGAATCACTCAGTAAATATACTTCAAGAGATCTGAGCTGTACAAAATTCATATATGCAAATGGACAGAGAATGGAGTCTTTTTTTTTTTTTTTTTTAGATCCCGGGGCCCAGGGGTTGAACCCTGAAGCTCATATGTGGGAAGCTGGCACTCAACCACTGAGCCACATCAGCTCCCCTGAGTTGGTTTTTTCATTTGTTTTGCTTGTTGTTTGTTTTTGTTTTTGTTTATTTTTAGGAGGCACTGGGAACCCAACCCGGGACCTCTCATGTGGGAAGCAGGTGCTCAACTGCTTGAGCCACATCTGCTCCCTGGAGTAATTTTTAATTGAACATATTCGCATTAGGGTGGTGGGATTTGGGGTGATCTTTAATGTTTTGTTATCTCTATTTTGTTGCATCAGTTATACAACTTAAAAAGAAAGGGGTTGGGGTCGGATGTAGCTCAACTGGTTGGGCGTCCGTCTCCCATATGGAGGGACCCGGGTTCGATCCCCGGGACCTCCCGGTGAAAAAAAAAAAAAAAAAAGAAAAGGGGTCAAAGGCAATGATGTATATAAGCTACTCCTCAATGGCTCAGAAAATAATAATAATATACATATAATTAGAGAATAGTAAAGCAAATGTGGCAAAATGTTTTTTAAAAATGATGAATTTGGGGATGCGGATGTGGCTCAAGTGGTTGGGCTCCCCTCTACCATATGGGAGGCTATGGGTTCCATTCCCGGGGCCTCCTGGTGAGGGCAAGCTGGCCCGCGCCCGCGGAGAGCTGACGGCCCGTGTCCGCGGAGAGCTGGCGCAGCAAGATGACCCAACCAAGGGATACAAGCAGACACAGAGGAAACATGCAGTGAATGGACACAGAGCGCAGACAGCGAGCACAAGTGGCAAGGGGTGGAAAGTAAGAAAGAAAGAAAGAAAATAAATCTTTGAAAAAATGATGAAGTTGGGTGATAGATATATGGAACTTCTTTGTACTATTCTAACAGCTTACCCGTAAATTCAAAATTACTTCACAATAAAAAGTTCTTTTTTTAAAAGTAAGGGAAAAAGTGCGATTCACAGGCTCATTGCGGGGTGTTGAGTTTGTCATGCACATATTTTCTTCCATTTAGTTGCCTTTAAACTGGACTGCAGCCTTCCTTCCCTGCTTTGTAGCTCCCTGGGAATAGCTTTGATGTCTCTTGGGACCCAGGATCTGTGAAAGGCCCCTGGTAGCAGGCTGCTGCAGCACAGCCTGCCCCCTGCCCCCCCCCCCAATAATTAAAGACCTCTAACCCTAGTTCTTATTTCTTCATTCCCTATCCCTCCTGTTTCATTTTCCAGGAAAAGACAGTGGTCCCAGATAATAGTGGGTTCTTTTATTATAACTGTTTGGTGCAATAAATGGACCAGTTGTGTGCACTTGAGTGTTTGAAGGGCCTGTGCAGTGGGAGCTTCCGGGAGTTGGACCTGCTGTACCGACCTTCACCTTTCGTTCGCTTCAGGACCTCAGTTATCTGAGGCTGTTGGTCACCCTCCTGAATGGAGGTGGGGATTTGCCCCAATGTTATAGAAAGCTAGGTTTATTGTAGCTCTAATACCATCACTATGTGATACGTAACTAATTCTAATCAGCACCTCTCTTGCCTTTACCGATGCCGTGGCCCTCTTCGACCATGCGTTAAAGTCCTATGTTCATATCTTGGGCGGCAAAGGGTACAGATCAGAGTGGTTGAAGCTCTCACAGTTTCAGACTTAATTGACATTTGGTTTTAAGCCCATCGCTTTTACTTTTAATTACACACAAGCACACACATACGCGCGCACGCTCTGCCTGAATCCTCTGGAAAACAGTGACTCCAATCCCAGGAAAACGAAAACAAACATGCTGATTTGCAGACATGCATGAGTCTGTGGTGTAGCATACGGAGGAAATAAACAAACATATTGAGCAAATACTACTCCACAGACATTTGAGGAGAGTCTGCTCTGTCTGACCCGGGACAGGCCCTTGGTGATTAGCCCGAGCGCGCCAAGGCCTCCAAGGAGAGGGCACGGCCGCAAACTGCTTCGCCCCAAGCGTCTTCTCCTTCAGGCCTCACACTGTTGGGAGGTGGGGATGGCCAGCCCCCCACTATCTGTGAGACAAGGTCAGCTCCCGCGGAGATTAAGTGCTGGGGTGGCTTCATAGGTGGGTGTCGGTACAGTCCCACGGGGCCCCACCCTCCGAAGGCCCCCCGCTCTTGGTTTAATGCTCTGTTGTCGCCATCTTGAAATTCTTAATTATTCTGACCGAGGGGCCCCACGTTTTCATCTTGCCCTGAGCCAGTCCTGACCATCTTGCCTGAGCTCCCTTAGCCTGCCAACGGCCTTCTAGTGTGGAAGGCCTTGGACTTCCGCTGCCCTGGGAAGCTAATTTAAATACTAGGTAGAACAAGCCCAATCCTGGCACCATGGGACACAGAGCAGGGACGCCTAGAATTCTGTAGTGAGTGACCTAAGGAGCCAAGCTGAAGCCAGCTTAAGTCCCTGGCGCCTTGTGAGGCCACCTGCTCCCTCAACGCTTGGAATGCTCATTTTCCTATAGCAGGGCAGGCCCGGGGTGTGCGGACCTTTCAGACATATGTCAGCAACTGTGACTAACACCAGAGTCACACAGGCCACCGACGTGACTCAGCCCACGGTGGGGGCCACGGTGCGGCCACTGCTGAGAATGGCCAAGTGTGGGCTGGGTACCAGGAAAGGCCAGCCCCTGCAGCTGCTGTGTGCAGAACAGAGCTCCATCATCCCAGGAAAGGATTCCACTCCAAATGAAAGTGGCTTCAGGTCTAAAGCCTAGAGTTTAATCCCCCTCAATATGCCCTGATGACTGAGCTGACTTCCGTGACAGTCCTTCTAGGGGAACTCTGTACTTAAAAAAAAAAAAAAAAAAAAAAATTCACCCATATCTTTTCCCTGAAAAATGACAGATAAGGCCCAGGCTGGTCAGGTCAGCTGGCCGGGGGGGTGATGTCATGGTCACCAATGCCCGCCATTCACGGCACACTTCCTCGTCCCAGAAAAGCATCTTTATTTCATGTTAGCTAGGACGGCCTGGAACGGGGATGGGTCTGCAGCCCTCTGGGGCCTGTGGAGATCACTGTTCATAAAGAAAGCCATGGAAATGTAAGCCCGATGATCTGAAAAATCACTCTCAGAAATTATATGAATGGGTTCTTGACTACAGAAAAAAAATTATAATGTGCCCATGGCATTCTGGCCAAGTTACATTGGGTAAGGCAGAGGAACCAGTGTTTATGTCAAATATCAGGCAAACGAGAGATGTGCTGTGCTCTGCTGTTGGAGCTGGTGGTGAGGAAAACCATCCCAGCAGCTTTCTGCAGCGCTCAGGCTTTGATTAAAGTCTTTTGCACATGAACTGAAACTTGCCCAGTTTCGACTAAATGTAATTCTCAGCTAGCAAGTGGTAGACCCAGTGTGGATTTGGGGACTCTGGCTAGAAAGTAATATGCTTTTCTCTAAATTCCTTCCCGCCGAGGAGGTATATTTAATGTTGTTACCGTGGGACACGATTTAAGCTCCTCTCCTGCTGGCAGCACCCACCTCATGCCCAGGTGGCACACCTTTCCATATTCTGCCCCTGGGCCTTCTCCAACCCCTGGGGATCCCATTCACAGGGATGTGGGTATAGTTGGAAAAGTGTGTGTGTTGGGGGATAATGTTGGCAGGGAGCCCCACAAACGACCATCACCAGGGGGAGCAGGAATCAGTGGGTAAATACTGTGGGGTCCTGCCCTCTGGAGAGACAGTTCTGGAACATGTTCTGTGCACTTCTCAGAGCTCCCTGCATCATCAAACCTCTCCTTGGGCCCTTGATCCTGCTTCCTGGAATCACTGCCCAAATAAACCTCCTGCACCCAAGGCTTTGTCTCAGGTTCTGTGTCTGGGGGAATCCAACTAAGACATTCTCCGTAGTGAGTGTTCAAAAAAATATGTGTTAGATAAATGAGCAAGGGAGTGAGTGCTTAGTTCATAGAATTATTGATGGTGCCAACGAGATAAATTATAAAAAGCGTCTGGTTTGGTGCCTGGTATGTAATAGAAGGCCAGGAAGTGGTAGATATCCCTAGTATAATTTCCCATCTTGCCTATCCAGAGTTTCTCCTTTAGCAGAAATTGACCTTAAAATATAAGAACAAGCATAACAAGGATGAAGGGGGGGATCTATTTACAATAAATATATATAACCCTTGGGTCCAGGGCTTGATTTTCCTTGGACACACTGGACAGAATGAGCAAGCTCAGGCTAAAGGACAATTTGTCCCTCTGGGATCAGTACTTGTGTCACCTTAAGGGGCATTTTCACTTTTATGTCATCAGGAGGAAGCCAGACTTCTTGTGGGTTGTGCTCGTGTTTGGACATGGCCCTTTTCCAGTGGGCTGAGAATTTAACTTCTGATACAGGCCATAATCCCAACTGGGCTTTTCCCACAGAGCTATTTATAAATAGTCTCAGACAGTTAATAATTAATACATGTAAGAGATTTAGTAAGCACTTCATTTATGCCAGGGTCCTGTGCCAGGTGCTAGAGAGAGAGAAGGAAGAACAAGGCACAGGCCCTGCCCTCAAAGAGCTCCTGGTCTGCCGGGCAGCGGTAACAAAACTTCACAAAGTCATGCCATGAACATTTACCGGATGCCTCCTGCAGGCACAGCAGGAACTAGGTCTGAAGGACTTGGCTTCAAGTCTGCCCTCCAACGGGGCTGCCCAGGGAACTGTTCCTAGGCGGAATGGAAACACTGGGGCCACTGTGGAGAATCACTATGATGTGTTAGGCTGGAAGCTGCTTCTTTTCTGGACTCGGCCTTTCTTCTGCCCTTGTGGTTTTGGGGTCCATCACGCCCCTCTCTGAGTTTCATTCTCTCCTGTAAAAATGAGCAAATGCAATCTTCATCCTCATCATTGTCTACATAGTCAACTTAATCAACATTTATTAAGCACTTACTGTGTGCCAGGAACAGCTCTGAGCCCTTGATATGCATTATTTCATTGGATCTTCGCAACAACCTGGGAGGTGTGGATTTTAAATATCCCATTTCACAGATTCAGAAACAAAGGCATAGAGCGATTGAGTTGATTTCCACAGTCATAGGGAATGAACTGTTAGAGCAGGGATTTAAAGTCCTGTGTTCTGAGCCCAGGATCATACCCGATTCCGAGCACCGGACCATCTTTCTGCACAGCATGGCGTTCTGCAGGTTGGTGGTGCTGGGGGGACTTTTAAAGGGGCTGCAACCTACCAGGTGAGCATGGGGAGGGAAGGTTTTACAAATCTTGAGCTGGCAAAGAAGCAGCAAACAATTTGCCAAATTTCCTCTTGCATATTTCCTAAGCCATAACTGCAAACATGTTAAACATAAGAGGACACCACTGTGTCCATCCTGCAGCAAGGTCTCCTCTTGAGCTTGTTTACCTAATACCATAAATCTCATTTCCAGTAGATTTCTTACTCTGTGCTAGCTGCTAGGCAGCTCATACCGTAAGTGTGGACTAACTCTAGCATCTGTAGAGCAAATCTTAAAGAACACATTTTGTGTGCTCTTTACTAGCCCTGGCTTTGTCTCATTTTCATATTCTCGTTTTCCTTTTATTCTGTGAGCCAGATTACTTCCGCTTGCCCTCCTGACACACTCTGCATCCCTTTCTGTCCTGCTCTCTGCCTCCAGAGGCTAACCAGAGAGAAACACCAACCATTCTCTCCCCTGCTGGCTTCCAGTTGGGTGTGGCCAATGAGAGGGAGGGAAGAAAGGGAGGTCAGAGTATTTATTCCCTGGTTTTCTGTCCCAGGCCCCACCAGGTGCCCTGGACTAGCTGTGCCTTTCCACTAAAGGTCACACTTCCTTTTATAAAATTCATTCTCTTCTTTAATTTACTGAGATATAATCAACGTATCATAAACTTCATCAAAGTGTATCGTTTCAGTGATTTATAGTATAGTCATAAAGTTATGCAACAATCATCACCATCTAATTCCAGAACATAAGATACTCCTTACCCTTTAGCAAGCATTCCTCATCCGCCTTCTCCTCCTGACCCTAAGCAATCGCTCATCTCCTTTGTGTCCCTGTGAATTTGCCTAAATAGAATCATATACTATGTGGCCTTTTGGGCCTGGCTGCTTTCACTGAACATAATGTTTTCCATTTTCATCCATATGGCAGCAGGTACCAGTACTTCATTACTTTCAGGCTTCCTTTTGAGACTCTACATATCTCTCTCTTTTTGGGTTCTGGTAACTTCTTCCTTCCCTTGCCCTTTGGGCCGGGGGTGGTAGCCCCTGGTGGCTGAACTCTCTTGTGGGATTCCCCTAAATCCACATTTCGGTAAATAAATCCTCCCTGAATATTTTATTTTGGGTACGCTTTTGCCTTCCTTTGGGACCCTGACAGATACCCAATTTCCTTATACAATTCATCTTGGTTCTTTTTAAGAATTTTCATAAAGGTTCACGTACTTTTCCATGGATAGGTTTGCTGATAACATGAAACTTGGGGAGGGGTTCTTCCTTACAGTGTTTGCATGTTACAAGTCATCGGATGATTTTAGGAACACTTGGAGGGCCTTACGCCCTCCAACTATTCGGCCTCTGGAAATATCCTTCAGGGAAAGCCTGGCACTCAGCCGCATCTGAGTGGCTACGTCCATTTGGCTAAAGGCAATATGGATGAAACTCACAGTGAATGGTCTAACCAAAAAATGGCCACAAGTCTTCAGTTTACATGAAGCTCTACTTGGATAATGGGCAAATCCCTAATTTGAAAAAAAAAGGGCTCCTCGGGAGCGATGTTGGAAACTGAAGAAACAGCCATTCTCTGGCTTTCCTCTCCTCACCGCTGGTGGCTGGGAACACACTGCCCAGCCTCTGCCTACTCATGAGGATGCTCAAAAGAGTTTTCAATAAATTTCATTTATTAGCAAGGAACAGCTCTATAAAAAAAAAAAAAAAAAAAAAAAAAAGAATAACATTTGCAAATAACCTCCTATTACTTAAGGCTTTGATTTTTACTGTATTATGGAAGAGTTGGCAAGAGAAGTAGAGTAAGACAATGGGCCCCATAGTGGAGGGTGCAGAATAACAAGGCGAGGTTTTCTTCAGCCTGTCACTCAAACCCGAGGGCTTCTTTCTGGAGCAATCTTTGATGTGAACACTCAAAATGCCACAAACCCAATGGCCATTTAAATCTTAATGATAAAACTCAAGAGCAATGCAACTGTTTAGAACAAGAAAGGGATACTGAAAGCCCTGCAAAACAAAGACAAGGATTCCAGGGTTACTAGTAGTTGGAGAAAACTGAGGTCAGCATTGTCCAGCTCAAAGAAATCTTATCTTCAAAGATAAGAGTTTGGCTGCTATCATTACAAGGCAAATGCAAACGGCTTGCTTAATATTTCATCTACATTATTTTGGAGAAAGTTTAAAACTTTGACTAGAAGCAAGGAGAATGCCCTCACATCTTCAACTGGCCCAACATCTCTGAAGGAAGGTTTGGCAATGTGTATAAAAAGCCTCAGAAGGAAGCGGCTGTGGCTCAATCAGTAGGGCTCCCGTTTACCATATGGGAGGCCCTGGGTTCGGTTCCCGGGGCCTCCTGGTGAAGGCAATCCCGCCCGCACGGCGTGGTTAGCTGACCCAGCGAGCACAAGCAGCAAGGGGGGGATAAATGAATAAATAAATAAAATCTTAAAAAAAAAAAAAAAAAAAAAGCCTCAGAAATGTTTTTACCTTTTGTCCAAGGAATTCCATTTCTGGAAATGTATCGTGAGGTGTCCACAGACACTGTTGCACCCATAATTTGTCACAGTGTGATATATGACAGTGAAAAAATGGAAGCAATCTAAATATTCAGCAACAGTGGATTGGGTAAATAAATTATCATAAATCACCCAATGGAATACTCTACATCTAATATGAATTTTGTCATAAAAGAATATTTAAAGCCATTGGAAAATGATCTTGACATATTATTAAATCAAAAATGCATATAAGGGGGAGTGGATGTGGCTCAAGCCTTTGGGCATATTTGGGCAGACCATATTGAGAGGCCTCCTAAGGAAAACAAACTGATGCAACGAGCAGATACAATGAGCAGACACACAGCAGACAGACGAGGGAGACAAGGGGGGGAACGCATGTAAGAGCTTAGAATTATAGTGTGATCCCAGTTTTTCAATAATCCAGGCACACAGGCAAAGAATAATGACTGGAAGATACATATGTATCAAAATGTGAATAGTGGTCATCTTTGGGCAGCAGAATTAGAGTTGCTGTTTATGTATTTCTGCGTATTTGTCTCTATTCCCTACAATGAACATGCACTACTTTTGTAACCAGAAAAAAAAAAAAAAAACACAACACTTTTTTTTTTCTTAGAAGGAAAAGAATGAATTCTCCAAAGGATAGGGAGTGGATATGGCTCAAGCAGTTGAGTGCCTGCTTCCTGCATGGGAGGTCCCAGGTTTGTTCCCCAGTGCCTCCTAAAGAAAAACAGAAACAAACAAACAACAAACATACAAATGAAAAAAAATCGACTCAGGGGAATCCGATGTGGCTCAGTGGTTGAGTGCCAGCTTCCACCATATGAGGTCCTGGGTTCAATCCCCAGCCTTGTACTAAAAAAAAAAAAAAAAAAAAAAGGGATATCTGTCACACACTAGGATTGGGGGAGTAGAGGAGGGACTTCCGTTTTCTAATTTAGATGCTTTTTGCACTTTTTCTGTATACAAGTGTGTCTTAATCTTATAATTTGAAAAGAAGTCAAAGCAAAGTGTAGTCGCCGTCGTCTCCTGCTCCGATCCAAACAAACCACCCAGATGTCTTTTCAGGGATGCTTTTCAGAAGAGAGTAAATGTAAAAAATCCCTGCCCATAGTACAGGCCTAGAACCCTTTCCTGTTTGGCACTGTTTTGTACCTTCCGGAGTATTCTATGGTGCCATCCTGTCCACAAGAGGGACGGGAAGCCATGTGCGAGCCCAGCAGGCTGAGCTTGGGCAGCGGCACCCCCCGAACTCAGCCAGGAGAGCTTGCTCCTCGGGTGGAGTGGGGGTCAGGGAGAAGGACCCAGCTCTGCTGCCCGAGAATGTGCTGTATGTCTCTGCCTGAAGAGGGGAATCCAGTGAGAGCCTTTTCTCCCACAACTCGGTGCAACTGTCCATTTTCATTCAGCAGCAAAGAACTCAGGGTGATGTCTCTGTTTTGACAAAGGAGTTGTTTGGGTTTTGGAGTGCTTGCCAAGTGTGCAGAAGAAGCATTCTGCATTATTCAATAACAACTGCCTTGTCAACACACTTGAAGAGAGGCCTGTTCACCGCACAAACATAGAGGCACCCCTGGCTTTACCTATAAAGGAAGACAGTCGTGAGCCCGTTAAAGACGTGGCTGGGATTTCAAACTCTGGCAAAATTTGCTGATGGTTTTGAAAGAGATCTGAGGCAGGGAAGCATCTTTTTTCAACTTGTCTAGGGATTTAATTAGCTTCATTAAGTTGATTTTGCATTTTCCTAAATGATTCTCCATCTTAGGGCAAATCTGGTTATTTTTATCTTGCTTTTCACTTAGTATTATGACATAAAGAAATTTTCATGTTAATACAAACTTTCAAAAACTTCCAAAATGCTATATAATATTCCATCATGACTGTGCCATAAATTATCCCTTTGGTTGCATTGTGGTTGTTGGCAATTTTATTAATGTTGGTAATAATATTATGAATGCCATAATTAATGTTTGTGTGCACTAGGCTTTGTTTGCATTTCAGATTATTTCCTTAGGACTGATTCCAAAAGTAGACCCACTAGGTCAAGGGCATGAACATTTTTTAGGTTTTTTTTCTTTTTTTGCCAAATTTTATTTCATGTTGCCAAGGCTGTTATTTCTCTTTTCTTTTTTCAACATGAAAATAGTTTTTTTCCTAATTATAAAAGAAATAGCCACTTAGTGTAAATGATTCCAATAAAAGATATAAAGAAATGGAAATTACCAGGCAAACCCACTAAGGATAACTGCTGCCAATGTCCCTTGCAGACCTTTTCCTATGAGATTACAGAGACATTTATGAGTATATGTGATAACTGCACAAGCTCATCTCTAACTGATTTTCCCTTAATTTATCAAGAACATCTTTCTATAATTTAGTAGAGGACTATGTCTTTGTTATGTATGTAACCACTGAATGGAGATATCCTTTGTGAAACCAAGTCTGAACATTTTTAGGGCCTCCACTTGTAGTCTCTGTCTGCCAGGGCTGCTGTAACAAAGAACCACAGACCGGTTGGCACAAACAACAGAAACGTATTGTCTCGCGGTTCTGGAGGCTTGACGTGCAAAATCCAGGTGTCAGCAGGGCATGCTGGAGGTGGCAGGCAATCCATGGTGCGCCATGGCTTGTGGCAGCGTCACTTCGTAACTCTCTGCTCTGTCCCATGGCCATCTCTCTCTCTCTCTCTCTCTCTCTCTCTCTCTCTCGCTCTCGCTCTCGCTCTCTCTTTCCCTACTGTGTCCAAATTGCATCTACTTAAGAGGACACCAGTTATATTAGATTAGGCCCCACCCTAATCCAGCTAATAACATTTCCAAAGAACTGTTTACTAGTGAGTTCACAGTTGCAGTGCAAGGGATTAGGACTTGAACATGCCTTTTGGGGGACACGATTCAATCCAAGACCCTCGTATTGTCAGAACACCTTCCGAAAGGTTTATACCAACGATATCCACTCCCAGCATCCGTGTATGACAGTCCCTTTCACGACTACTGAAAATCTTTTGCCATGTTTTATATTATTCTACAGAGATGTTCCTAGCAAAGAGGAGCCAAGAATCTTAAAGTGAGTTTGATGGTTTAGGCTGTTTCTCTGGATGAATGGGAAAAACAAAAAACAACAAACAAACAAAAACAAAACAACAACAACAAAAAAGCAAACCCTGGTAGCTTACCCATCATGGAAGCAAACTTCACTTCCCAAAAGTACGTTGACAAGGTCTTGGAAAAGGGAGCCTGGAGGACCATGGCTTTCAATAAAGAGGATTATGTGTGTCTATAACCTACAGTCATGTCTCCTAATTCAGATGGGGATTTATTTACTGTACTGTAAAATATCTTGGGGAACCATTGCACACAGACATTAGCAATTAACTCAATCTAAGAACAGCAATTCCTACAGCCCATAGAGGGCCGCCCTGTCACTCTAATTATAAACTCTGCCCAAGAGGCCAGCCTCACAGGGAGCGAGCAGCCTCCTCGTTAGGCAAGACTTCCAACTCGGACCAGAAATAGGGGCCTCGAGGACCAGACAGGGACATGCACGAATCTGCCTGTGTCTCAGGGTACGAGGCTCCACTGGGGCAGAGGGCATGTCATGTGCAAATGGCGCTCAGCCCCTGACCCGGACAGGCCTCACTGGCTCTGCCCCTGAGCATTGCGGGATGGCGGGCAGCCTGCTCCCACCTCTACGGCATCGCTCCCCGGCTCGCGGTGCCTCTGGTAAGCCGCTGTGGCGGGCACTTGGAGCCAGGCATGACTTACCCTCCTCACTACAACCTCTGTCCATACAACCCCAGTGTATTGAGCTGCCCAGAAGGGAAGCTTGGGGGTGCCATGGAGGAGCTCTTTTGGGGGTGACTAGGGAGCTCTGGAAGAGACTTCTTACTGCCCCCTGGAATGTCTGGAAGGCTGGGCTTGGTTTGTGAGCTTTTCTGATCCATACTCATTTTCCAAGGTGTGTACACAGAAGAAAGCACTGTTCTTCTAGAGAAACAGAGTGCCCTCTGGCTTTGGTTAGGATTTTAATACTCCCAGTTAAGGTTCTGGGGAGGGTCAGCAGATTGTTGGGGTCACAGCCATACTGCCTTCCCAAGGCTCCCAGGGAGGGAGGCATGCTGTGCCACATGGGCAACACTGGGGGTGGGGACCATTAGCAAATCATGGTTTTCTCCCATATGTGGGCCAAGGTTTCTGTTCTGTTCTGTAGGAAAGGAGCAGGTAGCAATGGAGAAAAGAATATTCCATGGACAAATAGCCAATGGTCAAAGAGAGAGAGGGCTGGCAAAATAAACCAACTCTTATTTCAATTCACAAGCCCAGGTCTCTCCCCCATGCATGTGCACACACACACTTTGTCTTGCCTTATCCATTAGGTAAGTGGCTATGAGCAGACCTGGTTCCAGAGCCAGCACTGGCCTGGGCTTCTTCTCTGCACGTAGCTTTTCCCCACTGGGGTGATATGAGGACAGATGAGCAGGGCAGGTGAAAGTGTCCAGCAATGGGGGCTGTTTCTGATCCTGAGGTCCCCCCAGAATTCATGTCCGCCTGGAACCTCAGAATGCGGCCATATTTGGAAGCAGGATCTCAGGAGGTGTCATTAATTGAGATGAGATCATCCTGGAGCAGGGTGGGCAGAGATTTGGTCTTGCCCATCTCTGTGTCCAGAGCACCCTGCCTGGGGCCCATCATCTGGAAGGTGTGTCCTCAGTGTTTGGCGAATGGCAGAAAGTCGCCGAGGATCAGGCTTCCTTAAGCGAGGTGGCCCCATTTCACACTTGATCCCATAGGCAGGGATTCACTAATGCCTTCCCAGGCCCCTGAAACAGCAAGAACCACAGTAGATAGTTCTGCACTGCTGTGAGTTTCCAGAGGCTCCTAGAAGACTGGCAGCAGTCGGGGCCCCACACTAGCACCAGAAGACAAGGGCAAACACAGCAAGGAGTGTCAAGAAGAAAATCTAGTGAAAGAATGCATGGCAGTTTGAGATTATTTATGAACCCCAAAAAAGATAAGGTTTGTGTTTGTAATCTGGTCTCTTCCTCTGGACGTGATACCCTTTGATTGTATTAGATTCGGATGAGATGTCTTTGATTAAATTATGTTAAGATTAGGACTTTGATTCAACAATGTCAGTAGGGTGTAACTCAGGTCAACTCCCCGCCCCCTTGGTGGGCTGATATAAACGGGCACTCACTCAAGAAGACACAGAAGAAAATAACAAGAAAAGAGAAAGAGCTCCATAGATCCCAGAGGAGATAACTATGTCATGACACGGAAGAGGAGAGAACTTTGATCCTGTGGCCCCGGAAAGAGAGAAGAGCCCTGTGCCAGCCTACAGCTGAGATCAGAAGAAGCTGGGCCCACGGAGCCTTAAGAAGCAGAAGGAATGAGAGATCAGGCAGAGACTGCCCGCCATCTTGCTTCAACACGTGGCAACTGACTTTGGTGAGAAATCAGCCTTGAGTTGGACTCCTTAAGGCCTAGTAACAGTAAGCTTTTACCCCAAATAAATACCCTTTATAAAATCCAACAGATTTCTGGTACTTTGCATCAGCACCCCTTTGGCTGACTAATACATAATGCAGGTCTTTTTAACTAAAGATCTAGGGCACAGAACATTTGTGTCTCCAAAGGGCTCAGCCTTCTAGAAACAATATGAAAACAGCAGGATAAAGCATCTGACATCTCGTAGACCACGGCTTGCCCACACCTGGGGGCAGTAAGCAGAGGGCTACCGTCTTTGACTACGCTTTTTTCCAACTTTGCTGTCAGAAATGTCTGTGTGTCGCCAAACACTGATTAACCTAGGGGGTAGAAAGCGAAGAAGAACAGGTTCCTCTCTGCCAAGGAGACCGTACCTGAAGGAGGAGACACAGGAAGGATAGCCTGTAACCCAAAGGCACTTTCACTCCTACGGAGGGGTACTCTCCGCCTTGGGAGGTGAAAGGCTTCTTGGGACTGTGGTACCTGAGTAGAATTGGAAAGGACTGATGGCATTTCCCCGGGTGAGGAGGAGGAAGGAGAGCACACACAGAATGCAAGCATCGATGTGTCACTGACTAGCAAAGTCAGCCCAGAGTCTTCTGCTGGCCTCAAAGGCCCTCTTGCCTGTGTTGCTCTCCTCCTCTGAAGTCTTGGGTGGCTCCCCAGTTCAGTACGACCTAGTTCAGAACACACTCATTCAAGACCATCCATGGTGCCGCCTACCTCTTCTGCCACCACTTCCCTTCTCTGAGCCCATTCTCCCACCTTCTGTCTCAGAAGCCCTCCTTCTCCATCTCCACCTTCTGAGGTTCTTGCTGCTCTGGCTCTCCATCATAGTCATCACTGCAGCCCCTTCTGCATCTAGCACAGGGTGGGCGCTAACGGAAGCTGGAATGGCTTGGAGAAATCTCTCCAGCTGGGACGAGCACTCCTCAAGGGCAAGGGCCCTAGTTTGCCCTGTGCTGGGGGGGGAGGGTTGGGGAGGAGGGCAATGAACTCCCATCCAGCCCCTGGGACCCCCTTCCCTAGGGACAGGAATGAGCTGGAAGCTCTCCAAATGCTCCCTTCCCCCTTTTCATTAGGGCAACTCCAAACAGGGACTCCTGCCACATTGTCCCCCACAGGCTTGTTCTAAAGTGGAATTCCACATGGGCTCTTCTGCATGTACAAGGACCCAAGTCTCTTCCTCATTCTTTTGCCCTTCATGCATTCATTCATTCATTCTTGCTTGCTCCAAACACATGTGGAGTGTTGGCTGGGCATTGTGATTGGCTGTGGGTACAGGAAGGACTGTCACAGGCCCCGTCAGAGCTGGTCACAGGCAGAGGGAGCCTGAGAGCTGCAGTGCCCCATGGAGGACATGTGATCAGGAAAAGCAACGTGGCCAAGGTTGCATTGGAGCCGAGTCTGAGAAAACGATTAAAGTGTGAACAAGTGGCAATGAGCATGTGTGCGTTTATGTATGTGAGTACGCATGTATGAGAATGTATATGTTGTAATACGGTGTGTCTGTGTGGGGGTGTATGTATGGATATGTGTTTGTGTGTTTACAAGTGTGCACATGTGCATATGTATTGTAGACATATGGACGCATGGCTGTATATGTGTGTGTGAGTGTGTGTGTAAATGGAAGGGAGTGTTAGGGAGAGGGAACAGTGTGCCTTGGGAAAGCATGAAGATAGGCCTGGAGATCAGCTAGGCAGGGGGTTGGGGCGGGGAGGGAGAAGCGTGCCAGGTAACAGGGCTGGGCTTGGGAGCAGACTGTGGGACTCTGAGTTTCACCCATTCCTTGGAGACCACCCAAGGAGTCAGGATTGAATCTTTGGGCCCTGAAGGGTCATTGCAGGCTCTGGATAGAAGAGTGAAGGACAGAGCAGGTCTAACGCCCACTGCCCCAGCTGGGATACCCTCAGGCTGGTGGAGAACGGGCAGGATTCCAGGACACTGGTAAGTGGCCTCCAACGGGGGAGGAATCTGACTTTGGCTGAGGAAGTTGGAAAGAAACAAAGGAGGAAGTCCTGCGACTTGACTCCTGGTTTATCCTTCCTGCTCTCTCCACTCCCAGGGCGGTTTATGAAATAGTTAATGGTTGGAGTCACCAGACAATGCCCTGCATTGTTATGGGGCTGCCTGGGGGATTCCCACAGCGGGGAAGCCTCTGAGCACGAGGCGACCCTGTGCTGGGGTGTGTGGGGGTGGCCCCCCCACGGAGGCCCCGGCACATCTGGATGGCAGTGGGGAAGCTGCCACAGGGCTCTTTAAAAAAAATAAGGGTCTTGGTTTTGAACAAACTCTTTTTGTAGGAATAATTTTTATGTTCCCCAGTATTTGTGGGTTCAATTTTGCACACAATTAATTGTACTTACAAATGCCTCCTTGAGGGCACAATTAGTCACTGGCAACTCATTCTAAAGGTGCCAGAGGCTAATTGTACCCCCAAGTGAGAAGTTTCAGGTGTAATTAATTATTCTTTAATCATTAAATTTATTATTAATTGGTTGGATGCACAAAGTTGTGCTCAGATGAACTTGCTGGCACGGTGACGGCTGGAATGAAGGGGTCTGTGCCACCCTCTGTGAAAACCTCTGCCAAGGGGGTGTGTGAAAAGAAAGAAAGGGCTTTCCGGCTGCCCGGCTGAGCGTGGGAAATTCCTCCAGTGACGGTTCGGAGCCGCTGACTTGGGCTCTGCCGGGAGGGTGGCCCGGAAAGGCCCTCGCCTTCTTAGGGGTGCGGAGGGGAGGGCCTGGCTCTGAAGTCAGGGCAGCCCACCACTTCAGCTGTCCGTGGGTCCCGGGCAACTCCCCTCCCCTCCCAGCCAACCTCGTGGAATGGGTCACAGTGCTATGTGGACCCTTCTCGCTGGCCATGCAGTTGGAATGAGGTCGGATCCGCAGGATTTTCAGAAGCTTCCTTGAGAGGCTGTGGGGTAGTCCAAGAGAGAGCTGCGGAGCCAGAGTTGTCCGTATAATCACTTAGCAGCTGTGAAACCTTGGCCATTTAGTCTGCCTGGGCCTCAGGCTCCTCACCGGTAAAATAGGAATCAATGATAGCATCGAATGAGTTGCAAGTGTGAGGCTTTTAGGACAGGGCCTGTCCTTAGTAAATGGTAAGGAGTGCTGGCTACTGTTTCTTTTCTTCTCTTCATGGCCACGAGCCTGTTTCCAACGGAAAAGCCCCTGCACAAATAGAAACCCTCCAGTTGTGTTTAAAACGCTCTGTTTACACCGATGCCTGACTCTAGGAGAATACCCAGCTTTTGCAGCCAAGACAGAAGGTACGCATTAGAAAGTTCAAGATGGTTATTTGTACCCAAGTGGTGAGATTACAGGTAGTCATTTTCTCCTTTGTCTTTCTCAGAGGTTTTTGTGACTTCTAGAATAACCATGCTTGGTTTTTATTTTGAAAGTGAACTCTGTTAAAACAGAGATGAGAGAATAATTGTGGCTGCTTCCAAGTAGCGGCGTGTATTGTTGTACACACTGAGCTGCATGGCCCACCCCAACATCCCTCCCGGCCCAGATCATGCTCTTCCCAAATCCTGTCCTAGCGTCTTCCCCTTGCCAAGTCCACTCTCCCACGATGCGCTGTCAGGTTTTTGTTGTTGTTAACTGTGGAAGAATACACAACAGTGTATGTCTTCACCACCAGCTATCACTAAGACGTTTCCATCATCCCAAACGGAATCTGGGCATCCACTGTGCATTAATTCCCCAGTCCCCTGCCCTGGTGACCTGTCATCTACTTTCTGTCTCCGTGAATTTGCATATTCTAGTTACTTCATATAAGTGGAATCGTACGATATCTGCTCTTTTGTGTCTGATTTATTTCACTCAACATGATGTCTTCAAGGTTCATCCATGGTGTAGCATGTATCAGAGCTTCATTCCTTCTTACGGCTGAATAATGTGCATTATGCAAATGAACCACATTTTTAAAATTGATTCATCTGTTGAGGGACACTTGGTGGATTCCAGATTTTGGCTATTGTGAGAAATGCTGCTGTGAACGTTGGTGTGCAAGTATCTGTTTGGGTGCTTTCAAATCTTTGGGGATAAGCTTAGAAGTGGGGTTGTCAGGTCATATGGTAATTCTATGTTTAACCTTTTGAGGAACCACCAAACTGTTTCTCATAGTGGCTCCACCATTTCATAGTCCCACCAACTAGGCACAAGAGTTCCTGTTTCTCTGCATCCTCACCAACACTGTCCACCCCCTTTTCTGTACTCCTGGATGGCACATACATGCCCCCCTCTGCCTCCTGCTCTGCCCTGGCCTCATCATCTTTCCCTACACCATGAACTGCCGGAGACCAGGGGCTCCCTCTGCTTCCCAACAGGCCCCCTGGGAGCCCAGCCAGGGTCTCAGCCAATGACTCCAAGCACCTCAGAATGGGATGGCCCTTCCTTTTATTTTAGATTTCATTAGGGCAAACGTTCAGAGAAACAAAGAGAATAACATAAACAAATGCCCATATAATCGGCCCGCAGAATTGTCATGTTGGCGTCATAACATTTACTTCAGAAGGATAGTCTAGAAATAAAACCTCACAGACCTGGTTAAAGCCCCTTTGTGTCCCTCCCTAATATCCATTCCGCTCCCCAGAGGTTATCACGGACTTTAATTTGGTGTGTGTCTTTGCCATTCTGTTTTGATAATTTTACTATATCTGTATGAATCCATAAACAGTTTATAGTGTTTTTTGTGTTTTAAAAATGTATATGGAGGATGTCATTCTGCAATATGATTTTTTCCCATTCAGCCATCTATCTATGCGCTCCCGCCACAGTGGGGTTCAGATCCAGGTCTGCAGACAGGAGAGGCGACTTAGGCCCTGGGGGGAGGGCTGCCTGAGAGGGGAGCCCTGGAACCTGGGAACTTTTCCCTACCACGGCCTCTGGTCAGAGGTATCTAGGGCAAACTTAAGGGGAAAATTAATTTATTGGCAGGCTATCAGGTAGCTGAAATCACTGAAGGATGACCAAATATGCAGGCTTAAGAACAGACAGTAATGGGGCAGTTCCAGGGAACCGGGCAGGCAGGAATCAACCCCAGCCTTGTCATGAAGGCACTAGAATGACAGCCCTCTGGCTAACACTTTGTCTTTTTGTCATTTTACTCAAGATTCAAGGTCCCTGAGAGAAAGCTTCCCTCAACTGGCTTTAGCAAAGACAGAATATATGGCTCTCATAGCTAAAAAGTCCTATACTCAGAGGTAGGGCTAGCTTCAGGTATGGCTTGATTCAGGAACCCATGACATCACCAGGACCCACTCTCTCCCATTCTCTCATATGTGCTTCCCCCACAGTTCTTTTTTTTTTAAAGATTTATTTATTTATTTATCCCCGTCCCCCGTTTTTTCTGCACTCGCTGCCTGCTCTCTGTGTGCTCTTATGTGTCTGCTTGTCTTCTCTTTAGCAGCACCGAGAACCAATCCTGGGACCTTCCGGTGTAGAGAGAGGCTGCTCAATCTCTTGTGCCACCTCAGCTCCCTGATTTGCTCCATCTCTCATTGCCCCTCTTCTGTGTCTCTTTTTGTCGTGTCATCTTGCTGTGCCAACTCTCCTGCATGGGCCAGCTCTCCTGTGCAGACCAGCACTCCGTGGGCCAGCACTCCACATGGGCCAGCACTCCGTGGGCCAGCTCTCCTGGATGGGCCAGCACTCCACGTGGGCCAGCACTCCACGTGGGCCAGCACTCCACACGGGCTAGTACTCCGTGTGGGCCAGCACTCCGTGTGGGCCAGCACTCCGTGGGCCAGCACTCCGTGGGTCAGCTCTCCTGGGTGGACCAGCACTCCGTGTGGGCCAGCACTCGGTGGGCCAGCACACCGTGGGCCAGCTCTCCTGGGTGGGCCAGCAATCCACGTGGGCCAGCACTTGGTGGGCCAGCTCTCCTGGGTGGGCCAGCACTCTGTGGGCCAGCACTCCGTGTGGGTCAGCTCTCCGTGGGCCAGCTCTCCTAGGTGGGCCAGCACTTCGTGGTCCAGCACTCCGCGTGGGCCAGCTCTCCTGGGTGGGCCAGCACTCGGTGTGGGCCAGCACTCCACATGGGCCAACAGTCCGTGTGGGCCAGCACTCGGTGTGGGTCAGCACTCAGTGTGGGCCAGCACTCCGTGTGGGCCAGCACTCGGTGTGGGCCAGCACTCCGTGGGCCAGCTCTCCTGGGTGGGCCAGCACTCCGTGTGGGCCAGCACTCCACGTGGGCCAGCACTCCACGCGGGCTAGTACTCCGTGTGGGCCAGCACTCCGTGTGGGCCAGCACTCCGTGGGCCAGCACTCCGTGGGTCAGCTCTCCTGGGTGGACCAGCACTCCGTGTGGGCCAGCACTCGGTGGACCAGCACACCGTGGGCCAGCTCTCCTGGGTGGGCCAGCAATCCACGTGGGCCAGCACTCGGTGGGCCAGCTCTCCTGGGTGGGCCAGCACTCTGTGGGCCAGCACTCCGTGTGGGTCAGCTCTCCGTGGGCCAGCTCTCCTAGGTGGGCCAGCACTTCGTGGTCCAGCACTCCGCGTGGGCCAGCTCTCCTGGGTGGGCCAGCACTCGGTGTGGGCCACCACTCCACATGGGCCAACACTCTGTGTGGGCCAGCACTCGGTGTGGGTCAGCACTCGGTGTGGGCCAGCATTCCACGTGGGCCAGCACTCTGTGTGGGCCAGCACTCGGTGTAGGCCAGCACTCCACGTGGGCCAGCACTCCGTGGGCCAGCTCTCCTGGGTGAGTCAGCACTCCGTGTGGACCAGCACTCCGTGTGGGACAGCACTCCGTGTGGCCAGCACTCCACGCAGGCCAGCAATCCGTGGGCCAGCTCTCCTGGGTGGGCCAGCACTTCGTGGGTCAGCACTCCACGCGGGCCAGCACTCCGTGGGCCAGCTCTCCTGTGTGGACCAGCACTCCACGCGGGCCAGCACTCCACGCGGGCCAGCATTCCGTGGGCCAGCTCTCCTGGGTGGACTGGCACTCTGTGTGGGCCAGCACTCCACGCGGGCCAGCACTCCGTGGGCCAGCTCTCCTGGGTGGACCTGCACTCTGTGTGGGCCAGCACTCCGTGGGCCAGCTCTCCTGGGTGGGCCAGCACTTCGTGGGCCAGCATTCCGTGTGGGCCAGCACTCCATGGGCCAGGTCTCCTGGGTGGGCCAGCACTCCGTGTGGGCCAGCACTCCGTGGGCCAGCTCTCCTGGGTGGGCCAGCACTTCGTGGGCCAGTACTCCACGCGGGCCAGCACTCCATGCGGGCTAGCACTCTGTGTGGGCCAGCACTCGGTGTGGGCCAGCACTCCGTGTGGACCAGCACTCCGTGGGCCAGCTCTCCTGGGTGGGCCAGCACTCTGTGGGCCAGCACTCCGTGTGGTCCAGCTCTCCTGGGTGGGCCAGCACTTCGTGGGCCAGTACTCCACGCGGGCCAGCACTCCACGCGGGCTAGCACTCCGTGGGCCAGCTCTCCTGGGTGGACCAGCACTCCGTGGGCCAGCTCTCCTGGGTGGGCCAGCACTCCACGT
>JAKSZT010054544.1:8539060-8557700 GCA_026826555.1 Tolypeutes matacus
CCAGCACTCCGTGGGCCAGCTCTCCTGGGTGGGCCAGCACTCCACGTGGGCCAGCACTCCGTGGGCCAGCTCTCCTGGGTGGGCCAGCACTCCGTGTGGGCCAGCACTCCATGGGCCAGCTCTCCTGGGTGGGCCAGCACTCCGTGGGCCAGCACTCCATGGGCCAGCTCTCCTGGGTGGGCCAGCACTCCGTGGACCAGCTCTCCTGGGTGGACCAGCACTCTGTGTGGGCCAGCACTCCACGTGGGCCAGCACTCCATGGGCCAGCTCTCCTGGGTGGGTCAGCTCTCCTGGGTGGGCCAGCACTCCGTGTGGGACAGCACTCCACGCAGGCCAGCACTCCGTGGGCCAGCTCTCCTGGATGGACCAGCACTCCGTGGGCCAGCTCTCCTGGGTGGGCCAGCTCTCCACGCGGGCCAGCTTGCTTTTCACCAGGAGGACCCAGGAATCGAGCCCCGGCCCTCCTATATGGTAGATGGGAGCCCAGTCACTTGAGCCACATCTGCTTCCCTCCTCCACAGTTCTTGATGGTCCTTCCGCTTGTGCTAGCAAGATAGTTCCTGCAGCTTCAGCCTTATACTCTCTCAGCTTTCGTAGTGGAGAGGAAAAGTGTCAGCTACTGTACCAGCCTTCCCAGGAAGAGGTTTGCTGGTCACAACTCGGTCACATGTCTATGTCTATCCCTGAACCAATCACTGAGGCCAGAGGAGTGCGGAACACTCATTGGCTGACACCTGGTCACATGCTCTCCCCCAGGAGCCCCACCTGAACCTGAGGGCTGAGAGCCGGGAACAGCCAGTTTCCCAAAGGGAAATCCGAAGCCTCATCCAGTTAAGGGGGGATAGATGCCCAGCTACCGGAAAACAACACATGCCTACTATGACCAGCAGACATGAGAGAAGAGACATGATGAAAATAAAACAGGCAGTAGGCTAAGCCCCTCAGGACTCGCGAAGCCTCAGCTGGGGAAATGGAGGACTCAAGAGCCCCGGGGCGAGAGGCCATGGGATGGGCCAGATGCACAGCCTCACTCCGTGCGGCTCTCCTGCACCCCTAGTGTCCCGGCATCCAAGGAGGGCAAGCTGCGCCGTTCAGGCAACTGCCATCTCACTTCCCATCGATTACTGTCAAATGATTAACTTCAACCACACAATACATTTTCCTGGGATTCTCCTTTCAAATGAATTATATGAATAATAAAGTTTCAACATTTTTCATTCAGCAATCAATCTTGGTGAGCACAAAAGTTCATCTGAAGTGCTGGTACAGAGGCTGTGACCCACTCGTCAGAGCAGCGAGGAACCAGCCGGGGCCGTGGGACATGGCCTTAGGGTCTCGGGCACTTCTCAAGACTCCGGAGAGCCCTCTCCCACCGCAAGATGCCCACAGCCGCCTCCTGACAGCAGAGCACGCCTGGCCAGCAGGGCCTTTGGTTTCAGGCTCTGAGTGGGAAAACACGCAGATTGGGTCTAACATTCACGAGGAGCATTCATGGGAGGAAAGAGATGATGGAAAAAGTAGTTCATAAACCCAAACTGGTCCTTATTAGAGTGGCAAAAACACACTGTTTATGCACAGAGCAGTTTACATTAAATTAAAAACCATAACTTATCTCTGAGACACTCCATTTAGTACATTTGAGGTTAAATATGGTTCATAGCAGCTCTTTCAATTAAATTGTTCTTCCTTTGCTCTAGTAAAGTATATTAAGCATAATTTCCTGAAAAGTAACAGAGATCATTACTCTGTTTGCAAATTGATACCATGTTATTAAAAATAGGAAATATTTGCAAGGATACTTCAGATCGCTATATTTTTACTGGGAGCCTAATATTGGCAGTGAGGATACATTTGAAGCCCATTTTCTGGCTCTTTGGTCCAGGACAGGGACAGCCTTGTAGGGGTGGAGTGCGGGAGGGTGGGCTAAAGACACCTCAGAACAATTAGGCTGCGCGTCCCAAGGGTAGTCCTAGACAACCGGGAAAGAAATTTCCAGGGCCCTAGGTGCTCACCCTGACCTGGCACCCCAACATTCTCAGAGCTGGAGAGCTTCAGCCTGCCAAGCTTTGGGTTGATTTTGAGTTGCTTATTTATGTTCGACTTTATGGGTTGTTATTCCACTCACATAAAATTGACTTTATGGCCTTGGCTGGCTTTTATCTTTGCCTGTCTTATTGGAAAGACCTGTTACATTCACACGTGGCAAGGCTCTACCTCTGAGTCACGGCCACAGGCTGATTTCCAGTTCATTATCAAAGTCTCTGACACGCCTTCTCCAGGTTTGATGCGGCTCAAGTGAAGCACGGGGTTCGCCAGGCTGTCCCATGGGCCCCGGGACTTGGCTGCTACCCTCCAATGCCTTGGCAGGGGGAGGATGCGAAGACCCCGGGTGAAGTTGGGTGGCCGAGCCCAGCTGAAGCCCATGCCCTTTGGGCTCAGCCCTTTGTGAGGGGTGGAGGTCCCTGGTGGGATTGCAGTGGTCCAGTGGTGTGTGTGTGGGGAGGGCAATTTCCTTGCTGCTCCGCGCATGCTTGAGTCATTTGTGTCCCGGGTACCCAGGAGCAGAGCATTTCATGTTAAGCGGAGAGGGTGTGGGGTCTCCAGAGCGTCCTTCCTCACCCCCAGGAAATGGCTCTCTCACCCCCTAGGTCTCATTGCTCCCCTGGGAACAAGTTACTGTTGCTCAAAGGCCTTGGGAATGGAGCACACATTAGGACTACTCGGCCCGGGGGGTCAGAGAACTTGAGCCACGCCACCCTGTGCCCGCCCGAGCGGGCATGCAGCTCCAGCCAGCTCTGTCCAGGCCCCTCTGCACTCCCACTTTGACCTGGACGTCAGGCTTATGGGGTGTTGATTAGCATAAACCAGTATACGGTTGGGGTTCTGTCTCTGTGTTTAATGAGGAGGAAGATAAACCCAAGAAGTGGATTTGCTAGGTCCATGGGTGGGCACATTTGAAAAGGTAACTGATACTTCTAAACTCTCCTCCAGTGGACAGCAGCAATTTGCCTGTCCTATTGGGAAGGTCTGTTACAAGGCCACAGTGTATGGCAGTAGCCATTTCCCCATACTCTTGCCGACATCTGATGCTATCAAACTAAAAATGTGTGCCAATCCAGTGAGCAAAAACACATCTTGTTGCTTTAGTTAGCTTTGGTTACTTGTGAGGTGCAGCATCTTTTCACATGTTTATTGCCCATTTGTATTTCCTTTTCTATGAATTGCCTGTTCATATTCTTTACCCATTTTTCTATTGGGTTGTTAGTCTTTTTAATTATTAAAGTGAAGTATTTCCTCATATAATCCGGTTATTCATACTTTGTCTGCTGTATATGTTGCAAATATTTTCTGACAGTCAGTTGACTCTATTTTTTTTTAAGGAGGTACTGGAGAATGAACCTAGGACCCTGTATATGGGAAGAAGGTGCTAAACCACTGAGCTACATCCCCTCCCCAGTTGACTTTCTTTTAACTTAGTTTATGGTTTCTTTTTTCCTACAGAAATACTCATTTTTCCCCCTGAGAAAATATGTGTGCACAAGAAGACAAGATAGGATGTCACTGCAGCATTGTTTTAATAGTGAAAAGGTGAAAACAACCTATATGTCCATCAAATAAGGAACTATAGTTCAACAAACCACAACATAGCACCAGGTATTGGACTACTAAGCTGCAGAGAAGAGACAGCTGAAGCCAATATGTACTTACTGATTTGGACATTCATTAAAGCAAATTGTAGACAAATATGTACAATATGATGCAATTTAAGTGAGTAAAAGCCCAGCAAAAACAAACAAAAAAATAACAAAAAAGCTCAACCACATATTTCTTTAGAAGATGATTTTATATGCTGTATTATTTTCCTAGAGCTACTGTGAGCAACAGAAATTTATCCTCTCCTGGCTCTAGAGGCTGGAAGTCCAAAATCAAGGTGTCAGCAAGGCTGTGCTCCTTTGAAGGCGCCAGGGCAGAATCCTTCCTTGCCCTTTCCTAGCTTCTGGGGGTTATTGGCCATCCTTGGCACTCCTGGGTTTGTAGCTGCATCACTCCTCTCTGCCTCCATCTTCACATGGCCTTCTTCCCCATATGGACACCTGTCTGTCCTCTTCTCGTCTTATCAGGACACCACTCAGTGGATTTAGGCATCTCTCTCCCCCACCCCATCCGTATGGCCTCATCTTAACTAATTATATTTACAAAGACCCTATTTCCAAATAAGGGTATATTCTGAGGTTCCAGGTGGACGTGAATTTTGGAGTGACCACCACTGTTCATAAAGGCATAGCCATAGATCTGGAAGGATCCACATCATATAAACGCCAGAGTTACTTTGGGAAGGAGGCTGGAATTGGAGATGAGGTCCTCAAGGGGCCCTAGCTTTACATGTACCATTTGAGTATTTTTATGAGACTACATTCCTATTTTACATGGGTAACTGAAGAGAAAACTGGACTGTAACAGAAGCATCAGCAAATGATGAGATGGGTGAGAAGCTGGGCACATCTGGGCTCATCTGCTTCCTCTTTGCTGAATCCACAGAGGCAGCCCAGGGTCATGGGCTGAGAGGAAGTGAGGGGGAGGCAAGGAAGGGAAGTGACCCCTGCTGAGCATCTCTTAGGTGTCAGACCCTGTGTTAGGGAGTGTCACTTATGCTGTCCCTCCTCAGAGCTGAGCTCAATTGTTGACCTTGCCACTAATTACCTGTGTGACCTTGGGTGAGGCATTTAACCAGTTAACCTCTTTGGGTCTCATCTATAAAATGGGAATGATATTTACTTGCACTGCCTAATTGCTGGTGTTTGTTCAACCAGTCCAGAGGACAATTGCCTAATTTGTGTCAGGCAGAGTGCAAGTTGAAATGGGACAGAGTGGCCTCAAGGAGCACAGAGACTTAAGTAAGAGAGAAAGTGAAATAGCTCTGCAAATCGAGGGGCTCCCTAATGTTTTTTTTTTTTTTTTAAAGATTTTATTTATTTATTCATTTATGCCCCCCTTGCTGCTTGTGCTCGCTGGGTCAGCTAACCGCACCATGTGGGCGGGCTTGCCTTCACCAGGAGGCCCCAGGAACTGAACCCGGGGCCTCCCATATGGTAAACGGGAGCCCTACTGATTGAGCCACAGCCGCTTCCCTCCCTAATGTTTTTTGACCCCATGGGGACACAGAGTAAGCATTCAGTAGCTATTCCTTGCAGACACCTGTCTGTTACTCTCACTGGAGAACTGAACCTTGGCAAAGGCCCGGAAGTTTCCCAGCCCTTGCCTTGGAACCTTGGATCCAAAAGAGGCCTTTGAAGAATGGAAATAAAATAGGTGCTGTTCCTGACTTGCACTTGTAGAGTTAAATCCACAAAGGGAGACAAGGGAGATTCCAAGTGGAGAAGACCCTCCAGGGGAGAAAATTAAGACGAGCAGAGCCATCCATTAGGAGCTGTGTCTTCCCTCTCTGAGACCATCTCTGAAGCGATGCATCAGTGTCACGACAGGCAAGAAAGACTTGCGAAGATCAATTTCTCTGTGCGAGATAAATAGTTTACAATTCCTGTATATATGTATGGGGTTTGCCTCCTCATAATTGAAGAGAACAGAAAGAGTCAAGAATATTTCATGGATATTCTTGTGGCCCAAAGAGCCTGCAGCACGCTGCAGGTTGGTTACTAGATGACAAGAAGCCAATGAGTTTAATCAGGTTCCAAAGTTTATTATGAACAACCCCAAAGCTAATGGATCAATCTTAGCAAGACCACCATCCCAATCATCTCCTCATTTTATAAATTTATCTATAACTTTGAATCTTGGTCCTTGAGAGAGCTGCAAGGGGCATTAGAAATCAGCTGATCCAGCAGAATTCTTTTATTTCCAAAAAGATCAGATGATGCTGTACTGGTTGAAGCTGGGCAGGAGACCTGGGCCTCATCTGCTGAGATTCCTCCCACCCACCCCATGCTTATAGTGGTCCGCAAGGCCCCTCCTTGTAACTCAAGTGCTCTGAAGAGTTGAAACCAATGTTCTCAGCAATCTCCCCCATTTTGAGAATGAGGAAGCTGAGGCCCAGAGAAAGGAAGTGACTCAACCAAGACCACACTCCAGGTAGGTGGGGTGGGTACTGTTGAGTTCCCACTCAGCAATCATTTCCCAACCCCACTTTTCTTGCTTGAAGAACCCATCTTCGAGCATTGCAGCTGAAAACACTAGATATTGTCTTCCAGCTAAGGTATGGGCATTGACTCAATTCTGTCCAGTTCTGGAAAAAGTTTACCTCCCTGGTAAAAAGAAGTGAGGGAGGAAAAATTGCCTTTCTTCTTGACTTTCGGGGTGGTTGTGTGAGAATGTGATGACTGGGGTTGTGGCAGCCATCTTGTAACCATGAAAACAGAGCTTGAGGATGACCATTGTATCAGCTGGAGTCCAGCTAGGAAACACAAACTTTAAAACAGAAGAAAGGGAGGCGGCTGTGGCTCAATCAGTGGGGCTCCCGTTTTCCATATGGGGGACCCCGGGTTGGCTGGCCCAGCGAGCACAAGCAGCGGGGGGCGCGCCGCCCCCATAAATGAATAAATAAACAAAATCTTTAAAAAAATAAAAATAAAAATAAATAAAACAGAAGAAAGTAACACAGGGATTGCTTACATTGATGATGGAGTTGCTGACAAGCCAAATGGAATGATGAGGTGCCCCTGAGAGGTTAGTGATAGCAAGATGCTGTTAACACTCCTAGGGCTGGAGGCACAGAGGAGGACAGAGTGTGATCAGAGCACAGAAGCTGGACTTGGGATCTCAAATTATGACAAGAGCAGGAGCTGGGGCCACGAGTGAGGGTTGTCTGTTGGGAGCTTGAGCCACAGAAAAGACTCAATCATGGCCAAAGACACCACAGAAAGCACAGAGAGGGAGAGGGATGCCTTGATTTTGCCCCTCCTTCTGCCCGCCAATCTTCCATCAGCATTCCTGATTGGCTAAACCTCCCTGGAAACCTGGGACCTGTTTGTTCCCTGAAATACAGGCAGAGCAGAGAATGGATCTAAGAGCAAACAGGCAGCTGACTGTTATCATCACACTGAGGATTGCAGAGCAGAAAGATGGAGAGCCCCTGTGTCGTGGCTGACGTCCATGAGCCCCGAACCAGTCTGTACCTTTCCAGGGTCTGGACTTCTTGTTCTGGGAAAAATAAAAGTTCTAACTGTTAAAGCCACTTGGACATGGGCATCAGATTCTTGCAGTTGAAGCATCCTCAGTGTTGCAGCTGAATCTGAGCCAGAACCCATGTCTTCCAATACCCAGGCCTAAGCCCAGGCCGCTCCACCCTGTAGAAGTCAGCAACAGTGGACAGAAACCCGAACCTTTGTTCACTCTGTGGGTGAAGGTGCCTGAAGCTCTGGCAGAGCCAAGAGAGACCACGAGCAAGCCGTGAGGGGCACACTGCCTGTTCTGGAGAAGAAAAACTGCTGTGAGATTGAAAGAAGGAGAAGGAAACTTGGTGGCCCCCAAATGGACCCATTAACAGAAGGTGCCCATGGGGACAAATCCCAGTTTTTACCTCGGGCAAATGTGTTAGCTGGATGGTCACCTCGGTAAGTGGCTTTGACACTTTGTTTAAACTCAGAATCAAACAAAACTTTGCTTGAGGGGGGTGGATGTGGCTCAAATGGTTGGGTGCCTGTCTGCCATATGGAGGGACCTGGGTTCGATCCCCGGGACCTCCCAGTAAAATAAAAAAAAATATATATATAGAAGGCACATGGGCTGCCAGGCTCTGTGTGCTGGTGAGCCACCAGGCCCCGGGAGCCATGCAGCAGGATGATGATGTAACAGGAGAGAGACGCAGGGGAGAGACAAGACGAGATGCTCTGAAAGCTCCAAAAACCAGGAACCGAGGTGGCGCAGGTGGCAGAACACCTCTCTCCTACATCGGAGGTCTTCAGGATCAAATCCTGGTGAAGACTGGAGGAGGAGGATGAGAAGAGATGGCAGGAAACACACAGAGAATTGCCCAGTGAATGGACACGAAACAGCAAATGGGGAAGGGGGTTTTTTAAAATGGATAAAAGTAAATAAAATAAACCTTTAAACAAACAAACAAACAAACAAAAAAAACTTACAAAAAAAAAACTTTGCTTGAAAGCCCAAAGTGAGGCTGGGAGCCCCAAGCACCCCCTTCTCCAGCTATGCCATAGCCCCGTAGGTCCTTCTAGCAACCTGGGGAGCACAGTTTGAAAACAACTCATCTGGCCCAGCCAGGTCAGCATATAAATGAGCAATCTGAGACTTAGGTTCTCTCTTATTGGCTGAAACCCTCTCAAACTAGCCAAAGTTATCAGAGGGATTTATTGGCTTGTGCCACCAAGTTGGGACAGGCAGAGGCAGAGTTGGCCTTAGGGATGCCTGGATCTGGGCACCACTGGGTTGACGACCGTTTCCCTCCCTCCCTCCCTCCCCCACCCCCTTCCCTGCTCTTTACTCCCACGTCTGTCGGCTCCTGCATGGAGCCAGCTCTTACTACAGGCCTGATTCCCTTCTGAGGTCAAGAGCATGGCTGCTGGTATCTCCAGACTGGCCTCTCCAGCTTCGTCACCCAAAACCCGCACGCTGTGTAACACAAAGAACACCCCTAATGTGAATGATGGACTTAGTTAATTACAATGTATCCATATTGGTCCATCAATTTTAACAAATGTACCACATTATAGCAAGATGTTAAACAGTAGGGGAACTGTGAGCAAGAGAGAGAGAGGGATATATGGGAACCCTGTGTGCTATCTGCTCGATTTTCTGTAAAACCTAATACTGCTCTGAACAGTGAAATCTATTAATTTAAAAAAGCTCCGAAGGCTTCTCTCCCAGTTCCAGGTGGAGGACACGCACACTTGGACCACTCATGGCGTCAGGGGAGTGGGGTGGCCTGACGGCCCAGCCTTGGTCACAAGCGTAGCCAGGGCCGGAGAGGTTGATACCAGGGAGTTTGCAGGTAGCACAACCACGGCCCCTGGGGAAGCAGTGCGTGGGGGGCAGGTCCTCCTACTTTTACTTGTGATGAATTCCATGATGCTATGAGAGAGCCAGCCTCCAGCCCCAACTTGACCATGAGCTTCCAGTCATGGAACAGCTCCGGGACCAGCACCTCCCATCGCTCAGGTTTCTCGTAATCCCCACGTAGGTTTAGGAGTTTAGAAATGCTTAGCAGCTACGCCGAGGAGGAGTGCCTCCTGCTACTTGGGCAGAGTGAGACCTCCTGAAGCCCAGCTGTGTGCTCTGGCCTGGATGCCAGGCCCCTCACTTTCCTCCCCATTCCTTCCCAGAGCTCCCTTTGGGACTGGCAGGAGAGGGGGCTCAGCTCAGTCCCTTCCCCCCACGGTGAACCCCTGACTCAGGCACCCTAATTGAAAGCCCCCTGGGAAGCACCTCCTGCCCAGGAGCTGAGTGCTGGTTTCAAGCATCTTTATTTCTGGGGGCTGGGATTCTTATTTGGTTAAATAACACATTTTAAAAAATTGTTGTGATTCCATACTGAAGCTTCCCATATGGTTAATTGGAAGTGTTCTCACCAATATTGCAGGCTGTAAAAACTAATGAGGTAAATGGGAAAATTTTATCAAGTGCCACAGTTAGAAACTAACTTATTGCTTGATGCTGCACTCATGACTAACGAAGTTAGAGGGGACTTCCTCCGACACAGAGCAAGGTTGCCAGGGCCGGCCAACCTTGCAACCGTGATGTCAGGGGAAATCTGCTTGTCCCCTGCTGCCTTCTCCCCCAATATCAGAAGAGTGTAGTAAATAGCTAGGATTTCCAAGTCAATATCACTCATACACAATGTATGCGTTTGATTATGCATTATATCACCAATAACATCAATAGTCAGCATTAATTGAATATCAACTGTGCCTGGTGCTTTGTATGCATGACCTCGCCTGGTGGATCTAGGGGAGGGATTATGATTATCCATAATTTACAGACAAGGAAATTGAATCTCAGAGAGATGAAATGGGTTGTCCGAGGTCACACAATACCTAAGGGGTGAAGCTAGAATTCAAGCCCAGGTCTATCTGGTTCCAATATCCATACACATGGAATTCATTCATTCACGGGCAACTCAGGAATTCATTCATTCAATCAAAGGACAGACAGGTCCAGAGAGCTTGTGAGGGCCCAGGCCCTCACCCTGCAGTGACGCCAGGATGGAGCAGCTTCGTGATGAGCTCTGGCTCGGGAGCAGGCAGCATCTGGACGCAAATCCAGCTTTCTCTGCCACTTGTTGATTCTCCCCCCAGATTCACTCCTCCCTTCTCTCCCTGTTTTGTGCCCTGGGAGGCTGACCCCATATGGACCACACAGTTGAGGTCCTTTGTCCTCTGGCTTCTGGTGAGCTCAGCCAATGGGAGGCACTGAGCAGAGATGGGGGTGGGGGGAGAATGGAGCACGGGGATTTTTCTTTAGCTCCCTCCTTGCCACTGCCATGGGCTGGCTGGCTGCAAGCCACTGAAGATCACAGCTCCTTTCTGGAGTTCTTCTCCATGTATTCGTCCTCAGACCACAGGCTACCAGCAGGTGGAGTATTGCAAGGAACGAGCTCAGGGCTTGGGGTTGGAAGACGCAGTTGAACCTCATCTTGCTCCCTGGAGAACCGTGGGCAAGTTGCTTCTACTTTAGAGTCTCAGTCTCCTTTTATGCAAAACAAGGCTGTCATACCCACCTCTCTGAGATAATGATGCACTTTGGGACGCTTGTCAACTGGACAGTCGGGGTCACTGTGCTAGGAGCTCTTTATGCAAGAGTGAAACCACCTGCCCCTGGGGAGCTAACAGCTTTGGAGTGGAGGGGAAACATACACTTTGAGGACCTCTGCATCTGTGCGGTGAATCCCAACACTCCCCGGGCCCCTTTCCATCCCTGGAGGCTTGGTTGTCATCACCTCCCACCTGGGCCATTGAAGCAGCCTCAGGACCAGCCCTGGTGTCCCGGGCTTCCCTGCTGCCCAGTCTTTACCGCACATCTGGGCAGACAAGTCTTAGTGAATGAAGTGCCGCTCCTAGTGGGCCCTCTCCGCTTCCACGTCTCCCGATAGTAATGGCTAAGCCAGATGCCTCCCTTAAGCTGTCTTCCAGGCCCCCTCCTCGTTTCCCAGCCTTCCTTCCCAGTCGGATCTCCTACCCCATCTTAGTCTCCTGTGGCTGCACCACAAAGCACCACAAACTGGGTGGCTTCCAACATCAGAACTTACCACCACACAGCTCTGCAAGCTGGAACTCTGGTAAGGGGTCGGCAAAGCCGAGCTCCCTCGAAGCCTGTAGGGGAGATTCCTTCCTGGCCCCTCCTTGGCATTCCGTGGCTCGTAGATGCATCGCTGCAATCTCTGCCTCCTCTGTCTCCACGTGGCCTTCTCCCTGGTGACACAAGTCATACTGCATCTGGGCCCACCCCAGTCCAGTTTGGCCTCTTCTGAACTAATCACATATTCAAAGACCCTCTTTCCAGATAAGGTCTCACTCACAGGACTGGGCGTTAGGATGTCAACATACCTTTTTGGGGGACACAGTTCAACCCATAACACACCCCTTTCCTCCCACAACCATCCAGTTCTACCCACTGTTCTAACATACGCCCCGTGTTCCTGCCTTGATCTCTGCTTAGAGTCTCCCCTTGCCTGGAGCTCCACCTCCGTCCTTCACCCTGTGAAATCCTCCTCACCTTTAAGCCCCATTTCAAACGCAACTTTCTCCAGGAAAACTCCCGATGAGTCATATTGGAAGGACCTCTTCTACTTTTAAGATTCTCTAGTACAGGAATTCTAAAAAATGATAGCACTCAATGTTGGCCAGGATGCAGGAAGTAGACCATGTTGCCCGCAGGAGTGTAAACAGACACAACCATTCAGAAATCCAATTTGCCATCAGTACCAGGAGACTGTAGAATTCTAGCTTTATATCCAATAAGTCCATTTGTAAGAATCTATATTATGGAAAAAATTGGAAATGCTATCAGGGATTTGTATATAAGAAGATGTGCTGCAGTATTACTTATATACGCACCCCAAATGGAAACAGTCTAGAATTTAGGCTCCAGGTTTTCATTAATAGCCTCGTGGCTAAATATATTTCATTATGGCCATATGATGAAATATGCAACACTAATAAATTGTGTTTTCAAATAGTATCTATTGACATGGGAAACTGCTTTATATAATACACAATGTAGGCTATTTATAAAGATAAATATTTTTATTTCTGTTCAGAGATGGGCAAGAAATAGGTCAAAATGTGAACAGTGATTATCTCTAGGTGGTGGTTTACAGATTACTTAGTATTTCGTTTTTATACTCTGTATTTTTCTAAACTTTCTATTTGTATTGCCTTTATGGTAGAAAAGAAAGTCATTTCTCTTAAAAAGAAAGCAAACTCCATATGAACTTTGTCTCTCTCTTATAGAGGAGCCTCTTGCCACAATTTACAGTTTTGGGGTTATTTGTCTCTGTTTTCTGTTAGATAATAGCCCTCCTAAAGAGACAAGGACTGTTTTTAGCTCATTTTGGGACCCCTAAAAGCCAAGTCCAAGTTTGGCAGAGAGTAGGACCTTGTTAACTAGTTGAAAGGAATTGGATGAGCTTTCTTTGAAACTGGCCCTAGGGCCTTGGGGTCCCAGCCTTGGGGTCCTGGCCTTGGGGACTGCACAGATAGACGGCAAGTGGCTGGGCACGGGGCTTGGAGCTCTTGGTGGGAACTCAGTTCTGGTCATTGCTTTGACTTCTGTGGAAACCTTTCCATAAATTGAGTCATTGATTGCTGTACGAAATCTTTCTGTTCTTTAAGAACTTACTCTTGTTTTTGCTTAACCATCAATTTTTATTTCTTGCTGATTTTTGTCTACTTATAGACCCTGCTCTGGAGAGTAAGCGTCTGTCTTTTTTTTTTTTTTTGGAAAACCCTCAAGCCATCTTCCTCTTCTCTTTCTCTTTTTTATTTATTTTGCTAACCTGATGGAGATGGCTTCATTGTCTCAGAATCTGATGAAATTTGAAATTGAACAAGCATAGGCAGCCTGCTTCATGATTAAACATTTTAAATAAATTTGCTATTAAGAAAATCATGATCCACATGGACTTGAAGAGTTCACTTTCCTCTGACCTCCTTGGGGCTCTCCCTTTGAGAGAGAAATTCTTTTTTTTTTTTTTTTTTTTTTAACCGGGAGGTCCCCGGGATCGAACCCGGGTCCCTCCATATGGGAGACGGACGCCCAACCAGTTGAGCCAACTCCGACCCCTAGAGAGAGAAATTCTTCATCTCACTTCACTCTTCTGGATCCCGGGCACAACCAAGTGTGCATTTTTTCCTTGGCTGCTTCTTCCAATTTGGAAGAAAATGAGGCCACACCATCTGACCAGCTTCCACCTGTTCCCAGCAAAGAATCTTACAGCCCAGAAATCAGAGAGTGCCAGTTTCTGGAAACTTGATGCTCGCCCATTGAGGAGAAGGAAGCCCTGTCTTTTTGGGAGGTGAAACGCAACCACTGCCAAGCAATTTGGACACACAGTAGATTCCTGTCCCATCTGCGTGTCGCAGGCAGGAGAGACGCACCTCCTGGCTGTCCCCACACACTGGGGTGATTGGTCAATTAGAAGCGCCAGGCACTTAGGATGTGCCAGGCGCAGTTCTAGGCTGGGGAGAAAATGGCGAGCAGAGCTAGACGCCCCTGCCCTCACCAGAAACCACCCACGTGCCATTTTAAACTGTGGCTTTGAAGTCCAGGGCCTGGCGCCTGAACTTAGCTCTGCCGGTGGGTTTCTCATGGCTGTGCCTCGGTGTCTTCCTCTGTAAAATGGGGACAAGGTTAGCTGCCATCTGAGGCACACAGGGCTGGTCCAAGGACAGAAAAGGAAACATACACAAGTGGAGACATTTTCATAGTCTTTGCCCTTACGCCCCCCCCCCCCCCATACACACACCCTGGGAAGACACCTGTGCCCCTGGATGGCGTCCATCCCTGAGGGATGCCAGGCAGGCTGAAACGGGCTGGGTGGGAGAGGCAGGGAACTGGCTGGAGAGTCAGGATTCAGTCACGGTGAGCTGGGCAGGAGCCAGGAGGAGCAGCACAGGGCTCCCTGGGTCCCTCAGCACATTTGCCACCTCCCGGGGATCCCCCGTCTTCAGGCCTCCGGGGAAAGAGTTTGTGAGCTTGGTCAACCTCAGTCCAGAGAAGGGGAAAGGCAAGGAGAGAGAGGGGGCCGGGGTCTACATGGGCAGCCACACGTCCGTTGGAGCCAAATCTAAGATTAGAACAGAGAGGTTTCTGGCTCTCAGAGATACAATCAAGCCCTAAGCCCATGCTGTTTCTTTGGCAAAGCTCTTTCCACATTCCTCTAATTCAGTTCCACCCTAGTTTGTCTTTGGAAATATTGCAGCTGTCATAATCGTTGTTCTAATAAAATCCTCATCTGACAATCTATTAGGAAGGCATATTGTTGACAGGAAATGTGCATTTGCCATGTTTCCTATTATATTGTCTATTTCCTGTCTCATTTTTCTTGGTAGGGCAGGAGTCACCGGAGATAATAGCATATTGACAGAAAGAGAAAGCAAGGGAAAGAGATCGTTGAAAGTGAGGAATTCAGCTATATTCTGTGGCAAAGGTTTCCAGCAGGAAATCCACACTCATTTCCTGCCAGCCTGCTCAAAGCAGCATCTGCCCCTTCCTCCTCCTTCTCCCCTCAAACAAATTGTCTCCTCAGCCCTGGGAGGCAGACTCTCTGGCCAGATGGTCGAGACCAAGCCTGCCGTTTTGGGGGGCTGTGGTCAGGGGAGAGCCTTTAAGAAACCAGCAGAGAATGTGAAATGAACTGCTTTCCGAACAGCACAATCAACTGTACCTCATTGAGGCTGGTGGGATATGAAGCCAGACGGAACTTCATTTTCTAGAAACTTCTTGCCCACAACCTTTACTCTTCAACATCAAGTTGCAAATAGAACAGCACCAGGAAAAAAGCTGCTTACTGATTATGCAGATGCCAGTGGTGTGCCCCCCAATTGCAGTAAATGGCCTTATTTTGGAGCACCCACGTGTGTGGATGGGAGTTTCTCTGGTTCAGCTCTCCCTTTGCATGTGCCTGCTACGGCTCCACCACACCCCAGGGCAGGGTCCTGGAGCCTGGCCAGCTGTGGGTCACCGGAAGGAGGGGGCTCAGCTCCGTCCTGAGAACCGCCGAGCCGCACCTGGCTTTGCAGTGAGGTAGAAGTTCTCTTCTCATTTACGCGAAGGCACCGGAGGTGGCTCTGGTTTGGTGGTGGCCTTTCCCCACGCGGCGACTCAGGGGCCTGCGTTCTATGTGGTAACTCTACCATCCCCTGGGGCCTGGGAATCCTCTGCCTCCGGACAAGGAAGGGGAGAGGGACTGTGCAGGATGCACACTTGCTTTTTAAGGACCGTGGCCTGGACGGACCCCTCCCTCACTTCTGCTCACATTTCATTGGTGTAAACCAGTCCCATGGCCAGGTGCAAGAGGGACTGGGAAAAGTGGTCCCGGGCTGGACAGCCACTTCCCAGCAACCCCTCCACCCTCTGGAAGGCGGAGCATGGATGTTGGAGGTCAGCTTGTGAAACTGGTCACTGCCACGAGGGCTGTCGCCTTTTGAGTGGAGGATGCACGGGGAGAGCAGGAAAGCCTGTGCGCTCGTGAGGCCGGGCTATGGGGCGGGCGGCACAAGCTCAATGTGGAGCAGACCTGCCTCCGCTGCTTATTATCACTTTTCTGCTCTCCAATGTCATGGGCTATCCGAAGGTCATTTCCTGTACCTGCCTCGGTGCGGAAACACATTTCCATAGACAGCAGATGAAGATCTCTTAACCTTGTCTTTCCCCTTGCGTCGTCATAAATAGCTTTTGCCATGCCATTTCGGTAGCCTGACAGTTCCCACAACGAGAGCCGGATGCGGCGGCATATCTTCTTGTTATATGTAAGAAAGAGTGACAGCATTCATCGTGCGGTGACATCAATGAGGTCGGCTGGTGGAGGTCCCCGATCAGTCCTTCCATAACACCTTTCATGGCTTTAGGCTGTCCGACACAGCCCTTCTCTGATCTATTTTTCAAATGTGCCACCATTATCAGCGCAGGGAGCCATTCTTCAATATTTCATTTGCTTAAGAATATCGAGAAGATCTTAATGTTTGTGAGGCTTCTCCAAGGGGTAAACTGTCAGGTATGACTTTAATGCAAAAAAGGGGGGTAAAAAGCCAGCGCCAGGTCATCCTCTGCCTCGCGGTGCCTGTGGGTGTCTCTCATTTTTTCCATCTTTTTCTGCTCTCCGGATGAAGACTACCTGAGAGAGGTGGCTCCCCAGCACAGCTGTCTGCTCTGCATGGGAAAGCGTAAGGGGCTAGGAAGATGGGAGTGAGGACTCAGGTGGCTCAGGATGTGGGTTGGTCCTGAGCCTCTGCAGGGCCTAGAGTCCTGCCTGGTGTTCCAGGAGTCGCCCCTGGAGGCCGGGGGCCCCGTGCAGCGAGGCGGAGGCGCTCGGCTTGCAGTGCGACCTCCGGAGCCCTGATGGCTGATTAGAAGGTTCGCCTTCGTCCCTGAGGAAGTGACCACCGGAGCCTGGACAGGGGCGTGGCTTCCAAGGCCTGGTAATTTCGAGGGGCCCAGGAGTCTTGCTTTGGCCTTTGTTCGCAGGTTTCTGCCTTGTCTTCTTACTAGAGCGGGGCAAGGTCGATTTCACCCTCTGCTCTGGGGCACTCGGGGCAGCCTCGCTCCTGCAGTGGATTTCTTGGACGGGGTGGGGGCCTTCGCGACAATTCCCAAAGTGGCCTGGACAGGGAAAATCATGATGGCTATTGATTCAGAGAAGGGGGTCGGGGCGCCTGCCGAGCCCGCCCACAGCCAGCAGCCGAGGGCACGTTATAAACACGCACACACTCCAAGGATGGGAACGTTTGACTCAATTTAGCCACGACAAATCCTTCTCCTCTCACGCGCTCCTCTAATTACAAATGAGATCCTGGTAGGCTTAGCAAGGGTAAATAAAATTGATTCTCTCCACATAGTATTGGAGATGATAAATGTGCTCACGAAAGGGCTTCAAAAGCATGTTTGCTGATTAGAAAAGGCAAAATAATTGTGAGCTAGTGACTAATGGGTGGAAGGGAACGTGGCGGAATTGGTCTCCTTGCAGAAATGTCACAGGTCTGAGCTTTTCGAGATAATTACCATCAAATGTCTCTGTGTTTAATGTTCCACCCTTCCATCGGTGGGTGCGTTACAAGCATCCCCGGATCGACCCCGCTCTGGGCGGCTCTGGCTTTCTCTCTGTTAAAGCCTGTTATGGAGGCGCTCTGTTTCCTTAATGGCAGCAACTGCATCGAACGCTTTTGTCCCTGGGGCCTGGCATGATTCCTGGCACAGAGGAAGCTGCTGTGTTGGTCCAACAGCATCGTGGTTGAGAAATTGAACTTTGAGGTCACGAGTTCAGGTCCTGACGGTGACACATACTTGATGGAACTCAACCTCTCGGAGCCCATTTCCACATTTGAGGAGTAAGATTAAATAGTACTTAGTCTACAGGATGTTATATGGCATGAAGAGGGTAAAGTATCGAGTTGCTAATATGTAACTATTTTTTTTTCAACCCAAGAAATAGCTATTTTATATGGTTCAACGTAATATGCTTTTGTTATTTATTACTGCACCCCAAAATGTAGCAGCTGAAAAGAACAAACATTTATTACTCCAGAGTTTCTGAGGATGAGGAACCCAGGGATGGCTGAGCCGAGTGCCTCTGTCTCAAGGTCTCCACGTGGGCTGCGGCCAAGCTGCTGGGCAATGGTTTCATCTGAAGGCTCGACTGAGGAGAATCCCTTAGGGTTCTCACGTCCATCATTCTTTGTGGGCTTCAGTTCCTCGTGAACTGGTGGAATGAGGACCTGAATTCCTTTCTGGCTGTTGGCCTCCAGTTCCTCAGCAAGGAGGCTTCTCCACAGGGCTGCCTTGTGACACGACAGCTGGCTTTCCCACTGAGGCCATCTTGGAAGCTTCCTGCTATGATGTGTGGCACCTGACACAGCCTCAGGTGCACAGCTCTCAGGAATGGTAGTTAAAGAAAATCAACAAAGGGAAAGAGTAGCAGAGTTAGAAAGGTTTCCATTTGTATCTTGAGTAATTGGAATAGAATTTCTTTCTCTTATGAAGTGATATGCATAGAATAATCTGGAATAAAAATGCCCAGTGGCAGCAGTCCCAGAGAGTCCCTTTCTATGGAGCACCTTTGGCCCTGCTCTACCTGTTGCACCTGGGATCTTCCTCTCGCCGGTGGAGTCTGAGCATCTTACCTTAACCTCCTGAGGGGACTTTCATGTTTCAAGGCCAAAGCCTGGGACACAAGGGCTGAAATCCATCATGATGACCGAGGAGCAAAGTGCAAACCAGGACTGGGGTTTCTACAGGGATGAACCAGGGCTGAGTTGCCTGACCTTGGAATGTGGGAGGGTGGCTAGGCCTGTGCTACCCTTAGGTGGAAGCTCCAGCTGAGAGACAGGCCCTCCCAGGAGAAGGTGCTGGAGGTGTGGAGGGAGGGGGCAGAGGTCTGCCTCTTTAGGGGAAGGGCTCCTTAAGATAGCTTGCTGCTCATGAGACTACCTGCTGTACCCTTGACTCTGGTTCATAT